>CM046871.1:28153023-28623432 GCA_025617745.1 Heliocidaris erythrogramma | reverse complement strand
GAAAAAAAAAAAAAAAAAGAAAAATGAAAGAAAAACATGGAAAAGTTTGATATATAATATTCTATTCTAGGAAAGGATATTAATAAATGGCCTATCTATACAAAGCGTAGGATAAACAAAACACTAAAATAAAAACACGATATCAATTAAATTGCACAACAGATTACCATGGCTGCTTAAGCAATAAAAAATCATGCTAGAAAAGCAGACAAGGTTTTAAGAACTTAGCGGGCATGTAAATATGCAGTTCTATAACAGAGTTGATTTAGTTATGAAACAATTATTCCATACTGTTAAATAGTAGTCAATAGACTATAGTACCATTGTGAACCAGGGAATGGTTTCTCTGAAGCAATATTTAATTTGTAATTCCTTTAATACATACCGGTATTTCCCAAATACATATAGATTTCAAATCCAAATCCAAATCCAGGCATAAATAGGCCAATATGACTGAAGTGCCTTAAAGCCTAATAAAAAAAAAAATCATTAATAACTCAAGTTATGACAGAATGAGACTCATTGATCAGTTAAAGGATATAAAATTTATCTGGGATAAGTTCCATGAAATGTCTGTGATTAATGCTCTTAAAGTGATGCTCTGAATTCAATTAGATTTTCAGGTTTTTGAAAATTGAAGGCAAAAAAATCTGTGCGTACATCAGTAGCTACGTTCATACAGGACATGTGGTTTTGAAACTACAAAACCACGACTTCCTAACCGCAACGAGGGTTCACACGAGCCCTAAACAAAGAGCTGAAACTACAAGCCAAGCGATCATCATGGTAAACCCCAGAAGTAGATACTCCCGATTGTGTGTACAGTACACATACAGATCCTGTGTTAATAATTCACGCGAAGGGTATGACCTGGAAGTTTAAGGTCAAGGCTAACCGAGATTGCGCCGGGGGCGTTATTTTTTTCTGCGGCACAGATTGGGGTTTTTTTTAAAAAGGGGTCTTGATTTATAGATTAATGCGTCAAATTGCTCATAATACGGTTTATTCCGTCAAGACTAGTCGGCATGAATATTCATGAAAACAAACTGTAGGGATATGATAAAACGAGCAAGGCCATTGAGCAGCTGTTCTGTGTGGCGCAATCGGATAATCTGGTGCGCTACCGATGAAAGGACCGCGGAGTTCGAATCTCGGCACAGGAAATATATATTACGAAATTTTCTTTTGCTGATTTTAAAAATAAGGTGATGAAACTGAGTAAGAAAATACAAGTCCGATACTTGTAGTCTCTTTTAAAGTTGAAACATGACCGTCTCAGCATGCAGACACTATTCAGAAGGGAAAGAACGTACTTCCATAGGCTCAACACGCACCGTGCCCCTATCTGTGCCGCAGAGAAAAAAATAACGCGTGCCGGACCACCCCACTGCTTGTGGTTTCGGCCTTAAACAACCAAAGTTTTCGAAACTACGAGTCCGTTTATACGGTCTGAAACTACAAGCGAAACTTAAAGTTTAGCTCCCATCGTGTGAACGTAACTAGTGTAATAAAATTCAGAAAAAGATAATACCATTGTGCATTTCTGCCAACCATTTATTAATCAATTTATATATTTACATGTATTAATATATTTCTGATATTTAGACAGGGTGATTCATTACCACCAATAGTGGTGGTCTTCCACGAGGCCCTGTTAACAATAATAAGAAATTAATGTCATTACTGATTGAATGACTCTGGGTTAAAAGAGCAGGTCTGGAATTTCAGCTTCAAAGCACAATGAAAAATTGAACATTGTGCTCTGAATAAGTATAATATACACAGATTTTGTGGCCTTGATTGTTATTTTCAATTGGAAATTTTATATAGGTGATAAATATGGGGTAACCTCGCTAGTCATAAGGACTGCTAGTCATAATGAACATTATATTCCACATACTATTTTGCTGTTAGATTGGTCAAAAGGTAATCATGTGATAAAACGTAGTTTTCCCAACCAATCGACCAAAGAAGAAAATTTTGTGTCCTTGACGGAATAGTACTTATGTGTTTCGCTGATCTCAATACATGTATCAATATTTTGGGTACGCGCGAAATGAAAGTGCGTGACCTTTAAATGAAGTGGTGACCTTTACGAATAGCTCCGAAGACGTACTAAAATAAGCGTGCATTGCCTAATCGCGTGCTTAAAATGGTGTAAGGTAGCATTATTATGACAGTATAAAATTTGTTTCCATGATCACTTCACCCTCTCATTTATATTTCTCTCTATTCAACCTTCCAATGTTTTCTGGAGGGTTGCATGCTCCGCTTTCATGTACCTACATTCCTTTTTCTTGTCACCCTTTCTTGTCACCCCTATCACCTTAAATCTTTTGTTCTCTCCCAGGCCCATTGAACCTTGCCTGCCATACCATCTACTATGACTATGACTCACTGACCATCCAACCCTGACTTATCACATGACCCATTCTCTCTTTTCTTATTGGTACTTCTTGTAGACTTCTGATTGGTTAATTTTGTTTATGTACTTGTCAGCCATTTTGAGTTTATATTAAAAGATACTTCAGTGCATCTCCAAACTTCAAGCCTGCAAGACCTATTTTGTAGTGTCTGCTACAATGGTAAAACAATTGTGCGCACCAAAGTGTTCCTTTTTATTTCTGACATGTACTGCTTTCTAATAACTGCTCCTTTATACTACAAAAGTGCCCCTTTTCATTTCTATTAAGTGTCCTTTCCCCTTCTCAGTGCCCCTTTTGAAAGACTCGTACAATATTTGCTCCTTTCAAATCTGCCCCTATGTTTCTCTATTAAATTCCCTTTTATCTTGCAGATACATGTAAGTGCCCCTTTTGCTTGGTAATGAGTGTCCTTCTCCCCAACTGATATGAGTGTCACTTTTAAGTTCTGATATCAAGTGCTCCCTCTGATAGCCCCTCCCCTTCCTCTTTTAATGAGCACAACCCATTTTACCAACATTGCCAACTTTTCCCTTGTGCGCGCGTGTGTGTGTGTATGATTACTATATAATTTACCTATTGTTCATCTTTTGAAAAAAACCATACATTTAAGAGATGATATTTAAGTGTAGACATGGAACAACACTGTGATAGCTGCATGTCCCCTGTTGAATATCCCCCTTTTTTCCCTCCTCATTAATTTTCAAGCCCTTCCCCTTTTCTGAATTCATAGAGATGCCTGGTTTTCTTCCTGTTACAGTATATTTCACCCCCCCCCCCCCGGGTCATTTTACCCAATGGTTTGTACACACAGTAAACTGATGTATGCATCAGTTTACCTACCCAAAGTTGTTGCGCGCCCTTCCTCCGGCCGTTACATCGTACCCTGTAAAAAAGGGAGGGGAGTTTCCCATCTTCTTTTTAAAGATCTTTTTACCCCATAACCCCATAATCTTTTTTTGTCGACCCCCCCCCCCCCCCCCCCCCCAATACGGGACTACATGTACCTTTTCCAAAAGGTTGACAAACCTTCATTTGTGTGACCCCCCCCCCCCCCCCCCCCCCCCCACCCCCCCCCCCCCCCCCCCCCCGTTACTCAAGCTGGATCCGCCACTGAAGAAAGAGTTCCATATGTGCTGTAGGCCTACCACCTCCCCACCCTCCTAACTCTAAACCCTTGGCTATGATATATCATTCTGCAATCTGCACCATTGCGCAATCACTTTCCCCAGGCCATGGTGGAGCCGGAGGCAATTTCCTGGCAGCCCTAGGCCTATGTGATTGAGGTAAAAATACTACTTACTAGGCCTATGTCCTGCTATAATGCAGGATTGCCTATCATTCTAGAGCATCTCCATCTCTTTATTTCATTTCTTTTCAATTTTAGTGGAGAACATAAGGAATTCTTCTCTCTAGTCAATACGTTTTCAAACTGAAAATGAAATTGAACTTGAAAAAGTTGAACTTGAACTTTGAAGTTGAACTTTGAAGTTGAAGTCTTGAGTTGAAAAGAAGTTGAAATGCATCTGGATCTGTATCTAAATTCTAATGAAACAAACAAATCATATTTCTTTCTTTTGTTGTTTCAGTATAAATTGGTGAGTTTACCTGTGCAGTTGATTAACACTTGTCAAAACCGTGAAAACAAAGAGAGCGTAGTAGGCTTGGCCATTTGAGTTCACTTTACGAGCCTCGCTGATCTCCCCCGCTCGGAGCCATTGCTATGCCGGAAAGGAAGGCGTTCGGGCTCAGCACGCGAAATTCTGCCAATTGAAAGCAGCTCCTTCACTGCACCTTTAATAACCGCTGATTGTTGTTGACCAGCTGGATTACTCTGTTTTTCAGGATTTAATTGCAACTGATAAAACCTGACCTGGCACTTTGTATCCACTCCATTATCAAAATAATTAGGCAAATTATCATTCACACAGACCAGTTCCTAGGTTCCTAGTGAACCGAATGGGCTCCAGCGCAGCCGGCCGTATCACCAATCTTTGATCAGTCACATGATACAGGCTAGGCCAGGTAATTCTAAATACATGTATTATAGGCCTATGCGCTGCACGTACCTCGTGAGTCGTGCATAATGCTACGTTCACACATAGGCGAGTTGGAAGTACGACCTGCTGCGAGTTTCCGCGAGCTCCAACTCGCGGCAACTCGGGGGGAAAATGGCACATTTTCGAGTTTGCAAGTCGAGCACAGTCCGAGCACAGTACGAGTAACAATGAGCAAACCACGAGTAGTGCCGAGTATTGTTCGAGTGATCCCGATTGTGAATTGAATTTAATTGAATTTTATTAAACATTATTGATAAACATCAATATTCTGTTCATAAACATTTTTACAGAGTGTATCACCCATATAACAAAATATAGATTTATTTGGAGTGTATAACAGTGGTATAACATATGTCGAATGGAAGGTAAATACATAAATAATACAATGCACAATATGGACAGTGAATTCATAATAATTTAGGGTATTATCCTGAAAGATATTATATTATTTTATACATATATATATATATCTACGGAAAATGTACACTCAAAGCTTTGAAATACAGTGTTTTGTTTTATCTACCTAAATCATAAATATATTAAGTACATGTAGGTTGTAACAAGAAACATAGGTCATTATATTATGTCCCCCAAAATATGCAAGACAAGATATAAATAAAATAGATCTATAAATGACGGTTACCTATGACAAAAGATGATTTTTAAAAGATGTAGATACAAAGAGGGTATCATAGAGCATAACAAAATAGATGATCGTATACAAAACTGTAACGTTAGTAGCCTACAGGGAGGGCAATATTATAGTGACACGTTTCATCTAAACTTGAGATAATACATGTAATACAGTCATGTAGGCCCACAATATAAAGCTATACAACGTTAAAGGGTGCTGTAAGTCATTAGTGTAAATACAAAGACAGCAATTTAATGCTTTTGCTTTGTCTATCGATAGAGGGATCATTTGATATTACTAGTATAGAACTATAGCCTATAATGTATAAATACATTTTTATAGGTCAAGTACATGAAAAAATGGGAATGTAAAGGGTTATATATACTTATGTATTAACAAATTCTATTGTATAGCATTTTATTTGTTAAATTTCATTTAAAATTGCAATTAGGTTTCTGATGAACGAAGAAAATATTTCTATTTTTTCTTCACTGTCTAATTTCATTATATTTATGAATTTTTCCTGGCATTGCAAGTTCCTAAAGTTTTCTTCCAAATTGTTGATTTTTTTCAAGCAAATCTGATTGCAAATCTTTATATTTTTCACATTTCATCACTATATGAAATTCATCTCCTACTAAATTCATATTGCAGTCTTCACATAATCGTAAGTGACTCGAGTTTAACAGAGTGCATTAAGAGTGAGATCGAGTTAATACGAGTTGTCACGATCTTCATACGAGTAATTCCGACCTTGATACACTCTTAGAAATATTGGGCAAAATTTTACCCAAATTTTACCCAACATGAGGGTCCTTATGAGTCCGACCAACTTTTGGGTAAACTTTACCAATTTCATTCTTATTTTTGACCAATGTTGGGTAAATGCATGTAAAAGTTGAGCAAGATTTAACCAACCTATGCCCAATCTTCATTTACCCAGTGGCATTTACCCAACATTTCTAAGAGTGTATACGACTCCAAAAGAGCGACAGTTCTTGAGCCATTTTCTTTTTTCCGAGATAGGTGACCAAATGGATATTGCAAAGTTAATTACGGAAGAAAAACTGTATATCAAAATCTGACAAAGTAACTCAGGTGCATGAGGTTCTAGGATTATTCTGAGCTATCTGTTAACTTGAACATAATAGCAGGCACTTTCTGCTGTGATTTTTTTCAAAATGTCTCTCCTCATTTTGATTTAAGTTTTCAAATCTTTATTTACGTCGTTAGTTTTAATCCAGATATTGACATCTGGATCAACAATAATAACACAAATAAACACTGCAAAATGGAAAGCAAAAGGACTATATATAAGGAGGGACATTTTACTTTGGAATGCTTAAATTGCAGATAATAGGCTTACGTAATAATGGTTATTGTTTAAATACTACGTTAGAATTTAACTTTCCAACATGCTTAATTCTATACATATATCATCAAATAGATGGAAAACAGTTTCCCATTGCAAACCAAAGAAAAAGGGTACTTCTAGTTGAACCCCAAATCAGTGGCGTAGACAGGATTTTTTTTTACAAGGGGGGCAATTTTTGTCAATTGTCAAATTCTGCTTGGAGGGAAACCCGTATTTTTTCTTCTCGCCAGCCCTCCAAAACTCGTTCAGTGTGGAGGGGGGGGGGGGGGGGAATCAGACGTTTTCCTCCATAATTCTCTTATAAGCAAAAAAAAGGGGGGAAAGTTGTCATTGGGGGAGGGGGCAGACTGCCCCCTCCCCCCATGACAACTTTCCCCCTTGACAACTCTCCCCCCATGACAACTCTCCCCCCCCCCCCCCCCCCCACCTCAGCTACGTTAGTGTCCCAAATGAAGAAAGAGTATAGTGGGATCACGTGATTTTAATTCACTCTTTGTGACATAAAGTTTGTGACAAACATAAATGACATGGATGATGGAGCAAGATCATTGAGTCTGTACATCTTGAACAAGAAAGTTCAGTACTGAATTGTTACACAATCATTGAACTATAACATGACTATAAAAGTCATTCTATTAATGTTACTTGTGAAATAAAGATAAAACAACGTTTTAACATCAATTATGTTTTTTTAAATCCTATTATGGTGCACAATTTGCTCTCTTGGTTGTGAATTGTGTTAAAGCTGAAAGATTTGCAGCTGAATATTCATAGGTAAAAGGGGAAAGCCGCGGATCCAGGGGGTGGCGCAAGGGGCGTGCGCCCCCCCCCCCCGTTCTGTCTGACAAAGTATGCCCCCGGACCCCCTGGATGGCCGTTTGGCTTTGTCAAACGGAGGGTTCCTCAGTGTGCGCCCCCTTTCTGAAATACGCCCCCTTCTGAAAATCCTGTATCCGCCCCTGACACAATCATAAAAGTATTGAAAGACTCTTAATCAATATGCTTAATTATTTTTTACCCTAGGCTTTGATTGTTCAGATTTGTTGCGCTGTGCTGGTGCCTCTTCATGCCCGTCTGAGAGCCCCTGCAGTTTCAGGCCCGGTTTGGGCCTTGCTTTTGGACCCTACTTCTTCCATATCTGAACTCTTTCTAGATCATCCTGTTTTTCCTTCTGAGGTCATGGGTCATTCAAAGTCTTCAGTTTTTTAACTCAAGGCATCTTGCTCATTTTCATGTGGCACTTGTTCACTGCAGTTGTTTAAACGTACTTATTTTACCGCCAAATGGAAACCACAATGATCAGACTCCCGTTAATCAAACTCGGTATAACTTGCCCTATATTGCATTTGTATAAGATGCTTATTAAACCAATTTTAGAATATGGAAGTGAAGCATTTAATTCTGCGGCCAAAGTATATAAACAAAAGCTTGTATAAGTATTCAACATCAGGCTTTAAGGATTTGTACAGGAGCTAGCTATGGTACATCACTTAATACTTTACAGATTGAATGTAGTGAACCTCCTTTACAACTTCAAAGTGAATATTTGTGTCAATTGTATTGTAATAAGTTAAGTACATGTATGCACCAAAATCATCCAAACAAGCAATTACAAGTGGACTGTTAACAAAAACATTATTTTGTTGACAAAATGGAGTAAGGATTTATCTCATACCCCTTTTGAAGGAAGAAATAGAAAATCTTGTATAAATACTTATTTGTTGCATAATCCTATTCCATATTGGTTATATAATGCTGTTAAGCATATTGTAGATGATAATGAGAAAAGGTTAATAGTTAAAGAAAAGATACACACTTTATGGATAGGATCATTACATGTGTACACTGATGGATCTTAATCCCCAAAATAATACAGTGGGTTGTAGTATATACATACCATATTATAAGTATTCTAAATGTGTAAGACTGAATAACAATACATCAATATATTATATATTATACAGCTGAGCTTTTTGCAGTATTATTGGCACTGGAGTGGATTGAGGAAACTCGGCCTTTACATAGTTGCATTTTTATGGATTGTTTGAGTGCTTTGCAAGCAATATCTCAATTTAATCCAAGTAATAAACTTGTGTGTGGTATACGACATATGTTAATTAATATTTAAAAGTTAGCTTGTATAGTTTGTTTTGAATGGATACCAGGTCATTGTGGAATAAAGGGAAATGAAATGGCAGATTTAATAGCTAAACAAGCTACTAAGAAAGATGGTATCGATGTTGTACTTCCTCTAATGATTTCAGAAACTAAACATATTTTGAAGAATGAATTAAAACAAGCATGGCAATTAGAGTGGAATAACTCAAAAGACACTATTCTTAAAAATATTGAACCAATTGTTTCTTTTCACAAGAAATTACTATTTATCATCTTCGTCTTGGAGTTATTAGAGATTTAAAGAGTTATAAACATGAAATAGGAAAACATCCAGATGGATTATGTGATGAGTGTTTAAAATATGATAATGCATTGCATTTCTTAGATTGGAAGAGGTTCATCGTGGTGAAGAATAAATGAAGAGAGTTAATCAGTTGTCTCACGATGTGCAAATTATTGCATTTCTTATTTTCATGTAAGAAATATAAAGAAAGCAGATTGAAGTTGCAAAATTCTTTATAATATACAAGTAATCAAATGACATTAAAAAATATACTCCAAGATAAATCAAATATCATTTATATCATAACTTTTTTGCAAGAAAGTGGTATTAAGTTATAATTTACTTAAAATTAATAAATGACTGACTCGGACTATTAAGTGACTGGCACACAGGACTGAAAAGTCAAAAGTGCCATTAATATACTAAACAAACAAACACACAAGTGTTTTCAAAAAGTGCATTGGACATTGGGTAATCGACCTACCTTTGAGTCTTGTTCAGGTCCTATATATATGTACACAATATGAGTTATAAACATTTACTATTATATCGTTTGGTTGATCATATACATAATCATCATGAATGAATCTATTTAAGAGTCTTTTGATCGAGTTTTTAGGTGTATAAAATGAAAAAGGACTACGGGCTCGGTCGCTTCCCCCTCGCTCGTACAGTTATCAAAATTTGGCCACCTATCCCGGGTTAAATCATTTCCACGAGGGGGAAATTATTTTTACATTAAACTCAGTAAGATCCTGATGAAAGTTATTATGCCAGGAAGCAAAGCACTAATTTAGAATTTTGTCGAATTTCGAACTATTCAATAACTCTATTTGTGAATGCCCTGCATCCTATTGCTAGGGCGAATAATTAAGAGATCCAGATGAGTATATGAGAGAAATCAAAGTGACCAAGCTTTAGAACATTTTGCATTTTAAACCTTTACGAAAAACATAATACATGTAGTATGGGAGCCTGTCCCGAAATAGTCACCCCATTTTCCTCACAAGATTTGACCCCTTATACTTAAACCATCTAAGTCATTGACGAAAAGGTTGTCAGCCTGACGATAGCCGTCGGGTTTAACCCCCATGCAGAGCCGCCCAAAGAGACACCAAAGTCGGGTAGATTTCACCCCATGTCCCCCATTCACCAAACTTTGTCCGTAGGACATTACAAAACACAAAAAATGACAAAAGTTTCCGTCGGAATGGGGTGTCAGACGGCCCCTAAAAATTGGGGTAATTTTTCCCCTTCAAGCCCAGGGACCAATTTTGTCGGGTGGAAGAGCTATGGATGTACATTACAAAAATTGAAAAAAAAAAAAACAAAATTGCCCATCGGGAAGGGGGTGTCATACCCCCTGAAACAAAAACACCAAGTGCCCTTTGACAATGCTTAACCCCCCCCCCCCCAATGCTCTGTATGTAAAGAAAAACTATTTTCTTACCTTCTAACTATGATAACTCAAAAGTGTTTTATTTCATTCAATTCAAATTTACATAACTTAATTTTGAGTAATATAATCATTTTCTTGAGGTGCAATTTGTTGTCACTTGGTCATTTCATTAAAAAGTTATTACCCACGCCGATAAAATCGGCAGGGTTATGTAAAGGGCTCCGTATGTTTGTTTGTTTGTTTGTTTGTTTGATTGTATACAAGATGACTAGAGAACGGGTGAACAGATTTGCACCAAATTTTCAGGGAATGTTCGGATAGTGACAGGAAAGAATCGATTAGATTTTGGTGATGATTGGTTGACCCCTGCAAATTCTGTGTAACCTTGTAATTTTGACCCCATAGTTATTAGTATAGTATTGCAACTACTCTGTAGCGCCGCTAAGGCGTGGGTCTGCCGCCTTTGACGGCCTTTCTATAGTTGTGAAAAATGTATTGCTTTCTCCTAAGTAGCCAAGAAATATTTTCAGCATTATGTAAACACACCAACCATCTGACAAGTTATAGTATAGGAGCATGCTTGGTATCTGTGTAATGAACACATGAATAGTACATTTCAGCCTGGCATGCACATTCAATTCAATTCAAACTAGAAAGGCCGTCAAATGCGGCAGACCCACGCCTTAGCGGCGCTATAGATCGAGTAGTTGCATTCTTTCCCTAATCTATTCTTTCCTGTCACTATATTTTATATTTGATATTTTTCTCTTTTTTATCGCAATAAAGACTTCCAGATTTGGCATAATCTACTATTTAATACATGCATGTAAAATATTATGGTTACTTATTGTTATTATTATGTAATTTGGCACAATGATATTCAAATTCAAATTCTTGTTTATTCATTTCCAACAGACAATAGAAGTCATGACATGGTTTACATTCAGTATTATATATAATACATGTATATGTATATAAAAATAAAGTGAACAAAAATAGATTTTCAATAGTAATTAGCAAAGGTACTCTTTAAAAAATAGTGACTGGAAACTACCTGTGGAAATAGGGGGATTCGCTAAAAAGCAAGGCTTGTATATTGCGAACCCCCCTCCCCACCCGACCCCCCCCCTCCCCCCGGGAAAAAAGGAAAAAGGTTGTAATTTGCCTACGAAGATTAACAAAAGAGATAAGGAACAATAACAAGGAACAAACGCAAAAGCAAGACAGAGACAGGACAGGGACAAAGAACAGAACATGGACAAAAGGAGACAAAAAAGATGCTGAAAGGAAGGAACTGCCACGAAGTCAATAACAAATAATTATGAAAAATCGACAAAGCTAGAAAACAGGACGAAACACTGCCGAAAAGAAAAGGTAACACAGATCGTAAAGCCGGTTGAGTGAGCGAGATTAGCTGTGAAGACCTCTATAATTTTTAAGTAGAAATGTTTTTAATTTTCTTTTAAAAGTATCTAAAGACGGACTATTTTTAATTTCATTGCTGAGAGAGTTCCAAAATCTAGGACCGTCATACAAAAAAGTATTCTTTGCGAAAAGTGTTCTAAAACGTGGTAAGTGGAATTCGTTAGATTGTCTTGTTGGGTAATTATGAATTGATCGATTGAGAGGAAACATAGTATCAAATACACCAGGAAGTGTATTATTCTCAAATTTGTACATCAATTGCCCTAAGTGAAAAAAGGAAAGGTCAACAACTTTCAACAATTTATTCTCAAAGAATAAAGGGTCTGTGAGAGAACGTATAGCAAAGTTGTTAATTATACGAAGAGACTTTTTTGTAATAACAACAATCTGTTTAAAAGGGTTTGGTGGGAGTTGCCCCAGGCAAGTATCCCATAATTCAGGTAAGGTAAAATCAAAGAGGTGTAAAGCATTGATAGAGAAGACGTCGGGAAGTGATATTTTAATTTGTTAATAGTGCCAATATTTCGTGAAATGGTTTTACAAATGCTATCTATATGGTGTTTCCAAGAAAGCTTGTCAACAATTACACCAAGGAATTTAATGAATGGTATATTTTCTAAATTAGTATCATCCAATATAATATTTAAGGGAAGTGCGTTAATGGAATTACTAAATAACATATATTTCGTTTTGAGAAGGTTAAGAGACAATTTATTAGATCTAGTATCCATTGTGTAACTTTTAAAAGCTCGTTATTAACGATATTAACTAAAGTATGAGGATTATGGTGGGAATAAAATATATTAGAATCGTCTGCAAAAAGTATGAACGAGAGGACATCAGATGATTTACAGAAGTCATTTATATCAATGATGAATAACAAAGGACCCAACAAACTGCCTTGTGGAACTCCGCAATTAATATTTTGCATGTTAGATGTTAGGTCATTTAAAAATACATATTGTCGTCTATAGACAAGTAGCTTCCGGACCACTGCAAGGCCTTCCCGCGCACCCCATAATGTGAAAGTTTATGTAATAAGATATCGTGGTTAATGGTGTCGAAGGCCTTGGAGAAGTCCAGAAAGGTGCCTAGATGGGAAGAATGGTCTAAAGCATGCGCCACTTTATCAACAAAATTCAGTAATGCATGTTCAGTTATGTGTTTTTCTCTAAATCCAAACTGAGAGTTGGAAAAAAATTTGGTGTGATTTTAAGAAATCAATTGTTCTGCGGTAAACAACTTTTTCTAAAATTTTTGATAAAGAAGATAATAAAGAAATTGGACTTTTGATACTGCATGTGAATATATTTGTTTGTGTATTTTACCTTGATTATTGTGAAAAATGTTATTTTTAAAAAGGACGTAATAAAATATTCTTAAAAACAAAAAAAAACTATCCGAAATGAAGTTCCTATAACCGATCATCACCAAAAATCTAATCGATTCTTTTCCTAATCGATTCTTTCCTGTCACTATCCGAACTGAAGTTTGGGTCAAAACTTCAAGGCCACACAGAATTTGCAGGGGTCCACCGATCATCACCAAAATCTGATCGATTCTTTCCTGTCACAATCCGAACATTCCCTGAAAATTTGGTGCAAATCTGTTCACCCGTTCTTTAGTTATCTTGTACACAAACAAACAAACAAACAACAAAAACAAACAAACAAACAAACAAACAAACAATAAATAACCCTGCCGATTTTATCGGCGTGGCTAATTAACATTTATTTTCTTCCATCGCTTTTGTGTACATTTAACATAGTACAATATAATATAAAGTAACATTTTACAAGGAAGAAGGCGCGAATCCCATGCAGTAACTGTGCTGCCAACCTAAAATCGTATTCCCTACCTTTTACGGTTGATAAGGGGGTATGCCATTGTGTATCACAGGCAAAAATTTGGAACAGTTCTTGTAACCCAGTGCCATAAATAGTTAATGCTAGTGGATAACAAAAGGTTGTTCGAGGAGACAGGTGCGATGCATTATGGTAATGTTGTGTTCCAAATTAATTCCAGACATCCATAGATGTTGGTACCCCCTTATCAAGTGTAAAAGGAGCGAAACTGGGTGAGGAATTCGTACTAGTTGGCATGTCTGCAGTAAGCTTACACTTGTAAAACGGGTACGCCCACAGAACTCCTAAGGAGTTCTGTGGGTACACAAGTGTGGGTACACAAGTACAACATAGAGGTACATGACAAGCTCCTCTATTATGACTGTCTTGTCAAACAGGTGCAGATTGACAATGGGTGTGTTAACATAATCCTAACATTGACAATAATTTTTGGCTACTTTGAGAAAGCAATACATTTTCACAATCAATAACTTATTAATCAAAATACCGATTAACACCAATTAAAATTTTGAATTGAATTGAATAAAACACTTTTGAGTTATCATAGTCAGAATGTAAGATGTTTTCATTACATAGGCCTACATAGCAAAGGGCACTTTGGTGTTTTTATTCGGGGGGGGGGGGTGGTGAGGGGGCTGTCACCCCCTTTCCGATGGGCAATTTTGTCATTTTAAAAATATTTTTGGAACTTACATCCATAGCTCCTCCTTCTGACAAACTTTGGTATGTGGGTGTGAAGGGGAAAAAATTACCCCAATTTTTAGGGGCCGTCTGACACCCCATCCCGACGGAAATTTTTGTCAGGTTTTTTTGTGTGTGTTTTGTAAAGTCAAATCATACTACATGTACTTCCTAAGTTTGGTGCATGGGGAGATAGGGTGAAATCGACCCGTGACTATGGGGTCTCTTTAGTGGGGACTCTGGGGTCGTGACCCGGCGGATACCGTCAGGCTGACAACCCGTTTCGTCTAAAATTAAGGGGTCAGGGGCCCGTTGCACAAAACTTGCGTTTAACATGTTAATCGCAACTCCTAAAATCAAACACACTTCTGATTAGATGAAAATAAAGTTGCGTTGGATTTTCCTGAGTTGCGTTCAAACGCAAGTTTTGTGCAACGGGCCCCCGATCTTATGGGTGAAATGGGGTGACTATTTCGGGACAGGCTCCTGGCCTAAGTTCTTTGACAGGCATTTGGAATTTGCTGTTTATTCATCTTTTCCTACAGGAGTATCACGGGGCGCAAACATTTATTATGTTCGGACAGAGAAGCAACGAGAGTTAGTTTGTCTGTTTGTTTTAAAACTTGAATCCTTTGGAAACGCTATTATTATGCATTGCCACTACATCCTCAGTATTGGGGGCGCGTAAATTCGATATTCTGAGGAAACATATAATAGGCCTATGCGAAGAAGGGAGAAGCGACCGATTCATTTGGACAACAATTTCTTATACAGTATTTACTTTACCCTGGATTGGGGCTTATATATATTTTTTACCATTACTCTAGCTCCTTTCTCTTCCTCTCTTGTGTGTGTTTTTAGCCCCCTGCAAATGCTATCCGGGTCACGTTCTCCCTTTGCCCCCACCCCCGCACCTGGATTCAATATAGTGTTGGGTCCGGATTTATGAATAAAACAGAGCACTGATTCCATTAATCTTTAGCTGTCTCTCTTGTGCTAAGACATTTGTGGCAAAAATACTACTTTTTACTGGTTTGCTAAACAAAAATAAATTAGCAACAGCAACGTTCTGGTCATGTCATCATTCAGTTTGTTTTTTTCGTTTACGATCTAAAAGACACCATTAAATTCATTGCCATTTTGTGCAGTAATTTCAGCTTCCAATTATGCACTTAGCGTGATGAATATTCTGAAAACAGTCTTCAATTTGTTCAAATGAAAAGATATCGGTAAGTTTGGGGTTGTTTTTCATAGTAAAACTGTACCATTACGTAGTCTGTATGTCATGAATCAATTCAATGTAGATGGATTGTGATTTGATGTTTTTTGTTTAAGTAAATTTCAGTAAAAATCACTGACTATGTCTATGATAGTTTGATACAGGTTTGATACGACTCGTAATGATCGGGCACCGATCGCCGGTCCGCGCGCGTCCACACCTCACTCAATCTGCCGTGAATTCAGCACGGCAGAATTAAGATCACCTTAACCACGCTGTCTGTTAAACATGTTAAAGGGTTATGGCAAATGTATGATGGGGGGACCTAAAGCTACGCACTTTGTTTTCAGCAGCTAAAACTTTAAAGGTCACAGAAATCACTGGCTTGTCATGCTTGTCGCCAATTTCATTCCATATCCTGATTCTGGATATTCTAAAGTTGATTTGTGGAGAAAATTACGATGGGTGAACATGGTGAATGTCATTAATGCACGTTTTCAGGTCGATAGCAATGGCGATATCAAATTTTGTTCTTAAAAATGAAGGGGTCCTAAACTTAAAGCTACGCACATGCAATAAATGAATGCAAATTGATGTTGAAATTGACTGTGTGTATCGCGTGTGTGTTTTAGCCTAATTTGAACGCGTTGCATTGAGCGTGTATGTGATTTGTATGGTGCGTAGCTTTAGGACCCGCGTAGCTTTAGGACCACTTGCCATACAAGGTCAGACTCGTTCAGTATGATGGGGAGCCCCATGTCTGCGCATCTAAGGTTTTGATCTGAAAATGAACAAGAATTTCTTAAATATTCCTCTAAAGGCTAAAGCTTAATTTTATATGATTCCTGATATTCTAAAGAGTAAGTCTGCAAAAAATCACATCAAAATTAGAGGCAAGAACAATGCCATTTTCACAAGAAACGGTGGTCGTGTCATTTCAACATTGAAAAAAACAATGGTGCCCATGTCTGCGCACTCATTCGTTTTACACGCAGTTCTGGAGTTTTGACGTGAAAGACAACATTTTTAAGGCTTGTGAATAAAATGTCTGAAATAAGACCGTTTTTCATTATTTTGACTCGTTTTTTGCATGAATACCTATTGCTATGATAAAGATGAAAAGTTTGTGTTAGTTGCGTGTTTTGTTTTGTTAGAATCGCGCAGTTACGCGTGTGCGCAGACATGGGCACTGCGCAGACTTGGGCACTCTAACCATACATGTATATGTCAGTGAGGGCTTAGTCTTGGCATAAGGTGGCACGTATAACAGTATAAGGTGAATTTTTAGGATGAAGCGAAGGGCGAGGGTCATGAGGGATATAGCTGCTG
Source organism: Heliocidaris erythrogramma (assembly GCA_025617745.1). Lineage (NCBI taxonomy): Eukaryota > Metazoa > Echinodermata > Echinoidea > Camarodonta > Echinometridae > Heliocidaris > Heliocidaris erythrogramma. The sequence goes on along the minus strand of CM046871.1, from coordinate 28,606,621 downwards.
AGTGTGGGAGGGCTGGGTTCGGGAGGAGGATGAGGTTTGCAAAGGCCTGTGGGTTGTCTTCATCTAAGCTGCTGGGAATATCTATCTCCGGGACTTGCTGGTTGATGTTCTCTATGAAGATAGATCGTTGAGGCTGGAAGAAGCTGCAGGAGGATACAAAGTGAATGACATCTTCTTCTTCCACTCCGCAGAGTGGGCATATTAGGTCGTTGGATTTGCCAATTTTGCAGAGACGCTTTTGGAGTGGGTAAGTTTGAGTCAGCAGCTGGGATCTGGCAATCAGTGCCTTGCGTAGGTGAGGTGCTAGATTTAGGGGGAGGAGCGATGAAGAAGATGGGAGTTGATCCAGAGCTTTCCATAGGGAGAGCGTAGATTTGGCAGTGTTTGGTGGATATGGCCTCATAAACCTCATGGAGCACTGCTTGGTGGACAGCTTTCTTAACCAGTGATTTCCATTTGGGGTAGGGGATAGGTAATTCCATTAGGCTTGGGAGCTCAGGTAACTTGTACTTCCATAGGATCTTCTCCCACGCCTTAAATGAGGGGCACCCGTGAGATGGTAGCATGGAGAAGGGTCCTTTTTTTGAATCGATTTGGGGGAAGATTGAAGAGTTGACCTACTAGAAGGAGGCTGTTCAGCTCCAACAAACTTTCACATGTATGGTTTAGTGAGATGCTGCTCAAATTCCTTAAGCATTACCAAATAAACATACACACATAAATAACATTTGAAAAATTGTCTTTTAAAAATACTTAATAGAAAACTGCTTGAAGTAACTCAAGCCAGTTGCGTTGAGCTGTAGGAAGATGCCAAGGAAGGTCACTGTGGATAGCTCCAAATCAGTCCGGGATTCCTCATCCGATAGCAGGAGACCTAGCGTCTTTGAACGGCTAGGACCAGGTGGATCTAGTTCACATGTAAGTAATTATCAGAGAATTAAGGTAATTTTATTTTACTTCAATGAAAATAATATAAATATAATTTCATTTTCATGGAGGTTTTTCTTTTTAAAAATTTTGTGTGGATATACATGTATTATGCAATTTACCGCTTCGGTAATGTACTGTATGCAAATTTTATGCATACCTTTCAAACAAAGGTTGTTCTCGACAGTGTTATAGCTACGGTGGTCGGCGGTGGACGGGCCCGACCAGCACGGGGGATTTCCGTCCACCACTCCGGGTGAAAAACACTGCTTCCGACCGGCACTAATTTCACATAAGAAACAGCATTAAACGTAACTGTTTGTGAAGAAACGTGGTACTTACATTCATATTTCCATCTTTATTCCTGTTTTATTTTGCAATCGTACAAGAATCATGCTTTCTATTTGACAATAAATGATTATTTCTTAAAGATTTGCCGAGTTTTGTTGTCTTTTTGTTACGCACTATACTGTACTACTGTTCGTAATTTGCGCATACAAATAGATATGTTTTACGTAGCGTATACCGGAAGCTGCTGTTCTGAATACTGTATTGTCGCCAATTTGAACCACCACTAAAAAGTTCCTAGCTATAACACTGGTTCTCGACAACCTGAAAGCTTGCCGGACATAGCAAGAAATAATGTATGCAAACTGGATTCCAAGCATTGAAGCTCATTTATAAAAAGCAGGTTCATGGAATAGCTTGTCACTAGGTGCTCAGAGAATATATGTGCATAAATTTGTATGTATACATTACAGAAGCGGTCTATTGCAAACAGTAGCCACTTCAGGTATCAACAAATAATTGTTGACAGCTGGGCAAGCCAGCAGTCCCCACAAGGAGAGTCCTGGATAGGCCAATCAAATTGGTTTGCTGCTGCTCAGATAATGTTATGTGCCTTTACACTATTCAAAAACAGAAGTACATGTAACAGAGCCCCTCTATATCATGAAACAAAAGATATTCATGGAGCATATTGTGTATGAATAATTCAAAGAAATCTTAAATATCGGAGAAAGCTCGTATTGCATGGCATAGAAAGCAACAAGTTCTAAGAGCCTAGCCCTACCATAAAAAGCCTGAGTCTCAGTCTCACACCACATCATTCAGTAGACAAAATAAGGTCAACATTGATTCATGGTAGGGCGCTCACTCCACATTTTATGCATGTCACATGACCTGTCGTGATTATTAGCCAAAATAAAAGACGTTTTCCACACTAACTTAATTCACTCACGCCGTGCTACATGTAGCTGGACAGAGCTGCTATAGTGCTCTGCGATCGCGCGTGTACAATGAACTATGCCTTCAATAGGCTGTACGTCGACGACTCGATCGACTTGACTGGTAGGGCGAGTTACTACACCCGCCGGCCGCCCCACCCGCGCGACTTGAATAGCGCTCTGGCTAGGCTAGTAGTGCAGTGATGTTTCCTCGCGATTGCTTTGAGCTAGCTATGAAGACACTCCAACTATTTAATTGATGCTTTTCCTGCAAACTCCAATGAGAGACATAGTAAGCAAAATAATATATAATAAATTGCATAAAACTGTAAAATGATAAAGGATTTGTGTTTTATTTTCTCTCTCTCTCTCTGTATAATGTATTACAAATCGATGCACCGGTTTTGCCAAAACGAAATCGGGATTCGATGTCTTCGATCGAACACCGGCTAATCAATCGATTCGACTCAGGCTTAATTATGACGTCTCTAGGTCTTACAAAGACAATACTTTGCCATGTTTGTAATCAAAATTAACAACGGTAGTATGACGTCTTCATGACGTCTTTCAAAGACCATTTTTTAGACATTTTGTATGACCAAATAAACAACATTTTTAAGACGTCTTTTTGACGTCTTTTAAAGACAAGATTTGGCATCTTGTATTCCGACACAGGAAATGTACTACTTTTGGGGAGCAATTTTTGTCATAGCCATTTACAAAAGCTGGGAAGCTCTGGCGGTGATCATTTGGCCTACGTGATACTGAAAATAATATATAAAATAAATAAAATTATATGAACTAAATTGCCATATTCTGATGTGTTGTCATTGTGAAAGGATTAAAAGATGGGGGGATTGGGGATAAATAACCTAGTTTTTTTATCAGAATTTGTTAACTCTTTCACTGACCTAGCTGTTCCTCCTATTTCTCTGCTTCTATATTAAAACCTATTTTCCGTGTGGACTTCCCCTTCAACAGGTCATAGACTGACATCAAAATGACATCTATCAGTAATGACAAAATATTTTTGCCAAATTTGTAGGGCAATGTTGATGACATTTACGTCAGTATAATTTACAAGACCTTTTGCCAGTTTTGTAGGACAGTATTATTACGTGATATTCAATCAATTACGAGATATTTTCAGTATTCGTATGATCATTAGATGATGATATGCTATATTCAGACATGTAAATATTTTATATTGTCAGTTATTTAGGGGATATTTTGTCACTGATGCTACCTTGATATGAAGTAATGCATAGAAATGGCGCGATATTGAAAAAAAATTAGGGGCTGATAAATGAGATATTACCGTACTCTATTCGAAAATAAATTATTATTTCATTGTCACTGATCATTATTATCACTATCACTTATTACTTACACACATGTACATGTAATATCGTTAACATTATTGTATCCCCCGACAGAAAGCCTGAGGATACTTTGGATTCAGCAGCGTTCCACCGCCGCCGCGTCACATTCTTGTGTGCGCTCTAGCGTTCACATTTCCCAACGGATTTCTTTCAAACTTTGTACGGAGGTGTATCTTGGTAAAATCTGGACACCTATACTTTCTGGTGATGCTGCCCCCAGTGTTCTGTCTTTATAGAGTAAAAGGCCATATTTTTGAGGATAGTTTGTGTGCACTCTAGCGGTCACATTTCTCAACGGATTTTGTTCATATTTGCATGAAGGTGTCTCTTGGTATAATCTAGAAACCTATAGATTTTGGTGATGCTGCCTCCCGTGTTCCATCATTTATAGGGTCAAAGGTCATATTTTGATAGATGTCTTGTGTGCACACTTGTGTGCGCTCTGGCGGTCACATTTCTCAACAGATTTCGTTCAAATTTTGCAGGAAGGTTTCTCTTGGAGTAATCTAATAACCTATAGTTTTTGGTGATGCTGCCACCAGTGTCCCGTCTTTTATAGGGTCAAAGGTCTTACTTTGAAGAATGGTGTGAGTGCACTCTGTAGGTCACATTTCTTGATGGATTTCTTTCAAATTTTGTATGGAGATGTAACTTGGTATAATCTACACATCTTTACTTTTTGGTGATGCTGCCCTCATTGTTCCGTCCTTTTTAGGGTCAAAGGTCATTTGTCCATTTCTTGCACTCTTACTTCTGCATTTCTTGACAGATTTCGTTCAAATTTTGTATGGAAATGTATCTTGGAGTAATCTACGCATCTATAGTTTGTGGTGATGCTGCCACCAGTGTCCCGTCTTTTATAGGGTCAAAGTCATATGTCTTTTGTGCGTTCTAACTTCCACATTTCTTGACGGATTTCTGTCAAATTTTATATGGAGGTGTGTCTTAGTGAAATCTACACATCTTTAGTGTTTGCTGATGCTGCCCCCAGTGTTCCGCTTTATGTATTTGTATTTTGGTTCCATGTATTTTGGTTCCATGCATTCTGGAGGACACATTTTGTGGACTGATTTCTTTCAGATTTTGTATGGAGGTCCATCAAAGATTACTCTAGACCTCTACAGTTTTTGGTGATGCTGCCCCCAGTCTTCCGTCTTTCATAGGGTCAAAGGTCATATTTTAGTGGTTATCTTGTGTGCGCTCTGAGGTCACATTTCTTGACAGATTTCTTTCGAATTTTCTATAGAGATTCATTATCCTCTAATCTACACACATTGTTTTGGTGATGCTGCTCCTAGTGTTGACAATAGTCCGGGTCACTGGCGGCAATCTCTACGCCATCCTTTTGTTTGAGGGAGGGGAGGGGGGAGGTTCTTTGTCCCTCCTTCAAATCGGTGCCAGTGCCGGGGGATACATTTCGCACTGCGCGGCAATTGAATTTTCTAGTTATTATTGTTATCATATTATTATCACTATATTGTTATTATTAATACCATTACGGTTTTCCAGTCCGATTTGAAATGCCTCCTCATACCTCCTCACTATTTTAGTTTTTAATGAAGTCAAAAAGACGTCATATTTACGTCTTGAGCCGAGTATAAAGAAAGATATTACATGGAGCAGGACCCCAACCGCAGTCTCCACTCTCGACACTTGCCTTTGTTAGGACATGTGTCAGCAGTCGTTGATACTCACTGTGAATGAGGAGATTGATCTATTTTACCTTGCTATTTTGGTTTACCAGGGCTCCAAGCAGGACCATTACGGAAAGTGGGAGGGCGAGGGCAGCAGATCTTATCGCGATCACTACAGCCACGGAGAAGGGTAAGTTCACTTGAGGCAACTGGTTGTTACAACATGAAAGTAACTTGCTGCAGGTGCAAATTCCATCATTCTATTATATTACAAGTATGTATGATTTTCAGTAGCAGAGTGTGTGTGTGTGTGTGTGTGTGTGTGTAAGTGGGTTTTTTCAAACGTGTATCAATCAGATATGATTATTTACGTCTGGGGACCGACCTTTAACTTCACCATCTGAAAGATGTGACTCTGTCTCGAACCTGGGTCCGCTGAATCAGTTTATAACTTCCACTGTTAGCTGGATTGCAGGCGCACCCAACAACGCTCAGTTGTCATGTATTTTTAAGTAGATTTAGCTGAACTGGCACTTAAAATGAAACTGTCTTGCAGTTATTTTGAGTAATCATGTGGTGATTAGGAATTCTTGTGATTTGGCAAGGGATGTTATGTACCATCTTTTGAGAGCCAGAAGGGCGCTATCTCATATCAATACACATAGGCCCGATTTCACAAAGGAGGTTTGGTTTAAACCCCCTCCTGGGCTTTTAAGAGTACGTGCGCACAGAATCCGATCCAATCATATATTTTCTTTGAGCACGCGCATGGGCAATGTGCGCTTATTTACGCTTATTTTAGTACGCTTACAGAGGTTTAAACCTTACCCATGGTTTAAACCTCCTTTGTGAATACGGGCCATAGGGTTATAAACCCTATAAACTCTCAGACAATTTACCAGGGAAACAAAATTAGAAAAAGTAGCTGAAAATTGCGTAATTCACTAAAAAGTATGCACATTATGTATCTAAAACTACAGAGGAAGTAATTATCGTCAGATAAATTAACTCTAGTTTGTATTTGAAGAAATAGTAAAAGTTATTAAATGAACAGAATGCTTATTCTTATTTTACTTTCATAAGCACACAACATCATTTTTGATATCTATTCCATTACAGATCAGACTCTATGGATTTGAGACACCGAGTACAGAGCAAGCGAGCTGAGAAAGAACGGGATCGGGATGGAAGTCGTGATCGGAGCCGAGGACATCGGACCCCATCCCCTAGTGGAAAGGTCTGTTTTCTTAATCTTATTGCGTACGGGAACCGGGTGGTTCCTGTATTAAGCCTATAGGAATAAGAGATTTTGGTAGTCAGTGGGTTAAATGACTTAAGCCCTATCAGCACTATCTTGAATTGAAAATCACTTGGGAAAGAGGAGAATGTATGGCTGTGTCATTGACTGCCTTGGTTGACCGCATAGTTTTAAAGGTAACTAAGCCCCAATAATCAAATAATCTTCTTTTTTTAAGGGGGTGGGGGTGGAGTTTCTTCGTACACAATCACAAAATGGTCCCTGCGTGTTGCTCGATCCATTTATGTTGGTCAAAGACAGCAGTCATGCTATTAAAAATTGCAGATGGTTTAGATTAGAAGTGCACATGTTCCAATCATCTAATCTTCTAGCCAGATCTCAAAATGTTAACCCTGCTTCCCCTCAAAAGCCCTGTTACAAGTAAGTGTTCCTGATTACAATAAGTAAGTCAAATAATATATCATCACATTAATATGTCTCCCCTCACTGTTTCTCTGCAGCGTGACCGCTCCAAGCATCGAGGCAGCCACAAAGACCACGAGGGCTCAGAGAGAAAGAAGAAAAGCCGGGAACCCAGCTCGCTGGTGGTGAAGGGGGGAAGACGCTCACCTGACAGTAACCATGGTGATACTGATGAGTGGAAGAGTTATGATAATCCACAAACAGGTCAATACTTGCCTTTCAATCAAAGGGAGACACCCAGAAGTTTTCAGATACAGCTTTTAGAATTACCCTGGAGGCCTCGCAAAGTATTTAAAAAAGAAGCATCTAGTTCAAGAATCACAAAATATAAAGGACAATTTTCAGTATTGATTGATTTAGTGACACTTTCAAAAAAAGGTATCACAGAATAGTAAGAACAGATTTTAGTATTCATTCACAAAGACTTTGATACAGAAGGACTCTCAAAATGTCAAGAAAGGCTTGTAGTATTCATTTAGTGTAATGTTAATTTAGCATACATGTATGTAAGGATATTGTGCCATAAGTTACGTATGGCGACATAGATTTAAAGGTTATCAAGAATTTTGGTTATGAAATCCCTTTTTGTTTGGCAATTGTAAAGAAGTATTAGTACACATATTATTTATGTTTTTATGCCTCCGCCCACCGTAGGTGGTGCCGGAGGCATTATGTTTTCGGGTCGTCCGTCCGTCTGTCCCCTTTTCGTTCTCGTGATAACTTCAAAACTGTTTTTTGGATCAGTTTGTAACTTGGCCCATGTATGCATATGGGAGGGACGATGAACTGATTAGATTTTGGGGTCTCAAGGTCAAAGGTCACAGAGGTAATTATGTACATAAAAATGGTTCGTTCTCGCAATAGCTTCGGAACTGTTTGATGGATGAGCTTCTAGCTTGGCCCATGTATTTATATGGGAGGGACGATGAACTGATTAGATTTTGGGGTCTCAATGTCAAAGGTCACAGAGGTAATTATGTACATAAAAATGGTTAGTTCTCGCGATAACTGAAGAACTGTTTGACAGATCAGCTTCTAACCTGACCCATGTTTGCATATGGGAGGGACGATGAACTGATTAGAGTTTAGGGTCTCAAGGTCAAAGGTCAAAGGCATCATTATGTACATCAAAATGGTTCGTTCTCGCAATAACTTCAGAACTGTTTGACGGATCAACCTCTAACTTGGCCCATGCATGCATATGCGAGGGACGATGAACGGATTAGATTTGAGGGTCTCAAGGTCAGAGTTCAAAGGTCGTAGAGGTCATTATATACATAAAAATGGTTCGTGATGTATGGAGTCTAGGCCTACCTATTTTTAGAAATTTAGAAAGGGGACAGTGGTCTGTTTGCTATAAAATATCTATTTCATTGGTATATTTGATGATTGTAAGTCATCAATGGTAAGTTTTTTATTTGTACGGGATGAAAATGCAATGAAATAAATTTTCTGTCTCCTGTGCTTTTTAAGTGAAAAGATTTGTAATTTTGTTGGACTAATCCTTTTTAGAGCGTACATGTACATGTATGCCATACATTTCCAATCTGGTGATGGCGGAGGCATAAATTCCGACTGCGCGCGGTCGAAGATTCATCTAGTTTATATTAATTTCTTTACACTTAAATGTTCTAAGTAATAAGCAAAGAAGAGGAGTACTTAGTGATCTGTATAGCACTGTGTTCCACATACATGTATGCAGATTTTTGCACAATTTCACCAGTTTACTATAAATGTATTTCAATTTATGCATGTTTCTTGCCAAAAACTATTGAGTGCACCTGCTATGCATAATGGCACCTCTATGGATGGAATCCATTTTGCATACATTATTTGTTGCTATGCTGGGCAAGCCTCTGGCAAGCTTTTTAGTTGTTAAGAGAGTTTTTTGTTTACAGTATGCATTAAAGTAGTAAACGGGTCTATTTCACCCACTTTCACTTCCACTGAAAATGTTTAATAATACCTGAAGTAACAAGTCATGAGACGATGCAATTTACACCCTCATCATCTTGAAACTATGCAGATGATGATCCGATGAGTGATGAGTATGGCCTGGAGGAGCAAAGGAGAGAGTTGCAGAGACAACTCGACCAGATAGATCATGGACAGGTAAGATAGTTTTCTGAATCTTTCTGTTTTGAGTCGTCTTACCAAGTCTCAGAGACGTAAAAAAAAATGATATCATCGTGATCATTATTGGCTAGAGCTTGTAAGTCTAAAATTTTATTCCACAAGCAGAGTACAGGGCTGTATAAGGAGAAGTCTCATTATTAGGACTTGGAGTTTGAATGTACGCATCACCAGAATCAGTGGCGTACCGAGGATTTTTTTAATGGGGGGTGTTTTTTACTCCAAAATTCTCTGACAAGCAAAAAAAATAAGGTTATCAGCACTGCTAAAGGGGGGTGTTTTAACACCAAACAATACCATAAGGGGATGTTTGAACACCTAAAACACCCTTAACACCCCCCCCCCTCGGTACGTGCATGACCATAATTAATTTTTACCTGGTGTAATCCAACTTATGGATGATTATTTCTTGTCATATTCTCTCTTTGCTTATTCAGACGGGAGAGGATAGCAGCGCGGAGTATTCCCGCCAGCCTTCTTCGCGCTCCCCATCCCCGGTGCGCAAGAAGGTCCAGCACTCCACCAAGAAGACAAAGAAGAGGGACAGGTCTGCCAGTAAGATCCGGTCCAGGTCCCCTCCTCATAGGTCCCTCACCCCGGAGAAGAAAAGCAAGAAGAAGATATCTCCAGGGTATGTTATTGATTCAGAATTCTGGAGGGAACCAATCACAAAAACATTTACTACTGTATGCATCAGGTTCCATAGCTGGTATACTATTTATAATATACCCTTCAATTGTGACTTCTGTAAGGAGATATTGGAACTTTTTATTGGTAAATTCTTGATGTGGCCGGAGTGCGATAAAAATTCAATTCTAATTTTAGATATTTTTAACCTCTGAAATTCATGGAAAATTGACATTATGAATTATTCACATTATATCATAATTCAGCAAAAGAGAAACGTACCCACCCCTAAAGAAGAAGAAGAGGGTGAGTCCAGCACCGGCTAGGAGGGGTCCCCGTACTCCAAGCCCTTCACCTGCTCCTAAGAAACTCAAAGGAAAAGACATGAAGAAGAAAAAAGGTGCAGTGGTGTCCAAGAAGGGGGCCAAGAAGAGGTCAGTTGAAAGTGTGCTGCTCGTTCTGTGAATGATTGTGATTCAGTTCTTTTGATTAAGTTTTTTTGAAGATGCTACGATAGCGACAGATATGGAAACTAGAAATCTGTATCCCCCGGCACTGGCAGCGATTTCTGCGTCATCCGTTTTTGTTCGAAGGAGGGACAAAGAACCTCCCCCCTCCCCTCCCTCAAACTAAAGGATGACGTAGAGATCGCCACCAGTGGCCCCTGACTATTGTCAACACTAGGAGCAGCATCACCAAAACAATATATGTGACACGGCACCACAAAACCACCAAAAAGTCGCAACCCGTGATTTTGTGTAAAGAGCTGAAATGGAAATTTGGGTTGGAAAATTTTATTTTCTGACTTTTGGTTTTTCTGAAAGATCGTTCTTTTCTGTACCTTATATCAAAATCAGGAAGCTTAAAACACAGTAGAAGATGAGTTTTTAACAGTTTTTCTAGACCAGTTTTTTGCGCACAGCTTCGGTTTCTTCCTAATTCTTCGCCTTCCCGTATGATTTTTTTTTAATCGGTACCGCTCACCCTCGTAAAATCACTGCAATCTCACGGGCCTTAAATTACATTTTCCCTCATGATTTTCATACTGATAGAAAGAATAAATTCTCAGCAATCTCATCATACTGATATTACAGTTCATCAATAGCCGCAAAAGCAAATTACAGAGCAGGTTTAAGTTCCGTTTCGATGACGAAACAGAGTCTGAAAAAGGATTTCGTTGCTTACGAACGATCAAATTTATTCATGTGAGTAAGGAAAGAGTATCTATGTTCTATGTAAAACAAATTGCATATAGTAAACGAAGAAGCTTGATGGGAGGAATTTTTAATTTGTAAACAAATTTTAGGCATTTTACTCCCAGTAGATGACAGGTTCGAATCCCGCTGGTTCCAATTTTTTCTGACTTGTGTTTTTCATTACAGATCGAGCATACGATCTTTAACACTGGGAGTAAAATGCCTAAAATTTGTTTACAAATTAAATTGCATATAGGTTTATCAATGTGAACAAGAAGAAGAGTAGGTTCTATTTAAGTTAATTATAGGCTAAATTACAAGTTCAGTGTATGATAACAAGGACTACTCGGGTAACAAACCAGTTTTATGTAACAGGGAACAAAGAAAGACACCCCAATGGAATGAATAGGCATTGTGCACATGTCAGGCCAAAGAGGTGCGCTTAATCTCCCATTAGAACACTCTCATTTGCATCATAATAACTTTCGAAAGACTCATGTTCACAATTCGAAGTCTTGGCAATAGAATGAATAAACTATGTTTAACACTCCTACCAAATATCAACCTAATCCGACTATTCATTCATAGTGGGTGCTATGGCCTTTTGATTCACTCTCTATTGACTTTCTCTCTCGTTTTCTTACTCCGCACGCTTGAATAGGCCCCAACTTTAGAGCTCATTTCCTCCCTATTTAATAACAGCAAACATCTCTTACAAACTCCTTTCATTCGCTGAATTAAAAGGGTTAGAAAGTTTCAATTATAATGAGTCATATATCATTTTAAACCTGAGACTTTGTTCTCTCCAAATATGATAAAATCAGAAAAATTATTTTTTGCGACTTTTTGGTGGTTTTGTGGTGCTGGGTCACATATGTGTAGATTAGAATGTAATACATCTCTATAGAAAATTCGAAAGAAATCAGTCCAGAAATGTGACCTGCAGAGCACGCAAAAGATATCCACTAAAATATGACCTTTGACCATATAAAAGACGGAACACTGGGTGCAGCATCACCAAAAAGTGTAGAGGTCTAGAGTAAACTATGATGGACCTCCATATAAAATCTGAAAGAAATCAGTCGCAAAATGTGACCCCGAGAGTGCATGCAAGACAGCGACCAAAATATGACATTTGACCCTATAAAAAGCGGAACACTGGGGGTAGCATCACCAAACACTAAAGATGTGTAGATATCCCTAAGACACAACTCCATACAAACTTTGAAAGAAATCTGTCAAGAAATGTAGTAAGAGCGCACAAAATAGAAATGACCTTTGACCCTATAACTGACGGAACAATGAGGACGGCATTATCAAAAAGTATGGATTTGTAGATTGTACCAAGATGTACATCTCCATACAAAATTTGAAAGGAATCCGTCAAGAAATATGGCCTATAGAGTGCACACAAACCATCCCCCAAAATATGGCCTTTTACCCTATAAAAGATGGAACACTGGGGGCAGCATCACCAAAAATTATGGGTGTGTAGATTATACCAAGATACACCTTCATTCAAAAATTTGAAAGAAATCCGTCTTGGAATGTGGCAGTTAAAGCGCACACAAGAATATGACGCAGCGGCGGCGCATAACGCTGCTGAATTCGAAGTATCCTCCAGCATTCTGGCGGGGGATACCATTAAAACAAGAAATATTTCAGATCGAGTTATCAGAAACTTAAATATGCATAATTGGCGTGGTATTAGGGGCCATGTAGTCTAAGAAAAGGCCTTATTGGCTGGGAATCATAGAGACTTTATGATGTCACAGATTTGAATCTGAATGTTGATTTTATTGTTGTATTCCACCCTTTTTGTCTCGCCCACCGGAGGTGAAGGCTAGACTAAGGGATCCAAATGGCGTCCGTTCGTCGTCGTCCGTCACCCGTCACAAATGTTATGACAGATAACTTTGCAACCATCACTCACTTTTTCAACCAAACTTGGGTTGTAGATGCACTATGGGACCTGCATGTTATGGTGCCGTTGGAGGTCACATGATAAGGTCAAAGGTCATTTGAGGTCAAACGTTAAAGTTTACCTGCAAGACTCTCTTATGACAAATAACTTTGTAACCGTCACTTTCCAAACATTAGTCATGTAGATTTATGCAAGCATAACTCCTGCAGATTTATGCACTTGGGGGACCTGTTGCATGGCAACAGAGATCGCGATATTTCTAGTTATTTTAAGTGGGTGAGACACAATATCGTTAATGGGTTGTTTTACCTTTGGAATGGGGCACAGAGATCTCCTGCAGGATCATGCCTTCTTTTCTGGGTTTAAGAAAGATGAACTAGCTGCTAAACAAATCATTATGTTGGGTGGGATTTTTTGCCCGTGCCCCTAGACAAGCACAGTTCAGTTTTTTTCTAATTTCATCAATTATTTCAACAGGGTATCCTCAAGTGATAGTAGTACCAGTAGCAGCGGAAGCGACAGCAGCACTAGTGGCAGCAGCGGTAGTAGCAGTTCAAGTGACTCTGAGGAGGAATATGTGAAGAAGAAGAAATCACCTGCCAATCTGGCCAAAAAGAAACAGGCGCCTGCATCCCACCACCATCACCATCATCCAATGCCAGTCAAAGCTCCCCGTAGTCGTACCCCACCCCCAAAACCTAAACCCAAGCCCCCGTCTCCAAAGTCTTCAAGGCGGTACTCTCCGTCCACCCCAACCCGCTCCGACTCGTCGGAATCGCTGTCCCCTGGACGCTCGCTGACACCCCGCTTGCGTCAGGCCAGAAAAGAAGCTACCCGCAGACGGAGTCTGACGCCAGAGAAGCGTTCGCAGTCGGCGCACTCCAAGCACAAGCAGCCATCGCTGTACTCCCGCACCCCGTCCCCAGAACCAAGAAAGGACAAGCCCCCTCCCCCAAGGAGGAACCCCACCCCTGAGAGAGACTCGTATTCTTCGTCTCGCCAGCATGGGGCACCACCGTCCAAAGACTCTCCTTATTATTCCAAGAGAGGTCGATCCCCATCAATGACCAGGTCCAATAAGTCGTTTTCTCCTGGTCGACGTAAGAGGGAGTCCCAGTCTCCAAGGAGGGTTGAGCCTCCACCACTGAAGAACTTACCACCGCCCAGATCTTCCAGTGGTGATTACAGAGACAGAGAAAGGGACAGTAGGGGAGATAAGTATGGAGGTAGGTGATCAATTGTTACCTGTAATAGTAGGTAATATTTGCTCTTTAGGTTCTTCTTTGAGAGTCGTGTGTAGATACCTCCAGGTGATAGTATTGTAGGTCCAATGATGGACTCAACCTTGTATTTGTTCGCAAAAATTTCATCACCAAACAGTAGTCCCTTTTTCCTGTGTCAAGATTGAGGTGTTTAACATTTGAAATGTACATCCACAGATCTAAGTGGCAGATTGCCAAGAATAAGCCGAGAGGCATACTCATGTAAAACATACCCATAAACAACTCACATACATGTACATTTAGTTCTGAATAGCTGTGATTGAGAAAATATGTGTAAACTTGCTTGTATGTATGTATGTAGCTACATATGTGTGTGTACCTGCTATGTTTGTAATATGTATAAACCATTTAATCAGATTTGAGAGATATTTATTTTTTGAATTTGTTTCTGTAGGGCTGATGACTTAATTCATTTTCCATTATTAAATTGACCCTCAAATGGTGTGCCTTATGAAAACCTGAGTTTCACACTTCCTCGTAATGGATACAACATTTGATCGTAAACTGTGCATATCCTGATATCTTCATATGCATCACAGGCAAGCCGTCTGGGATTTCTCAGCCAAGCAACCGGGACAGCTCCTCATCTCGCCAGCAGGGACGGGTCGGGCAGAGCAGCTACGACTACGACCACGACCGGTCCCACCCTCGCGATTCGTCGTCAGGTCGCCGAGGCAATGATCGGCCAGGCTGGCAGCAACCGGGGAGGGGAGACGACAGGGGAGGAAGGAGTGAGGGAAGGGATGCTGGCCGATCAAACAGCAATAGTCGAGCAGGAGGAGGAGGAGGAGGAGACAGAGGAGGGATAGATAGAGGAGTAGATAGAGGAGGGATGGATAGTCGAGGAGCTGATAGAGGAAGAGGAGGAGGGGGTGGAACTGGAGGAAGAGGTGGAAGAGGAGAGAGCGGGAGTGGATCCAGAGGTGACTACCATGGAGGAGATCGAGACCCTCGCTATGGTGGATATCCACAACAAGGTTAGTGGGTTGAAAGGCTGTAAATGAAATTGAGCAAAGTGCAATGCAAATTTGGAAAATGATAATTTATCTGATTCATGAGCAATGCTAATGATTACGTGTATATCTAGTTTCGGCACTGGAATCGAAACTGGAATGAAACTTGTTAAATCAAGGAGTTATCACAGACCTGGAGTCACAACAGAATTTTTTACGACCGAATGTGTTACGCAACGCAAGCGATAAGACCCGAAATCAAAGTACCGCTCCGCTCTTATCGCTCGATCTTGACAACTCCCTCGCCCTTTGAAGAACGGGGTTCAATGCCGACTCTCAACCTCAGTGGGGAAAGAAATATTTCAGTGAATGTGAACTAACAATCAGTTCACCCATGCGCAGTAGAGTTTGTAGCTCTTAATACATGCGCAGTACAGTGCCGCTCACGGGAAACGTCACGGTTCACCCGAGGGTGAATGCGGGGGGCCGTTTCGGGCGGAAGACGAGGGTATTATGGGGAGGGTGTTATGGGGAGGGTATTTGGGCGAGGGTATATGGGCTCATTCGCCGAAACTCAAGACGATCAAGGAGGGTGAACTCTAGCATAAACCTTGTTTTTATGAAGACATCTGAATAGATTTTTTATCTTTCTGAGTACGAATTTCTTTCCCTGAAACCGCTTACCGTGGCCGTCGATTACTTTCTGACGTCGGCGTTTATTTTTGACATCAAATCAAGCACTGATGTCATCCCCTATACATTGAAAGCTTTCTTACTGTGATCTTCGTTTATTTTTTGGCTTGATCTCGCTTACTGTAGTCGGCTTATTTTCTCTTTGAAATCGATCACGCACCGAGGTCGTAACCTACTAGTTGACAGCTTTCTTACCGTGATTTTCTTGGCTTGAAACTGCTTACCGTGATCGTTGATTACTTTCTGAAGTCTAATTACTTACCGACGTCGCCTTGTAGTGTTTGACATAATATCACACATGGATGTCGTCCCCTATTCTATCACTAAGATCCTTTCTCACCATGATCTTCGTTTATTTCTTGGCTTGAAATCGCTTACCATGGTCGTCGATTACTTTCTGAAGTCTAATTACTTACCGACGTCGCTGTATAGTGGTTGACAGCTTTCTTAGCGTGATTTTCGTTTATTTCTTGGCTTGAAACCGCTTACCGTGATCGTCGATTACTTTCTGAAGTCTAATTACTTACCGACGTCGCTGTATAGTGGTTGACATCATATCACGCACAGAGGTCGTCCCCTATTCATTGAGAGCTTTCTTACCGTGATTTTCGATTATTTCTTGGCTTGAACTCGCCTACCGTGGTCGGCTTTTAATACTCTTTGACATCGATCATGCACGGAGGTCATAACCTACTAGTTGACAGCTTTCTTAGCATGATTTTCGTTTATTTCTTGGCTTGGAACCGCTTACCGTGATTGCAGATTAAGTTCTTAGGACTAATTAATTTCCGAAGTTGGCGTTTAGTCTTTGACATAAAATCTCGCACTGATGTCGTCCCTTTCACATTGACAAATTTCTTACGTGATTTGTGTTCAGTTATAGCCCTGAACAAGTTAACGTGGTCGGCAAGCAGTCTTTGACATCATATCCGGCACGGAGGTCGACCCCTAACTCACTAACAGCTTTCTTACGGTGATCCCCGTTTATTTCTTGGCTTGAAACCGCTTACCGTGGTCGTCGATTACTTTCTGGCGTCTAATTACTTACCGACGTCGGCATTTACTCTTTGACATCGGTCACACACGGAGGTTGTAACCTCCTTGTTGACTTTTTTTTCTTACCGTGGTCGTATTTATCTTGCCGTGAAACCACTCACCTTGGTCGTCGACTCCTTTCTGACGTCTTGTTACTTACCGACGTCAGCATTTAACGTTACTCTTTGACATCAGATCACGCCCGGATGTCATCCCCTATTCATTCTGACTTTTCTTTCCTTGGTCATTGTTCAGTTTTTACCATAAAACACTTATCGTCGTCGGCGTTACTCGTTGTCAGGCATCGAGGTCTTCCCCTCTCCTTGAACACTTTCCTTACCGAGATCATCGTCTATTCAAATTGTCTAGATCAACCCCATTCAATTACTTTACTGCTGTCTGGAGTTAGCTCTCGCTCATTCAACTTCCTTTAGTTTATCTTCCCCTGGTTTCTCTAATTCACATTCGCAAAAAACAAAAATAACACGTGATCGTCCATCTGCTTGTGCAGCCCCCAAACTCTGGAACTTGCGATTGGAAGTCAGGAAATCACCCTCTGAATAGGCTTAGAAAAAAAATCAAAGCATTATCCAGAATTGTTAGTGAGAAAAGAAACTCTTGAACATCTCTTTTGTACCGTGCGTGTTGCCGACGTTTACTTCTCTGATTGTCATTAATCCCACATAATCCAGCTGCACTGGTCACAAAACTGACCACGGATCGCAAATGAATGACAGGTCAGCGAGCCTTCGCGATCCCCGCTGCTAGTGTAGTTTCGAGACTTTCATTTTTCATTCACATTAATTCAGAATAATTAATATCACCTCTTGAAGAAATCCTCCAAGAATGTGCAGTTTTTAAAAATACACATGAAGTTCATTCTATATCACAAAGTGAATACTAAAAAACCAGCATAGTACCAGTCACCAGCTCATTTGCATAAACTGTCAATGGCTTAGTGGCTGTGTACAGAGTATTCAATCTTCAATTCCAGAATGCATAAGTAATGTGATTTTTTTTATGTGAAGGGAAGTTTCATTCATTGGTTGTTTCAATTTTGTTAAGCTGACATTTATTTAACTAACTCTAGTTGATTCTCATACTCTTACCCGACCCCCCTTTTCTCCCTTGGTGGACCAAAATATCTCTCCACATATTTTTTCAAATATTTTGTTTTATTATTTATGCTTGTATGTACGCCCTCCCCCGCGCCTCAAAAAGACAGGAGGTTCTTAGAAAGCGGGGTCCATTGATGGATTATTGATCATTATTTACAACAAAAACAATCTTTTCTTTTCAGTATCGACACTCCCCTCCTTGTGTCAAACCCCTGCCTTCCAATTTATGACAGGAAGTTCTTAGAAATCGGAACCCATTGATAGATTAATGACCATGCCATGAAAAGGTGACACACGTATATTGTGTAAAGGGGAGCTGGAGTTCTGGGAAAGGGTAAAAAAAAATAATTTCTGAACTTTCTTACTCTTACTACGTTCGTTTGGAAGATTATCATATTAGATATGTCCCCTGAAAAGGATTGCTCTTCAAATGCCCTCACAGAAAGTAAATGTAAGCTTTCAAAACAGAATTATGAAGAACGTTCAAAATTATGATATAGGTGTGTGATTTAGGAGAGAGTTAATAAATCGGAGAGAAACGATGACTTTCGAGCTGAGACGCAGTTTATCTTCATCCTGCTGTTTAGCATGATGATGATGATAAGAGTCCAATTCTGTAACTCTTTTAACAGCCGAAAAGAAAAGGAAGTCAGCATTTTGACCAGAAAGAAAAGGATCTTTTTCGAGATTATGAAACAAGTGCATGATTTTTTTTCTAACCTCGAGTAAACTGGAGCGGAGAGAAGCGTTGACATTCGAGCTATATATATAAACGCAGTTTATCTTCGTCCCGCTGTTTAACATCAGGATGATACGTTTCAGTTATGTAACTCTTATTACAGCCGAAAAGAAAGTTAGTTTTATAACCAGAAACAAAAGGACATGTGTCGAGATTATGAAACAAACGCGTGATTTAGAAGGACATAGGGAGAGAGAGAGAAAAAAAAATCAATAATCGTCTCGTGCAGGGGCCTGAGGAGGTGCTTCATTAATTCTTGTTCTTTGAAAGGGGCGGATTCTATACCTCCTTAACATGCAGACATGGGAAAAAGAAAAGTAATTTAGCTTTTAGAAACCTGTAGATACACATTTTAAAAAAAATTTGAGTAGGGGAAAATAATATCCTCATTAGCCTTTTTTGTTCCCATCGCTTTTTTTTCCAGTAAAAAGGAAAGAGTATACAGAAATGAAATTAGCTTTCAAAACAGGATTAAGAAGAACTTTCGACATTATGATACAGGTACGTGATTTAGAAGGAGAGAGAGAATTGTCAGGGCGTTAATTTTACAAGAGGCAGTTATGAAATTTTTTTAAAGCTGCAGTTAAATATAGAGCGGAAACACAGAGTTTTTTTTCTTTAGCAGAGAGAAAGTGAACTCAGCCGAGATTATCATATAAGTGCGTGATTTAGGAGAGAGAGAAAAATCGATAATCGCGTGTTAGGAGTAATAAGACATTACATTTTTATTCGCGTGCGGTAGATGTGGAAGGAAAAAGGCACGCTGACGAAAAAGAGGTCACATACCATTCACACGACCAGAATGATTGACACGTTTACAATGCTTGCAAAATGTCGATTTCACCATCAAAGGGCGGTGGCTTTGCGGAGCGAAAATAACATGACAAGTACTAGTAATCTATGCATTTTGTTTCTCGTCACCTCTGAATGTGATAATGTACATTACGAGACGGATGAACATGCATACATGGCAAGTTTTGTTCAAGCACGAAACAAAAAAAATACAAAGCCTATCAGATACAAAGTCATGTACATTATTACAGCTCTTTGTTTCTTTGGTTTCTCCAAATGCCGCTTAGCCCGGATTTAATTTCATGGCGGGGGGTTGAGCGCAAGAAGCGTGCTCCTCAAGGGGGCGGGGGTGTCGGTACCAGGAGGGGCTCTGACGTTTTTAACGGCTCGTAGCACCTTTTTTAGGAGGAAAGTAGTTCGACGCGCGGACTGCTTTCCAATTATTTGGATGCAAGACTGCACTGTACTGTATTTATTTTCTCTAGTCTGGTGCGTATTTAAAGTGCTACATTTGTATACATATTCCCTCTCATTACCCCCCCCCTTATTTTTTTCTTTTCGCTATTTCCCTTTCTTTGTTTTCTCTTTTTGTCTCGCCCACCTGAGGTGAAGGCGAGACTAAGGGATCCAAATGCCGTCCGTCCGTCGTCCGTCCGTCACAAACGTTAAAGTTTACCTGCAAGACTCTCTTATGATGCATTACTTGGCAACCGTCACTCACTTTTCAACCTAACCTATTCCGAGGCGTGGAAGTACTTTGTTCTACACATTGTATAGAACAAAGGGCTTATTTAATCCAATTCCAGGGACACAGCTATTTTCTGCTAAACCCCTTGTCAAAATACCCCGTAAATCAACAGGCAGGCAAATAACTTGAGTAAAACAGACATATAAATGTAGAAATGATAATGTTCCCCAAGGTAAAGTTATTTCTTGTATTATGTACCCTACAGGTCTCCAAAATATAACTTCAGAAGGCTACGGCATTTCATTAGTAAGGGGTATGCTATAGCTACATGATAATGGGGAAGGACGTGGGTAATATGGATAGTGAAAGAGGGAAGGGGAGCGAAAGAGAAGTAGGGAAGAAAGAAAACAGGACAAACGCAGAATAGGGAGAGAGAGGAGAGAGAAAGGAAAAAATAGGATAGCGAGGGTCAGAGTGAGAAGATAGTCAAAGAGAGAGAAGGAGAGACAGACACAGACAAAAAGAGACGGGGTGAAACCTCTTTGTACACTTTGTTTCTTATACACTATAAGGGAATACCCTTTCTTATTATATATCAACATGATCAAAGACATACAATGTAGGTGAATCATGACAGAAACACGGTAAGGGGTTTCCGGGCAAGAATTAAACAATGATCACGGTGAGAAAAGTGTCAATGGGTAGGGGACGACATGAGTGATTTGAGTAAATGCCGACGTCGGAAAGTAATCGACGACCACGTTAAAAGCAGTTTCAAGTCAAGAAATAAATGATGATCGCGGTGAAAAAATGTCATGGTGAGTGATTTGATGTCATATTATAAATTTCGACGTCGGAAATTAATCGACGACCCCGGAAAACAGTTTCAGGGCAAGAACTAAACGATCATGGTGAGAAAACTATCATGAGTAGGGGACCGTCTCGTGGCGTGATGTGATGTCATAGAGTAAACGCCGACGTCGGTAAGTATTTAGACGTCAGAAACTAATGACGACTACGATAAGCAGTTTCAGGTCAGGAAATACAGATGATCACCTTGAGAAAATCATTAGTGAGTAGGAGACGGTCTTCTAGTGTGATTGATGTCATAGAGTAAACGCCTATGGCGGCAAGTACCGAGACGTCGGAAAGCAAGTGGTTACAAGCAAGGGGGGAAAAACGATCACAAAAGTGTCAATGAGTAAGAATATCACAAAAGTGTCGATGAGTAAGTGACGATATCCGTGCATGATCAGATGTCAAAGAGTACACGCCGACGTCGGCAAGTAATTTGAAGAAAGAAAGTAATCGAAATAAACGATGATCATGGTGAGAAAAGTATCTATGATTAGGGGACAACACCCATGAGTGATTTGATGTCAAACAGTAAATGCCGACGTCGGTAAATACTCAGATGTCAGAAAGTAATCGAGGACCACGGTAAGCGGTTTCAGGGCAAGAAATAAACGATGATCACGGTGAAAAAATGTCAATGTGTAGGTGACGACATCCGTGAGTGATTTGATGTCCTAGAGGAAATACCGACGTAATACTCGACAACCACGGTAAGCAGTTTCAGGGCAAGAACTAAACGATGACGGTTAGATAAGTATCAATGATTAGGGGATATAAACATCCATGAGTGATCTGATGTCAAACAGTAAATGCCGACATCGGTAAGTACTCAGACGTCGAGAATAATCGAGTCCACGATGCCGACCACGGTCAGTGGATCACGGTAAATGACTTAATTTTCAAGGGTATTATCTCGGTCTTTTTACGTCCGCTAATTCTGTAAACATAAAAATGTATATGATGGTCTCGGAATACCTTCTTTCATCAGAATACCAACGAAAGTACCCAAGGGTTATTTCGGGCGAGGGTAGATTCGGGCTCCCCCTGCAAGTAGACGAGGGTTGACGAGGGGGCACCCTAGTCCACTCTCGGGCACGGGCGTGACGTTTCCCGGGAGCGGCACTGTAGGTTTTATCTTGTACTCCACAAAATTCTTTTATCGTCTGCCAAGTGGGATTTGTTCAGTCCCACTCGTGCTTTTCTGTGTATGTTATCTTTTACGTACTTATTTTTATGATTTTTTACTATCAAAATTTGACTATTTCTTGTTGCACCTTACTTTTGTTTACCAATTATTGTAATGAATCATGACAAAGTAGATGTCTCCCACGCGTTTGAGACAGTGACAGTGAGTATAAACGCTGACTGACTCACCAAGTGAAAAATAAAGTCAATTTCATAACGTCATGGCATGGTACTTGTCTTTAGATCTACTAGTTTTTAAACTTGGTGGCATATTGTTTCTTGATGTCAGTTGAGGTGAACTTGCTGGATTAATATGGGAGTAGGTCAACTGAAATAAAATGTATCCATAGTTAGCGTTTCTTTTCTCAGTTGAGGTGAACTTGCTGGATTAATAGGGGAGTAGGTCAACTGAAATAAAATGTATCCATAGTTAGCGTTTCTTGACCCCCCCCCCGTCCCCGATCTATAATATTAGATTTAACGTAAGATCTAACCCGAAGATGTTTCAAAATTAAGATTCAGAGAATATGCAGACAATAACAAAAATACTAAATACAACCTGTATTGTGTTATTTTGATGTATGTCGGCCTAAATGATATGAATTTAGACAAATTATTTTAGAGAAAATATTGTTGAAATTTAGTCTAATCGAATCTATGCCGACTTCAGGAAAAATATAGAATTTCAGATAACATGAAACCCCTCGTCAAGACTTTATCAAGAAATCTGAATAAGATAATTAATTGAATAAACCTAGCCTTAGTTTTTATTCAGTGGCGTCACTATAGTTGACCAATCTGAATGGGGATGCTGGAGCAAATTCACTGGCAAGGAAACTGAAAATGCCCCATGAAGGAAAATGAAAAATATAATAAATATATTTTTAAAAGGGGTCTTCAGATTTTTAGATTTGCCAGCAATGAAAAAACAGAATGTCCAATTTCCAAATTTTCCGACATATGTTCCACAATTTTATCCATCAAGCAAGCAAGCTAAAAGATTCTTTTTTGAGATTTGCCGATAGCTTATAAAAAATTTGAATTTGAATTTAACCTCTAACGTTAACTAACTTAGAGATGCTCCTGCTTGCCAGATTTGCCCCTACCCCTAGCATGACGAATTACAGATTCCTTGCTTTTTTTGGGTGGGGGGGGGGGGGAGCCCCATTTATAACTCCTTGGTTAAGTAACAAAATGTGAATAGAGATTAGAGATCAGAGAACAGAGTAACAAAAATGGTAGCTCTCACAGACATACACGGACCTCCCCCACGCAGGGCAGCTCCGCTTGCCAGCATGGCCAACCCGGCAGAGCTACACTATAATGCAGGAGGTATGTAGTCTACTCGTCTTTTCGAGGATATCTAGATCTAATTAGAAAATTATCTCCCCACTCTTTCCAATTTCCCATTCATCTACATGTAGTTGTACTCCCAATTCGTCGATTTCGGACACGCACAGTAATTCCTTGTCTAAAGTGAAATTATCCTCGTGTTTATACTCTGCGTTTTCGATTTTCCCAATTAAACAAGAAGCTAAAATGAAGTCAGTTAACTCGATCGGCTGAAGATGAACATGTGCAGATCCAGCCTCGGCACCGAGGCCCAAGTAAATAGTTGTCGTAAATCACAGAAGAACACCCGCTGAGTTTATTGCGCGGCATCGAACCTGGTTCAAAGAAACTCGCTTCTGCGGTAACTCCAGGTCTGTGATAACTCCTTGGTTAAATATGTCATGTTTTACTTGTATCCAAAGGTATGCAGCTGTGTGAACCAGATATTTTGATGTTTCACTGAATTTCATTGAAATATCTGGAAGTATCATCTAATCGAACACCTAATTTAGATCAGTCTTTGCTATAACTCACAGTGCTGTAAACTCCCAGAAGTTGTCCATTTGTATGTGTGAATTTACAAATAAAAAAATTCTGTTTCAAATAAAGTAAATGAATGACAAGTGAAGGTGGAAAAAGGTATCTGTGTGCAACAGAGGCTGTTACATATTCTCACTTCTCTGTGTGTTATAAGATCTGGAAATTATGTTTATTTCATTTTATTTTGCTGCCACTTTCTTTTTTTTTCAAAGGTTATGTACTGCATTGCATTTCTTTTTTTTTCAAAGGTTATGTACTGCATTGTATGTAAATGAGGCTTAAAATTTCTTTGGGGCTTACCAAAACCTTTAATAGGATTTTAACCCTTTACCTCTCTATTTACCACAGGAGGTCAGCAATGGGATCCCAAGGAACCACGAGGGGGTAGGAGCGACAGCAAGAGGGGTCCAGAGAGGGGCGAAAGGGAATCCCGCCGAGATGAGTGGGACCGACAAAGGGGTGGTTCTAGTGCCGCTCCCCCTCCTCCAAGGGGGCGATATGATCAGCCGCCTCCGCCCCCATCCCGAGGGCCGATGGACAGAGGCATGGAGCCCCCGTATGTGTGAGTTGACACGACCTATACATTGTTTCATACCTTCATTGCAGGAATAATTGTTTGATTGATTGGTTATTTCAGTAATGGCTTGTGCACACAGGGTTCTCACCGGTGCATAACACCCCTGGTGCAAATACCAGGCATGGGGACTTTAAAAAATAAATCCAAGGGAAAATTCTCTATGACAAGGGTACACAACAAGGGTACACAACAAGGGTAAGAAATATGTGAATGCATACTTTTGACATGTAAAATTGTTTTAGTCAGCCCTAGCGATACGGTACAATTTGCATCTCATTAACCACTGGTTTGTTTTGAATTACCAACGGACTTCTAGCTCAGTATGTGCGTGCGTGCGGTCATCACAATGGCAAAACAAGGAACCTTAATTTGCGCCTCTATTTTGGCGATTTATGAGCTAAAACTTCCTACATGAACTAATTTGAAGTTAAAAATGATTGTCTGAAAAAATCCTGAAATATGACGACTGTTTTGTCGAGTTATAGCAACATTTTGAAATGAAATCGTCAAAAAACTATGTGTCTATTTTTGTCTGACACAAGTCTACCCCTGCATAAATATTCTGTTATGATCCAAAATCCACAAAAGATAAGAATCAAACAAAAGATATTAACTTTAGATGATGTATGGTTTAATTTAAATATTTACCAACATCAGATATAACAGAATTACAGATTCTAGGTACAAATGCGCTACATGTACTTAAACTGGTAAAGACTTACAATTTCTCAGCTGGGAAATTCCTATTAGTCCAGAATGTTCTTGAAGTGTAGAGTGAGCTGGCTGCTAATCCACAAATATTGAATCCAAACGGTATGTTGTCCAACTGGCAAAAGAAGATTCCAGATCCAGTCGAAGAATGTCCAAAATAATTCAGGAGGTCATCGATGTCGATAATGATGTCGATGACGATGTCCAAGACGATGGCAATCACAGTGTCGATAACAGTGTCAACTGCAATCTCGATAATCAATGTCAATGACGATGTTGACCACAATGTCAATAACGATGTCGAACACGACGTCAAATATGTCAAGGATGAGGTCCAAGATGAAGTCCAAGATGATCTCCACAGGTTGATATCAATATCAGATGGTGTTAACTGAGAACTTATGCAATATATGCTCCACGATGTATTCAGGGTATAAATTCTGAAATTTCTGTGCAAGCTCCCAGCTTAAATACAATCTCAACCCTTAATTAGAATTTTCTAGATTCTACTACAATATTCATGAAAGTTTGGAACTCTCTTGTAAGTTCTACATAGTTCTAGTTGTAACAAACAAAGGAAGGGGATTCCCCTTTCTATAAATAGACTCATTGCAATGATACACTCTTACTAAGAGGTTCATGTAAAGGTCAGGATACATGTAATCACCACATTCCAACATGTACATTATACATTGCAATTATCCTATAGTACATCACACACAATGTAAAGATCTAGAATGTTCTCTCTACTGGATGTGCATTCTGATTATTTCACTGCTACACATTATATTCCCTTTTCACAAATGAATAATACTCTCTCTTCTGGAAATTTCTATGTTCATAAAATCATATAGAAAACTGGAAAAATAACTTCCTTCTAGAAGATTCCTTAATTATATGACACCTCCCCCACCGGGAAAAAGAAAGCTTTACCGTAGTAAAGGTTTCTTTAAGATTCAACCTGTTTCAAATTATCCAGATAAGCCTTTCATCCTGTACAAAGGCATTACATATCACACATGTATTTAAGGACCATCAAAAAAAGAAAAATGCAATTATAAATGACAAACTTTGTCCAAAAAAGAGTAATTTCTCTCTTTACATCCTTGAAAGAGCATCAGCAATCACATTATTCTTTCCACGAATATGTACAATTTTCAAGGGGAAAGGTTGGAGCATAAGGCTCCACCTGTACAGTCTTTGGTTCTTTGTTTTGAATTTCTCCAAGAACACAAGAGGGTTATGGTCTGTGTAGACCATGATATCACCATTACTGTTGGTTAGGTACACCTCAAACTGCTGGAGAGCGAGTACAAGACTCAGAGCCTCTTTTTCGATAGTTGAATACTTCTTCTGATATTGGTTGAGTTTCTTTGAGAAGTAACAGACTGATTTTTCAAAGCCTTCTTCATCCTCTTGGAGCAGCACTGCTCCCACTCCAACATCACTAGCATCAATAGCCACCTTGAATGGCTTTGTGAAGTTTGGAGCTGCCAAAACAGGCTCATTCACCAAAATGGCCTTCAACTTCTCAAATGATCTCTGACATGCATCAGACCATACATACTTCACTTTTGCTTTCAGCAAGTTTGTCAGTGGACTAACCACAGTACTGTAATTTGGAACGAACTTCCTGTAGAAACCACTCATACCTAGGAATCTGAGCAACTCTTTCTTAGTTGTGGGAATGGGGAAGTCTAAGATTGCCTGAATCTTTGCTTCTCTCGGTAGCACTTGCCCCTGACCAACCACATGACCAAGATAAGTGACCTTTGCCTTGCCAAATTCACTCTTCATCAGATTAACTACTAAGTTGGCTTCATCTAATCTATCAAACAGTAATCTCAAATGATTGAGATGGTCATTCCATGTATCACTGTACACTAAGATGTCATCTATGTACACAACACAATTGTCAAGCCCAGCAATCACCTGATTTGTCAACCTTTGAAAGGTTGCTGGTGCATTCTTCATTCCAAACGGCATGACTTTGCATTGAAATAAGCCATCCGGTGTTACAAAGGCTGATATTTCCTTGGCTCGGTCAGTCAGTGGCACCTGCCAATATCCCTTCAGCAAGTCTATCTTAGTGACAAAGGCAGAGTTCCCAACCCTATCGATACAATCTTCCAACCTAGGAATTGGATATGAGTCGGTCTTAGTGACTGCATTTACCTTGCGGTAATCTATACAAAATCTCTGAGAGCCATCCGGCTTTGGGACCATTACAATAGGGGAACTCCAACTACTCTGACTTGGTTCAATTATGTCATTATCTAACATGAACTGGATTTCCTCATTCACTTTTTCCAACTTGCTTGGATTAAGTCTATATGGGTGTTGTTTGATAGGTTTTACATCACCTACATCTACATCATGTACAGTCAAGTCAGTACGACCTGGTCTATCTTTACACACATGCTTATAATCTTTCAACAAGCCAGATATGTCAATTCTCTGTTCATCAGAGAGATGCTTCAGTGCATCATCCAAATTTTCTAACATTTCTGAGTTAGACAATTTCACTCCACATGGTTCCTTCGTAGACACATCTGTGTGAGACAATTCACTCTCTGTCTCTACATTGCCTTCATTTACATCTTCTAGCTTCTCTTCTTTTACAACATGTGCTACACCTACTGGCTGATTATCCTCACGTTCAAAGTATTCTTTCAGCATGTTTACATGACATACTCTTTGACTCTTTCTTCTGTCAGGGGTACTGATCACATAGTTGACATCATTCAGTTTCTTTTTGACAGTGTAAGGACCACTGAACCTAGCTTTCAAGGGCTCACCTAGCAAAGGCAACAACACTAACACCCTATCTCCAGGCTTGAAGTTGCGCTCTTTTGCCTTCTTGTCTGCCTGTGTTTTCATTTTAGCTTGCGACACTTTCAAGTGTTCTTTGGCTACCTCACAAGCCTTTGAGAGCCTTTCTCGAAACTTTGACACATAGTCAAGAAGGTTTACCTCGTCATTCTGACCCATGAACTTTTCTTTGATCAGCTTAAGGGGACCCCTAACCTCGTGACCATAGACCAGCTCAAATGGACTGAAGCCCGTCGACTCATTTGGGGAATCCCTGGTCGCGAACAGCAAGAATGGGATACCTTTATCCCAGTCATCAGGATACTCTTCACCATAAGCCCTAAGCATGGTCTTCAGGGTCTGGTGATAGCGTTCTAATGCACCTTGGGACTGTGGATGATAAGCAGAGGACTTGATCTGCTTTATCCCTAACTCATGCATCACTTGCTGAAACACTCCTGACATGAAATTCGATCCTTGGTCTGACTGAACTTCCTTGGGCAAACCATACCTAGTGAAAAACTGCACTAGCGCCTGTACTACTGTCTTTGCAGTGATACTTCTCAACGGTATTGCCTCTGGAAAACGTGTAGACAAATCCATAATCGTAAGAAGATACTTGTGACCCGACCTAGTTCTGGGTAAGGGTCCAACACAGTCAACAAGAACCCTAGTAAAAGGTTCATCAAATGCAGGTATCGGTATCAAGGGAGCAGGCTTGATAGAAGGCTGTGCCTTCCCAACAACCTGACATGTATGACATGTCTTACAGAACTGCACAACATCCTTGTGCATCTTCGGCCAATAGAAATGCCTCATGACCCTATCCTCCGTCTTCCGAATACCTAAATGACCTGCCATAGGCAACTCGTGAGCCATCCTCAGAATCTCTGTGCGGTAACAGGGAGGAACAACAACTTGGTGAACTACACACCACTCTTCATTAGCTGGTCTCCGGGGAGGTCTCCACTTCCTCATCAATATGTCACCTTTGACATAATAGCACTCAGGAACCTTATCAGCCTCAGCCTCAGAACATGCCTTCTGTGACAAGCCTCTCAATTCTAGGTCCGCCTGTTGTGCCTGTACAAGGGAAGATTTGCTAAACAACCCATCATTGTCTGCAACAGAGCCTTCAACATTATCCCCATCCAAATCCTTGAAAAAGGTTTCAGCTAACCAGACACCAGTACTCTCCTCCACATCAATAGATTCCGCATCATCCTGTTCAGCCCTACGAGCCTGAGACCTCGTGACAACACAATCCGGGAAAATTCCAGGAAAATCCTCCTGCAACTGTTCAGTTTCAGCTACCTCAACCGGCTTCTCTAAAACCACTGGAGATGCAACAACTTTCTCTCCAGCCAAGTCGTTACCCAACAAAAAGTCAACCCCGTCCACGGGTAATTCCGGTACGACACCAACAGTTACAGGACCACTAACTAGGTCACACTTTAAGTCGACCTTATGCAAAGGAACCGACACATAATCCGGACCAATGCCTCGAACCAAAACTTTGGCATTCTCTGAACTCTCTGGTGGGAGAGTCAAATGCCCTGACATCATCAGGGACTGAGCAGCCCCTGTATCTCGAAGGATAACCACTGGCTTACCTCCAGCACCAGTCAAACAGGGGGATACCTCACCATCATGCAAAAAGCTTCTAAAGCTCTCATCAACCTTCTTGACCTTATCGGCAAATACTAGAGAAACACTCTCAACATCTTGGACTGATTCCAACTGGACAGACTCCTTGGGTGGAATACTTGATTGCTTGACTAAGCCCACATCTTTCTTACTTTTGGTTGGTTTCCCAATCAATTCCCAACAGGACTTTTTCAAATGTCCTGGCTTATTGCAATGAAAACAAACTTTGGAACTTTGACCAGCAGATCTTTCATTTGATTTCGCGCCTCTATCTGCCTGAGACTTGTCAGTGTCATTCTCCTTGCTAGCATGTTTTCCCTCACCAAATTTCTTGTGGGATTCAAATGCCCCTTTTCCCTTCTTATTCTGAAAGTTTTTGAAAGGAAGCCTATCCCCACTACCTGTGTGTGTGACCTCAAATTCATCAGCTACCACAGCTGCCTTACTCAATTGAGTAATTCTTTGGTCATCTAGGTGAGACTTAATGCCAAAAGGAACACCCTTTTTGAATTCCTCTAGGAGGACTACTTCTCTCAGTTGGGCAAAATCTTCGTCAACTTTCAGTGATCTGTACCACTTGTCAAACATCATTTCTTGTTCCCTAGCAAACTCAACATAGGTCTGGCCTGATTGTCTTTGCATATTCCTAAATTTACATCTGTATGCTTCTGGGACCAACTCATATGCATTAAGAATAGTATTCTTCACTGTAGCATAGTCACATGATTGCTCTTCAGAGAGAGATGAGTAGACTTTTGCAGCCTTTCCCACAAAAACGCTTTGAAGAAGCAGAGTCCAGTATTTCTGAGGCCATTCCAACCTCTTGGCCACTTTTTCAAATGATACAAAATATGCATCAACTCCCTCTTCATCAAATTTTGGCACAAGGCGAATGTTCTTCGCTACATCAAAACCTTGGGGAGATTTCTCTTTGGTAGAGTTAGTATTTGCATGTGCTAACTCCATTTCTTTCAATTTCAACCGGTACTCCCTTTCTTCTCTTTCCATTTCTCTTTGTTTTTGTTTTTCTTCCATTTCTCTTTGTTTTTGTTTTTCTTCCATTTCTCTTTGTTTTTGTTTTTCTTCCATTTCTCTTTGTTTTTGTTTTTCTTCTCTCTCAAATTCTAATTTCATTCTCTCCTTTTCCAACTCAAGTTTTGCTAGTTGGAGTTGAACATCACTTGAAACATTAGAAGGAACCTCACTTTCTTTACTGAGCTTCATGTGACTAGCTAGCAGATCAATAATCTCTGCCTTCTTTAACTCAGGAGTAAGAACTACTCCCAAATGCTGACATACAGCTCTCAAGTCATCTTTTCTGAGTGACTTCAACTGACCAAGGGACAAATCTGTCCTCTTAACAAACACTTCAACATCTATTGTCGTCATGATGAAGCATGCAACAAACAATTACAGAATTTAAGAACTTATCTGCAATGTATTCTAGAAGTTTCCTGAGATTTCCAAAATTTCTCTCTAAATTTTGTTGTTTTTGACTTGTTATATTTGGCTACGTTTCCCGGACAAGCCCCCAGTTTGTTATGATCCAAAATCCACAAAAGATAAGAATCAAACAAAAGATATTAACTTTAGATGATGTATGGTTTAATTTAAATATTTACCAACATCAGATATAACAGAATTACAGATTCTAGGTACAAATGCACTACATGTACTTAAACTGGTAAAGACTTACAATTTCTCAGCTGGGAAATTCCTATTAGTCCAGAATGTTCTTGAAGTGTAGAGTGAGCTGGCTGCTAATCCACAAATATTGAATCCAAACGGTATGTTGTCCAACTGGCAAAAGAAGATTCCAGATCCAGTCGAAGAATGTCCAAAATAATTCAGGAGGTCATCGATGTCGATAATGATGTCGATGACGATGTCCAAGACGATGGCAATCACAGTGTCGATAACAGTGTCAACTGCAATCTCGATAATCAATGTCAATGACGATGTTGACCACAATGTCAATAACGATGTCGAACACGACGTCAAATATGTCAAGGATGAGGTCCAAGATGAAGTCCAAGATGATCTCCACAGGTTGATATCAATATCAGATGGTGTTAACTGAGAACTTATGCAATATATGCTCCACGATGTATTCAGGGTATAAATTCTGAAATTTCTGTGCAAGCTCCCAGCTTAAATACAATCTCAACCCTTAATTAGAATTTTCTAGATTCTACTACAATATTCATGAAAGTTTGGAACTCTCTTGTAAGTTCTACATAGTTCTAGTTGTAACAAACAAAGGAAGGGGATTCCCCTTTCTATAAATAGACTCATTGCAATGATACACTCTTACTAAGAGGTTCATGTAAAGGTCAGGATACATGTAATCACCACATTCCAACATGTACATTATACATTGCAATTATCCTATAGTACATCACACACAATGTAAAGATCTAGAATGTTCTCTCTACTGGATGTGCATTCTGATTATTTCACTGCTACACATTATATTCCCTTTTCACAAATGAATAATACTCTCTCTTCTGGAAATTTCTATGTTCATAAAATCATATAGAAAACTGGAAAAATAACTTCCTTCTAGAAGATTCCTTAATTATATGACAATTCATGACACTTCATTTCCTTATTCAGGGGTGTATATTCCATATTTAGACAAAGTTTCACTGATGTGACTTCTTTCTTTGCAGAGATATTACATATTTTTCACACGATATCTTGCAGCAATTTAGAGCAGCAAATTATGCGCAGTGATGACAAATTCACGATCTGCACATACGATATTCACGAGTCAGCCGTAGTCAGCTTATTCATGTATTGCGCATGCGCATGGCCCATGGAGCACTCGCGCACAGAGCTCAGCCATATACAGATTTCAACGCGTGGGACGAGGTTGTAATATTGTTTTGTTATGTCGTCAGCCTCAGCGATCTGACACCGAGATCCTTTTTATCTGACATAACTCTATGCGGAAAATTCACCTCAAGTAAATACCATACGATTGTAGAAAAATGTACAATAAAGTGATTCATCACAGTGATTTTCTTGCGAATCTAGCCGAAATGAGTAATTTTAGGGGAAGTTTAACAGGTATTTTTCTTGCGAATCTAGCCGAAATGAGTAATTTTAGGGGAAGTTTAACAGGTAAAATTGTCTGTTTGTAACCGAAGAAATATCGCTAACATTTCGTATTTTCTGTTGGTCGAGCTTTGACTTTGCAGTGTTGTTGTGAAAGATACATCTAAATTTAATCATTTTTCGAACTTTATGTTTACAAAAAGTGGTGTTTAATACATTATTTTTCAGCTTGCATTTGTAAATAACTTCACGTAAATCGTGGGAAAATGCAAGAACTGGCGAGGTCAAAGGGGGTTAACTCAATGGACAATCGCACGCTAATTATAGGGCTAGTCCCCCACTGTAGTCCTCCCAAACAATTTCCCTGGGATGCCATAAGGCCGTAATCAGCTTGGAACAATAAATATGTCAGTGCATGCATGTACTTTCAACTTGCAATCTTTACTTATTCACATATGTGGTAAACTGCCCAGAAAAAAGAGAAAAACACTTTTGATATAAGCGCACTATGCTTCTTATTTCAGTATCTTTTCATACACATATCACAGAGTATTGGTAGGGGCCTTTGTTACATGCAGCTTCTTTTCTTCTATTTTGTTGATGTAAACATTGAGTTTTAATGAATAGATGTGAGAGTCAGAATTTGACCTGAAGCTGTATACCTCTTACTTCCACATTTGTTGCTCTATTGTTGTAGGAAACGACCAGAAGATGTCCGATCCAGATCTCCAGGGAAGCGTCACCCATTGCCGTCCTACCCTCATGACCAGCCTGCCAAAGGTTCCTGGCATGGAGCCCCTGGTGACGGAAGATACTACCAAGACTTTCCACCTCCCCCAGGTCCCAGCCCTGGTGTAAGAGATCAACGTGACGAACGCCGAGAATATGATGATAGAGCCAAGTGGGACAGGAGAGGGGATGATCGTAGAGATACTGATAGGCCCAATTACCCTCGAGATGATCGTAGGGATAGTGTTAGAGGAGACGATAGAAAGGACTATCCAAGGGATGATCGCAGAGACCAAAGGGATTACCCTCGAGATGACAGACGTGAAATCCCCGTGGGTGATATCAGAGACTATCCAAAAGGTGACCGCAGAGATTATCCAAGAGATGATAGGAGAGATTTCCCCAAAGAGGAAAGGAGAGACTACCCAAGAGATGATAGGAAAGACTATCCAAGGGATGACCGAAGGCCATTCCCCAGGGACGACAGAAGGGATTATCCTAGAGATGACAGAAGAGATATTTTGCGGGAGGAGGACAGGAGACCCAGAGAGGGCTCGAATGATAGACGTGGGCCAGGTGAACCTTACAAGTATAGAGATGATCCAGGTTATGATCACAGGAGGGATGGTGGGAGGAGTGATCCAAGAGCCTCAGATCCCAGGGGACCAGATCCAAGGGGTCCAGATCCAAGGGCCCCTGATCCAAGAAAACCTGATTCAAGAGGCTATGATTCAAGATTACCTGATCCTAGAGGCCCTGATCCTCGTGGGCCTGATCCAAGGGGGCTAGATCCAAGGGAGGCAGAACCCAGATACTCTGATGGACGAGGAGGAGGAAGGAGAGATGACCAAGGACCTGGTAGAAGGGGATATGATGACAATAGGGATAGAGGAAGGCCCTCTGATGATAGAGGAAGTAATAGAGATAGGGGAGAGCAAGACAGGTATGGAAGGAAAAGGGATCGGACTGATGATCCCCATCAAGACATTGGTGGGTCAAAGAGGATGAAGGAGGATGAAAGAGACCCAAGAGCTCGACCTGAGGATGGTGGTGACTTCAAGAAACGTCCGGGAGAAAGCTATAGTGACCTGTCTGAGGGTGGGAGCGATGATATTCACAAAGGCTCCCCTGCATTCCGAGAGAGGGAGCGACTGGGTCGTAGGGGTGATCTTGATCAGAAATCTTACCCTCAAAGGGATTCCTCCAGGGAGTCTAGCCGTGACAGGAGAGGACACGATTTAGACAAAACTAAAGACCTTGCAGAACCTACCAGAGAACGGACCCGTAGCAAAGAGCCCGAGAGTGCTCATAGGGAAAGTGGTAGGGGCATGAGCAGCAGAGGTAATAGTATGGATAGGAGTGATCAAACCTCATCACAAGCAACGCTACGGTCACGCCGAAGCATGAGTCGTGGCAGCACTGGAAGTCGTAGCAGCTCTATCGTCAGTGCCAGAGAGAAACACGATGACAACAACCCAGAGACCCTCCGTGTCCAAGAACACCGCAGTCGTGCTTCGTCGAGAGAAAGCACAACCAGGACTCGATCCGAGCCATCGTCGGATGCTCCGCGCGATCCGTTACTGGCTCAAGACGATGTAGACATTAAGGCAGAGGCTGAAGAAAACACCAATAGACAGCAGCCCATAGAACCAAGTGTCCAAGAGCAACTGCAAGCAGAGCTGCCTGCTGCTCCAGTATCGCAGGAAGCAGAGACTGAGAACATTGGTGAACTCCCGGATGAGAATGGAGCCAATGTGGCCAGCATGCAGGATGACTATGAGGACATCAGTGATGAAGACTTTGAGGATTCTGCCAGTGGTGATAGATCCAGGAGGGGTAGGAGTGGAAGCCAAGCAGAGACAAAGCCAGGTGAGACTACACATATTTATGCAATAACAATGAATTTATATACTTAAATTCTGTACAAGTGTTTGTGTCCCTTGCTCTCATTCAGGTGTACATATAGATGATGTACCTTTCACTGTATGTGTTACCCTTTAAAACACAAATACCGTACCTCAATACAATAGGAATATCAATTTACTTTTTATTTTAAAATGTTTTTTCTGAAGATCATTTAATAATAATAATAATAATAATAATAATGAATATTTATAAAGCGCCACATCCACTAAAATACAGTGCTCAAGGCGCTGGAAAAATAGAAATTACTGTTACACAGGTAGGATAGAGATCACATACATGTAGAAAACATTATTGTAAATTGTCCAAACGTACACTACAGCACATGTTGCAAATACATAATAATAATGATCAAAATATACAAAGGTATGTAACATGGGAAGAAATGGCCAGGAACCCAGCATACATTAATCAAATGCTTCTTGGAACAGATGTGTTTTCAGGGAAGTCTTAAATGAATTACAGAGGATATATCTCTAAGTGGCTGTGGCAGTTGGTTCCAGAGAGTAGATCCCGCATGTGAAAAAGATCGATCTCCCCATAATGTTTTTGTTTTAGGTACAACAAGTAGGGAAGAGTCAGAGGACCTTAGTTGTCTACGGGGATTGTAACGATTAAACAAAACAGAGTTATACTCAGGAGCTGTACCATGAAATACAAGCAAAAGAATCTTAAATATACTACGAAACTTTACAGGAAGCCAATGAAGCGATTTGAGGATATGTGTTATATGATTAAACTTTTTTGTATAAGGTGACAACTCGAGCAGCAGTATTTTGTAACCTTTGTAAACAAGAAACTTCAGTTTGAGGTAAACAGTACATGAGTGAATTACAAAAGTCTAAGCGAGATGAAATAAGAGCATGTGCAATCTTTTCTGTGGCAGAACGTGTGAGGTATTTTCGGATCATTCCCAAGTTTCTTAGCTGGTAACGTACAGATTTGCAGGTATTGGATACATGGTTTGACATTGACATGGCACAATCAAAAGTTACTCCTAAATTTCTACAAGATTTACTAGCATAGATACAACAATTATTGATAGAAATACAATGTACATTTATCTTTGCCATTTGTGACCCGACGCCTCAAAACCTACAATAAGTCGCCAAAATTATTATTTTTGTTTTATACATTTTATGAAAGTAGAGATTCTCAGCTTTCCAATGGTATATCACTTGCCTCGTTTACTCAATGATAACACCTTTAAATATCACATTTAGAATCAGTATGTAACCAGCAATCAATAACTCCTATTCAGAGAAAATGGCCATTTAAGTTCGGAACAAAAGAGTCCTAACCCTTCGCTCTCTGTGTGCGCCCAAGTAAAACTGGGTATTCAAATGGCCATAGCAACCGATATGAAAGGATTATCAGATTAGGCTGAATTTTGGCACACTGCTCCAGGAGGACCTA
This sequence comes from Heliocidaris erythrogramma, assembly GCA_025617745.1. Taxonomy (NCBI): domain Eukaryota; kingdom Metazoa; phylum Echinodermata; class Echinoidea; order Camarodonta; family Echinometridae; genus Heliocidaris; species Heliocidaris erythrogramma. Next base: position 28,569,765 of record CM046871.1, on the reverse strand, counting down.
TTCATTACTCACTCCAAAAATCAATTTAATACCTTTAGAGGTAAAGTAGTAATTTGGCATTGAATGAAAGTATTACAAATGCTCTCCAAACATTCATTAGCTCGACAGGTGAAAAAAGGAGGAGTCATTTTAAAATGCCCCCAAAACATATTTCTAAGTCGAATTACGACTCACAAACCTGAGACATGATAGAATGATAATGAAACTACCCATTTCTATCAAAAACAGAAAATCTACTGATCCAAGCAAATTTACTATTTTGGGCTGTTTGCTATGTTGTGGTCCTTGCGACTTATTGTAGGTTTTGAGGCGGCGGGTCACATTTGTGCTTTGGAACCAACAAGTAGAAACTCAGATTTGTCGTAATTTAGTTTGAGAGAATTCAGACTCATCCATTCTTTAACAGCTTCTATGGCAGGCAATCTTCATCTATGTTCATGTATCATTGTAGGGTTCTGTTTTATGCAATCTAGGCAAACTGTCTGAGTCATTATGGTTTTGAGGCCCCCCAAGTCCCCATTTTCTGAAATCTTCAGTGGGGACTTTGGAAGAAGTCTGCCCTGATATCAGTTGGTTTGAATAGTTGTTAAAATCAGAGATATGAGAGAAACCTACTTGTATGAGTGAAATGTTTAACAAACTCACAATAACGGATATCAAGACAGATATGAATGTATGATTTTTTTTTTAAATTGTCAATTAATCGACTATCAGTTAATTGTCAATTTGATGAAGGAACATATTATAATCCTTATCTTGTAACGTAATATTATTTCTTGTACATTTTTTTCGCGAAAAGCCAATGTGATGGACGTCGACTGGGCTGCCATGATCAAGGACCTTCAGGAACCCCTCAAAGCCGTCGTGCCTGCCGAGACGTCTGTTCTCAAGAGGTTCTCACCTGGTCAGGTATTTGCAAGGATCGGTGTCTCCAGGGCTCTGGCCGGACCTCAGCTCATGGAGGAGATTGAGAAAGTCTGCAAGGAGGAGTTTAAAGAGGATGGTAAGACATACCTTGGAGACCTTTGTTATGCCAACATTTAATCCTTACGGTGCCACCAAGTATTCATATTTGTCTCCAAAATTGATTTAGTGAGACACTTATTGATTATGTTTCCTTTTTGCATTGTTCATTTTGATACAAACAATGTTCAGAAATGAATAACTTCACAAATCAAAAATCTAATTAAATTTATGTACTTTCCCCAAATTTATTAGATACGAGAAATGGATTACGAAAATGAGAGGGTAAAAACCTCATCAGAATCAGACCAGATCAGACCAGCTAGTCCGATTGTTACATGCATGATTGCAGCAATGTCCATAACACACTATAACATAACAAACAAGCCTATTTCTTGCTCATTTTATTCCACCCCAAGGAGAAGAAGCACCAGTGTTCAAGCATCAGGTTGGCGCCCTCAACGCTCTAGCGAGAAGAAGATGGCTCGAGCGTCGTAGCCTACTCCAGGACATCGGCCCCTGCCGTCGGGCCCTGTGCGCCCGCAGGGACATGGCCATCCGCAAACAGCTGAGGAAGGTTGAGAAGGACCCGTCGGAGCCGGTGTTCTCCAGTGCTGTGGATGCCGACACGGACCTCTATCGATTGAGCATTCAGCTCCTCAAGAACAAGCAAGAGACTGAGACAAAGCCCACTGCTCAGGTCCCTGTGACTTCTTAGATTGATGGTTGGTTCATTACTCAAATAATGAATAAATTAGAGAATTAAGCCATTTCCAAGTTTGATTCATTATCCCTTTCTGCGCAAGTTCTGCCTAAGAATTGGAGTCTAAATTGAACACTGTGTTTGGGCTATGAATGACTGCTTTTCTTTCTGAAATAGAACCTGCTACCCTTCAATATGATTTTTTTTCACCTTATTCATGTATATTTTCTGCATTTCTGTATGAAAAATAGGCAAGCTTTAGAAGATGTAGTTAGCAACCTTGTTGATATGATTATGAAATTTCAATTCAATAATTTCAGCGTAACAGACATGACAGTCAGACCATTTTCTGGTTATTTAAGACAGTTTTAATCATACAGTCAACCTCGCCTAAGTCGATCATGACGGGACTGAGTGAAATGCGTCGACTTAAGCGATTTTCAACTTGTGCGGCAGTCGAAGAAAATCTGACTTACACATGTACATTGTATGCATAACACAGGGACGCAGCAGTGCAGACTGTGGCCGGCGGCCCGGCGGTTTGATCGATTGGGAGGTCTCATCACATAATGTACCATGATTTATATTGTGCTGACATCGAGAAAATAAGAACATACATGTACTGTACCTTTCATGTACCCAGTATATTACTTCAAACTCCTGTTCCAAGTTGGACAATAAAGAATAAATCCAGACACGTCCAGTGATTAATTCCCATGTATTAAATCCTCCCTTACATCCATTTATATGCACATGGCCATAAAGGCAATAAAACTGCATGCAGTGCATGCAGGTACGGCATCCGTCCAGCTGGCCGGCGGTGCAAACATGACTTAACACATGACATTTTGTTCCTCACATGGGAGCGCGAGAGTGCGCGAGAAAGGACGCAGAGATCGCGCCAGCAAGTCGGGGAAGTTTTGTAAACAAAATCGGCGTGTGGCAGTTTCGACAATGATTGATTTCACAGCGCCGTCTAGTTCGACTTGCGCGGTGTAAATTTAATGCTTTTCATGGTATTGTTCTGAGAATTTGATCGATTTAGGTGAGTATTCGACCTACAAATATCGACTTGTACAAATGATTAACACACGTAAGTCTATGAGGATAAATTAGGACTTTTTATTTTCATCGACTTGAGCGACTATTCGACACATGCGACGTCGACTTATGCGAGGTTGACTGTATATGGTGTCATGGCCGTTACGGTTACAAAGAGTCAATTTTTGCTTCAACTATTCAGTGATATACTGTGAAATTTGCTGTGTATGTCCCTGATGGTCAAATGTGTCTGATTCAGTTACTAATTAATGTTTAAATAACCAGAAAATGGCCTGACTGTCATGTCCGTTACGCTGAAATTGCCCATATGTAGCTAAGAGCCACCTAAAGTACAGTTAAAGAGAAAGTTGTGTTCTGGTCAAGCAATTACATTGTGAAAGAAACGGTCTCAAAGCAATTGGGAAAGGTTGATCATGTCTACAATAAGAAATGGTGTATACTGTGAGGTTTTGGAATCATCAAAATGATAAGAAATTGACCCAATCTCACCGAAAAGTACATACAGAAATGGGTATATGCGACTGCACATACTTGTGGCATGAATGTTCGGCCCAAACACCTCAGCTACTTCTCCTCATATTTCAAATATGAGGGTATTTGAAAAGCAATCCCTTTCAGCAGGATGTTCTTCCATGATGAGTAAAAGGAATTATTTTCACCTTTCCCAGAACTCAACTTCTTCAAGCTCAGAAGCTCTCCCCGGTGTATAACACCCTTGGTGGTAATACCAAGTGCAGGGCAATTCAGAAAAAAAATGCCATGGGAAAATTCTCCCTGGCAAGGGTTCTGACAAGAGTAATGAATATGTTAATGCATACTTTCAACCTCCAAACTTGTGCTGATCCTCCCAAACCCACCTCCCTAGGACTTTCAACCTGTACAAGTGCTTTTGTCCCCTCAAATCAACTCTTTCGATGCAGCAAAGTCTCATTTCTCTCAAATTAGACCAAGGGTTAACAGTTTTCTGCTGAGAAACCAGTAAGCTGGTTGTCAGGTCTGTTGTTTGCATAAAGATTCTGAATAATCTGTATTTGATTTCATTCAGTTTGCTTTTCTTCAGTAGAACCAGTTTGTCCCACAGGGTTTTCTCCAAAGTGCAGTGCAACCTTGCTATAAAGAACACTGTTATAATAAACTCTCCTTATAACAAGGTAATTGTACTGGTCCCACTTCTTTGTATTCTATTGTTTTTTTAGCATTGATATAACAAGGTTTAGATATACAGGTGAAGAGATAATTTCCTTGGTCTCAAGGAGTTTATTATAACAACATTCCACTGTAACATGAATTAAACACTAGATGTACCATTTTACATTGGATCCATGCAATTTTGCTTGAAAGGGGTTTGACACCACAATATTGGTTAGATAGTGGTGATAACAGTGTCCCAGAAAGAAGACGAGCAACTGCTTCTTTCAAAATCAGACTGCACAATCTTAATGTCATTTTAACAGTCCATATGTGTGGCACACTATTTTTTTCATTTGATCCTTCAATTGCTCTTGTGAAATACTCTGGGCAGAGAGAGAGGGGGGAAGAGAGTGAGAGAGAGAGAGAGAGAGAGAGAGAGAGTTGATGTTGATGAGTAACCAAATTTAGAATCTGTATAGAATTTTCCTACTTCAAAAAGATGTAGACTGATCAAATATATGTAAGAAGTTGTTCTTTTAAATCATTGAGTACCGTACGGGAAATTGGTTATTCTATGGATGGTACAAAGACCTGTTATACTATGTTGATAATGCCATACAAATTGAAAAATAAATTGTCAAAATGGTGTACAGCACTCCTCTGTATGATTTGTGTTTCACTTATTGCTTACTTTTGTGTGTGATTTATGGATAATTGCACATTTTGGAGAATTTTCTCTGTTATGAATGTATGCCCTGTAGCAATTATAGGGCAATCCAACATTGATCACAAGTTGCTTTGAGTAAGATCAGAAGATTTTGAGAAACATGAAAGTGAAACTGACAAAGAAAGTATACCTACATGCATTTTAAAACTGGGATCGTTGAATTCTGGGAATCTCAACTGGGTAAACTGAGAGAGGAAGTCAAAGAAAAATTAGATGGAGAGTTTCATGATGAACAGCCCTTGCTTTGTACACTTCTAAAGAACTTTTTTTTTTAAATTTTGCATGGTCAACAGGGGCGGATCTAGCTTTTTTCTAAGGGCGGGGGGTTCAGGGGCGGATGCAGGATTGAGTAAAAGAGGGGGCACAAAAATGAAAGTTTGTCAAAACGTAGACCCGTATTTTTTGGTCTCGCCAGCTTCTCGAAAAGTCGCTCAGTGGGGGGGGGGGGGGGGGGGGGGGAGCTGAATGATGTTCAGGAGGTACTTTTATTATCTTTGACTTGAGTGCATTCAACTGGTTTTGAAGACCATTCAATCAACCTTGGGTTGATCATTGAAAACTCAAAACTTGGGCAGAGGCAAATTGATATAGCCAGGAAAAATGTTATCATTCAGCTGTCCATTGTCGGATTTTATTGACCAAGGTGTCTTTTTCAAGAAAACATGATAGGCTACAATGTGAATATCTTTGCTTAGATCTGTTTGCATTGATCACAACAATATTTAGGGTTGAATCTGGGTTTCCTTTTTATTGACTTACACTGTACATGTATGTGCTTTATCAGTGGCAGATCCAGGGCCCTGTTTCATAAAACCTGTTATCAATCAGTTGCAACGACTGTTATAAGCTACAGAAATCCTTGATTCTGATTGGCTGCGCTGAGAGCAAATTTTGTCGTAGAAATGTGAGTTGTTACTGATAATGAGCTTTATGAAACGGGGCCCAGGTGTCACTGAACCTCTCCCTACCTGGCAAAAGCCACTCTAGCCTAAATCGAGTGCAATTTAAGTAAAACATAAAATTGTGCACCCTAATTTATTATTGTCCCCTCCCCTCCCCCCATTAATCTCTCACTCACTGCATTGTTAGACCCATTAAAGGCACATGAATGTGATAACCTGAACTTTGGATTAAAAGGAAACCTGGAAAAAATGTGATTACTTTTTTTCCCCTTCTGTTTAATTGGAGAGAGAATTTTCAGACTTGAATCCATCACTGTTTGCATATGTTCATGTTTATCATATCCCAACAAACATATGGCTTGAACTGATAGTGATGTATTTGTTTGTGGCCATTAAGACCTGGGACCAGTAATATTGCCTTGTTATGTCGGGAATCTATATTATTATACTGGAGCGCTTCAGGTTTCTCTCCAAAGTACAGAGGAACCTCATAAAGAACAATAACAATTTTGCCGGTCCCACTTCCTTGTATTCTCTTGTATTCTATTGTTTTTTTAGCCCTGATATAACAAGGTTTCGATATAAAGAGGCAATTTCCTTGGTCCCAAGGAGTTTATTATAACAAGATTCCACTGTAACAATGCACATTTCTTCTCTGAGCACCTAGTGACGAGCTATTCCGTTAACCTGCTTTTTATAAATGAGAGCCTCAATGCATGGAATCCAGTTTGCATGCATTACTTGGTGCTATATCCGGCAAGCCTCTCACAAGCTTTCAGGTTATCATGAACAACCGTTGTTTGAAAGATACGTATAAAATTTGCATACATTACCGAAGTGGTCTATTTTGCTTGAAAGGGGTTTGACACCGCAATATTGGTTAGATAGTGGTGATAACAGTGTCCCATGAAGAAGACGAGCAACTGCTTCTTTCAATATCAAACTGCACAATCTTAAACAATCCATATGTGTGGCACACTATTTTTTTTCATTTGATTCTTCTATTGTTCTTTTGAAATACTCTCGGAAGAGAGAGAGAGAGAGAGAGGGGGGGGGGGGGGAAGTTGATGGCGATGAGGAACCAAATTTAGAATTTGTATAGAATTTCCTACTTCAAAAAGATGTAGACTGATCAATTATATTCAAGAAGTTGTTCTTTTAAATCATTGAGTGCGGGAAATTGGTTATTCTATGTACATGTATGGATGGTAAGAAGACCTGCTATACAACGTTGATAAAGCCATGCACATTGAAAAATAAATTGTCAAAATTGTGTACAGCATGTATGATTTGTGTTTCACATATTGTTTACTTTTGTGTGTGATTTATGGATAATTGTACATTTTGACGAATTTTTCTCTGTTATTAATGTGATACATGCCCTTTACCAAGTACATGTACAGGGCAATCCAACATTGATCACAAGATTTTGAGAAACATGAAAATGAAACTGATAAAGAAAGTAATACCTACGTTATTTTAAAGCTGGGATCATTGAATTCTGGGAATCTCAAGTGGGTAAACCGATAGAGGAAGTCAAAGAAAAATTAGATGGAGTTTGATGATGAACAGTCTTTGCTTTGTACAGTACTAAAGAACTTCCTGTTTCATATGTGTGGTGTGTGAGGTTAGCTTTGATAACAACCTTTATGAAACCGGGCCTAGGTATCATCGAACCTCTCCCTACTTGTCAGAAACCACTCTGGCATAAATCGAGTGCATTTTAAGTCAAAAATAAAATTGTGCACCCTAAGTGTGCCCCCTCCCCCTCATTAAAGTAGAACACTCAAGAAAATCACAAATATGGCAATTAATGTATCACTAGAAATTGGGAAGCTTACAGATGGCAATCGTATGAGTTTTATGTCAACTGCGTATATGATGATTATAAAAACAACATAAATAAAAGCTCTTCTCAGCATGTGGAATATCCGAGGATTCGCCAGAAATATAGCGATGTTTTGATGTCGTCATACGAGGGATCGATCCTGCTTAAGCAGACGACGTCCTATAATGAATGAACGTAATTGCAATGCAATTATTTATCAAATTATAAAGAGTTTGGTACATTTAAACATGACCTTATTTCACACCATTCTAAAAGGGAAAGTGAACTGATTCTGATAACTAAAACCGTTTGATTGTAAATACACAGGAGAAGGGTCAATGATCAATGAAATAAACCCCATTTTCAAATTGAAAAGCCCTGCGAATAATAGCTGGATGGTATTCGTTCCCTCTTGAAACGCCGAACATGCCGCGGTGCAAGCAGCTGAAAATACAATGGCGTCTTATTTTGTTTACAAGTGACTGATTCCTTTATTTTTTTAACGCTGCATTTTTCATCAAAATAATACCATACACGAAGTTAAGAGTGAGGCAACAGACTAACATTAAGACTGACGCTAGTCAAGTAAGAGAAATAAGTGAAGAGGAGATGACAAAACAGGCACTGAAAAATGTGTATAATGTTATGGGACATCGTCTGCTTAGACAGGACTCGCCCCTCTTGTGTCGTCACACATCTCAGCAGCGTTCAAGGAGCTTTTCAGCTGCTATATCGGGGGCTGTATTTTACCGTTTTATAATTGATAATAATCATTAATTCAAATGTTTCCAAGCTTTAAATTTGGATAACCTTGTTTAATTTATGCCATCTATGCAATAATAAGTATTAAGCCAATATTTAAAATCATCAGTGTTCTACTTTAAAAGAGAATGAAACCATGGGGAAATGTCCAATTTAATGAAAAGGGAGGATACATGTAGTAGAGAGAAGCAATTTTAAAAAAGTCCCATCAACATCGATTACGACATGAAAAGGTTATGAAAGTTTGAAAAGTCTCAATATACTTTCTATGGCGATCCTCAAATTGGCAATGTTGCTTCAAAATGGCAGGTTTGGTAGTACAACTCTCAATATGTTTGGTACACAAAATTTCATATTTTCTCCATTATCTCTATAGATGCTGCTTGTCTTTTTGTGAACTCAACATATGTTGTATCAAATACATATTCCCATGATATGTCTTGAGCTAAAAAGGAGAGAAGCTGCACCTTGGGAGATAATGGGGAAAATATGAAATTTTGAGTACAAAACATGGAGAGTTGTACTAAATCTTTCACTTTGAAGCAACATTGCCAATTTGAGGATCGCCATAGAAAGTAAATTAAGACTTTTCAAACTTTCATAACTTTCTCATTTCGTAACTGATTTTGATGGAACTGTCTAACAATTGCTTCTCTCTATCCTATTTTCATTAAAATCGATTTTTCACCAGGGTTTCATTCTCCTTTAATCTGTCACTGCAATGTTTAGACCGATTAAAGGCACATGAATGTGATAACCTGAATTTTGGATTAATAGGAGAGACCTGGAAAAATTTGATGACTTTTTTTTCCTTCTGTTTGTCAGAGAATTTTCAGACTTGAATCCATCACTGCTTGCACATATGTTTGTGTTTGTCATATCCCAACAAATATATGGGGCGAATTAATGGTAATGTATTTGTGAATAAATGAGTAAATGAATTTATTTCATAATACTGCATAAAATCTGCCATGAACATTATAAGTGAAGAGTATACATCGTTCAAAATTTCGAATACAGATATCATAATAACAATTCCAATGTACATGTAGTCAAAAGTGAAAAATTTACATTAGTCAATAGAAAAAAGCAGTATCATGGGAGAACCTAAGGAAAAGCACAGCTTGTTAAAACTAGGTTCCCCAATAACACAGAGAATTACGAAATTGTAATTACGTTTACATATACATATATAGCAGTAAAGAGACGAGACAAGACGTGTGTAAAAGGGGGGAAAAACAACACACAGAAACATCACTACAACATCAAAATAAAATAAGCATACAATTTACTAGTATACTAGCAGTTAATGTCAGCATATTGGGTTTATATAGTAGTAGAAAAACCAGATACACATAATACATGTATGTATGTGTATTAAGGATGATTAAAAAGATGTCTTGAAGGAAAGGTTTTGTTCATGTTCTGTTTAGACACAGGCAGAAAACCATATACTCTACAATTGTTATGGACTTATATACTGTAAGAGCTAATTTGATAATGTTTAAGATTTCTTCTAAAAGATTTAAGAGAGGAAGCTTGCTTTAGATTTGAATCACGATGATTCCAATAGAAGGGCCCAGTGTAGATTAATGTTTTCTGGGCAAAGTGAGTACGAAGAAGTGGTAAATGAAAGAAAGATGATTGTCGTGTAATATGCCTATGTATTCCATCATTCGTTTTAAACATTGATTGTAAAACCTGAGGAAATTCATGAATTCGTGCTTGATACATTAAACTGCCTAACTGGTAATAAAACAAATCGTTTAGTCTCAACGCTTTATTTTCAAAGAATAATATTTTACACGGAGCTAGTCTAGGCTTTTTCAAAATTATTCTCATCACCCGTTTTTGTATAACTGAGAGTCTATCCACTGAATTGAGACTTAGTATAGTTGCCCCAAGCAAGAATACCATGTCTTATGTAGGGTAAAACCAAGGTGGAATACAACAAGAGTAATACATGAGAGGGAAACAAATATTTCAATTTGTTTATAATATCAACATTTCTAGAGAGTAATTTGTTTAGATACACAGTCTGTGGTTTCCAAGATAAGTTATTATCAATAAGTAAACCAAGAAACTTTAACTCCTTGACCATTTTTATTGTGGTGTTTTAAAGTTATACATTACCATCCAGAGATGTGATTGAATTACTAAATAACAACGTTACGAGTTTTCTCCAAATTGAGAGATAGATAGTCTATTGGCACATACCCAATCATGCACAACACTGAGCTCCTTATTAGTTCATTACAGAAGTAACTTCGGATCTTTGTTAGAAAGAAATACATTTGAATCATCAACAAAAAATATGAATGAATGAATATGAACCTCTCCCTACCTGGCAAAAGCCACTCTGGCATAAATCGAGTGCATTTTAAGTAAAACATAATATTGTGCACCCTAATTTATTTTTGTGCCCTCCCCTCCCCCATTAATCTCTCACTGTTGGATTATCTCTATAGATGCTGCTTGTCTTTTTGTGAACTCAACATATGTTGCATCAAATACATTTTCCCATGATATAATCTTGAGCTAAGAAGGAGAGAAGCTGCACCTTGGGAGATAATGGGGAAAATATGAAATGTTGAGTACAAAACATATGGCATGTATGGAGAGTAAAACGTGTGTACTACTAAATCTGTCACTTTGAAGCAACATTGCCAATTTGAGGATTGCCATAGAAAGTAAATTAAGACTTTTCAAACTTTCATAACTTTCTCATTTCGTAACTGATTTTGATGGAACTGTCTAACAATTGCTTCTCTCTATCCTATTTTCATTAAAATCGATTTTTCACTAGGTTTTCATTCTCCTTTAATCTGTCACTGCAATGTTTAGACCCATTAAAGGCGCATGAATGTGATAACCTGAATTTTGGATTAATAGGAGAGACCTGGAAAAATTTGATAATTTTTTTTTCTTCTGTTTGTCAGAGAATTTTCAAACTTGAATCCATCACTGCTTGCACATATGTTTGTGTTTGTCATATCCCAACAAACATATGGGGCGAATTAATGGTAATGTATTTGTGAATAAATGAGTAAATGAATTTATTTCATAATACTGCAGAAATATGCCATGAACATTATAAGTGAAGAGTATACATCGTTCAAAATTTCGAATACAGATATCATAATTAATAACAATTCCAATGTACATGTAGTCAAAAGTGAAAAATTTACATTAGTCAATAGAAAAAAGCAGTATCATGGGAGAACCTAAGGAAAAGCACAGCTTGTTAAAACTAGGTTCCCCAATAACACAGAGAATTACGAAATTGTAATTACGTTTACATATACATATATAGCAGTAAAGAGACGAGACAAGACGTGTGTAAAAGGGGGGAAAAACAACACACAGAAACATCACTACAACATCAAAATAAAATAAGCATACAATTTACTAGTATACTAGCAGTTAATGTCAGCATATTGGGTTTATATAGTAGTAGAAAAACCAGATACACATAATACATGTATGTATGTGTATTAAGGATGATAAAAAAGATGTCTTGAAGGAAAGGTTTTGTTCATGTTCTGTTTAGACACAGGCAGAAAACCATATACTCTACAATTGTTATGGACTTATATACTGTAAGAGCTAATTTGATAATGTTTAAGATTTCTTCTAAAAGATTTAAGAGAGGAAGCTTGCTTTAGATTTGAATCACGATGATTCCAATAGAAGGGCCCAGTGTAGATTAATGTTTTCTGGGCAAAGTGAGTACGAAGAAGTGGTAAATGAAAGAAAGATGATTGTCGTGTAATATGCCTATGTATTCCATCATTTGTTTTAAACATTGATTGTAAAACCTGAGGAAATTCATGAATTCGTGCTTGATACATTAAACTGCCTAACTGGTAATAAAACAAATCGTTTAGTCTCAACGCTTTATTTTCAAAGAATAATATTTTACACGGAGCTAGTCTAGGCTTTTTCAAAATTATTCTCATCACCCGTTTTTGTATAACTGAGAGTCTATCCACTGAATTGAGACTTAGTATAGTTGCCCCAAGCAAGAATACCATGTCTTATGTAGGGTAAAACCAAGGTGGAATACAACAAGAGTAATACATGAGAGGGAAACAAATATTTCAATTTGTTTATAATATCAACATTTCTAGAGAGTAATTTGTTTAGATACACAGTCTGTGGTTTCCAAGATAAGTTATTATCAATAAGTAAACCAAGAAACTTTAACTCCTTGACCATTTTTATTGTGGTGTTTTAAAGTTATACATTACCATCCAGAGATGTGATTGAATTACTAAATAACAACGTTACGAGTTTTCTCCAAATTGAGAGATAGATAGTCTATTGGCACATACCCAATCATGCACAACACTGAGCTCCTTATTAGTTCATTACAGAAGTAACTTCGGATCTTTGTTAGAAAGAAATACATTTGAATCATCAACAAAAAATATGAATGAATGAATATGAACCTCTCCCTACCTGGCAAAAGCCACTCTGGCATAAATCGAGTGCATTTTAAGTAAAACATAATATTGTGCACCCTAATTTATTTTTGTGCCCTCCCCTCCCCCATTAATCTCTCACTGTTGGATTATCTCTATAGATGCTGCTTGTCTTTTTGTGAACTCAACATATGTTGCATCAAATACATTTTCCCATGATATAATCTTGAGCTAAGAAGGAGAGAAGCTGCACCTTGGGAGATAATGGGGAAAATATGAAATGTTGAGTACAAAACATATGGCATGTATGGAGAGTAAAACGTGTGTACTACTAAATCTGTCACTTTGAAGCAACATTGCCAATTTGAGGATTGCCATAGAAAGTAAATTAAGACTTTTCAAACTTTCATAACTTTCTCATTTCGTAACTGATTTTGATGGAACTGTCTAACAATTGCTTCTCTCTATCCTATTTTCATTAAAATCGATTTTTCACTAGGTTTTCATTCTCCTTTAATCTGTCACTGCAATGTTTAGACCCATTAAAGGCGCATGAATGTGATAACCTGAATTTTGGATTAATAGGAGAGACCTGGAAAAATTTGATAATTTTTTTTTCTTCTGTTTGTCAGAGAATTTTCAAACTTGAATCCATCACTGCTTGCACATATGTTTGTGTTTGTCATATCCCAACAAACATATGGGGCGAATTGATGGTAATGTATTTGTGAATAAATGAGTAAATGAATTTATTTCATAATACTGCAGAAATATGCCATGAACATTATAAGTGAAGAGTATACATCGTTCAAAATTTCGAATACAGATATCATAATTAATAACAATTCCAATGTACATGTAGTCAAAAGTGAAAAATTTACATTAGTCAATAGAAAAAAGCAGTATCATGGGAGAACCTAAGGAAAAGCACAGCTTGTTAAAACTAGGTTCCCCAATAACACAGAGAATTACGAAATTGTAATTACGTTTACATATACATATATAGCAGTAAAGAGACGAGACAAGACGTGTGTAAAAGGGGGGAAAAACAACACACAGAAACATCACTACAACATCAAAATAAAATAAGCATACAATTTACTAGTATACTAGCAGTTAATGTCAGCATATTGGGTTTATATAGTAGTAGAAAAACCAGATACACATAATACATGTATGTATGTGTATTAAGGATGATTAAAAAGATGTCTTGAAGGAAAGGTTTTGTTTATGTTCTGTTTAGACACGGGCAGAAAACCATATACTGTACAATTGTTATGGACTTATACTGTAAGAGCTAATTTGATAATGTTTAAGATTTCTTCTAAAAGATTTAAGAGAGGAAGCTTGCTTTAGATTTGAATCACGATGATTCCAATAGAAGGGCCCAGTGTAGATTAATGTTTTCTGGGCAAAGTGAGTACGAAGAAGTGGTAAATGAAAGAAAGATGATTGTCGTGTAGAATGCCTATGTATTCCATCATTCGTTTTAAACATTGATTGTAAAACCTGAGGAAATTCATGAATTTGTGCTTGATACATTAAACTGCCTAACTGGTAATAAAACAAATCGTTTAGTCTCAACGCTTTATTTTGAAATAATAATATTTTACACGGAGCTAGTCTAGGCTTTTTCAAAATTATTCTCATCACCCGTTTTTGTATAACTGAGAGTCTATCCACTGAATTGAGATTTAGTACAGTTTCCCCAAGCAAGAATACCATAACTTATGTAGGGTAGAACCAAGGTAGAATACAACAAGTTTATGCTATGTTAAAACATATGAAAAACAATAAATCCCCTGGGCAAGATGGCTTTACGGTAGAATTCTACCGTTTCTTTTGGGAAGATATAAAATATTTTATAGTAAAGTCTTTGAACCATGGTTATTTTACAGGACATTTATCACAATCGCAAAAATTGGGGATTATAACTTTGATTCCGAAAGGGAACAAGTCTCGAGATTTGCTTAAAATTAGCGCCCTATTTCCTTGCTAAACGTTATTTATAATCTGGCATCCGGTTGTATAGCTTGTTACTTGTTACTTGTTGCAGTAATCCCAAAAGAAGCAGCTCCGTGGAAGCTATACTAATAGACTAAAAGGTGTTTTGTCTTACTTGATACATAAAAATCATTTATAAAGGGTCGTTTCATAGGGGAAAATATACGTTTATTATATGACACATTACTTTACACTGAAATAAATGATATAGCAGGCATGCTACTGGTTATTGACTTTGAAAAGGCATTCGACTCTGTGTCTCACAAATTCCTCTACCGGTATACAGTTTTGGATTTCTCTAAATTTGGCCCAACCTTACAGAAATGGATTAAATTGTTTTATGAAAACGCTTCCTCGTGTGTCTTAGTTAACGGACATTGGTATCTTAATGCGTCACTCAAATTCTTTAGTTGAATTGCATATGACTGGGGAAACACTCAAATTGTTGCAATATGCAGATGATACCCTTTTGACACTTAATGGTACCACTACCAGGTAAGATTTACAGTGTGCTCTCGAAATACTTAATGACTTTAAACAGATGTCCAATCTTAAAATCAACATAACAAAAACGCACGTTATATGGATCGGGAAGAACAGGTCTCTTAAAAAAGTAATTTTACATGAATACAAATTGAACTGGATATCTGAAGGTTATTTTAGGTACCTAGGTATAGACTTTTCAATACATTTATTACAGATGGTTGGACATAATTTATTGTGAAAAGATAAAAGAAATTTTTAGGCATTTTACTCCCAGTGTTAAAGATCGTATGCTCGATCTGTAATGAAAAACACAAGTCAGAAAAAATTGGAACCAGTGGGATTCGAACCTGTCATCTACTGCTTGCCGGGCAGCGACTTAACCACCAGGCTATTCTGGTTCACGGCCAAGTCACGATGAACTAGAATCAAATACCCAAGATCCTCTTCTTTCTGACTCACTGGGAGTAAAATGCCTAAAGATTTGTTTACAAATTAAAAATTCCTCCCCAGTCAAGCTTCTTCGTTTATTAACCATTGTCTACGGCGGACCGTTTGAATATTAATGAGTCAGAAAGAAGAGGATCTTGGGTATTTGATTCTAGTTCATCGTGACTTGGCCGTGAACCAGAATAGCCTGGTGGTTAAGTCGCTGCCTGGCAAGCAGTAGATGACAGGTTCGAATCCCACTAGTTCAAATTTTTTCTGACTTGTGTTTTTCATTACAGATCGAGCATACGATCTTTAACACTGGGAGTAAAATGCCTAAAGATTTGTTTACAAATTAAAAATTCCTCCCCAGTCAAGCTTCTTCGTTTATTATAAAAGAAATTAAAAATCAAACGAACACATGGTTGAAAAGATCATTGACCTCCTTAGGACGAGTAACCATAAATAAATCGTTATTTATACCCAAATTAAACTACTTGTTTCTATCACTTCCAGAACCAAATCCACAAATTATTAAAGAGCTAAATCAATGATTTTACTCGTTTATATGGGGTAATAAACCTGATAAAATAAGCAGAAAACAAATGCGTCAGTTATATAAGGATGGCCGATTTAAAATGACTAATATTTCTAGACATATCAAATCTCTTAAGATATCATGGGTCAGAAGATTTATTAGTGACTCATTTGATAGCAACTTTACTTATCATATGTTTCTCTCGTTTTTTTACCTCCATCATATTCTCTCCAATTATATAGGGGGTCCGAACATTACAAACAATTAGCTACTGTCACGCTTAATCCATTTTGGAAAGAGGTGCTTTTCGCCTTTTCAGATTTGGTTGAACTCATTGTAGATACTATTGCATGTCAATCTATCTGGAATAATCACAGGATAAAAGTGAATAATAATTCAATATATTTTGAATCTTGGAGTGTGAAAGGAATACGTTTCATCAGTGATATTGTAATATAAAAATAAATTTCCTTCAATACTATGGGCTGTGCAATGCTATTCGGTCTTGTTTTAAAAAGAGTGTTATATCAAAGTTGATGGAACCTACATGTATTATACCTGAAGCATTACTTCTTATATTGAAAATGAAAAAAGGGTGTTCACATATTTACCAGTCGTTTTTAAAACATAACGTTAAAGAATGTATCAGCCTTACAAAATGGAAACAATGTTTAGAACTCGAAGATAAAGTATGGTATTCATATTGTTTGACTCCCTTTCAATCAACTATTGATATAAATATGAGGTGGTTTCAGTTTAAGATTTTAAACAGAATACTTTACATGAAAGATTCATTGTTAAAATTCCAATTGGTTACTGATAAAAAATGTACATTTTGTAACAGCAGTATTACCCTTCAGTCTTTTCGACATTATGCACCTGTAATATGGAATAATCTGCCAACTGAAATTTGGTCTTGCAAGACACCCAATCTTTTTAAACAAAAGCTTAAGAAATATTTGCTGACAGTGTAATATTTGTTAATCTTTATTCAGTGTCTAACTGCATTGTATAGGGTTTGTGTGGGATCTATTCTTTATTCTACTATATATCTCAACTTTTTAACAATTTTGCATTAATCTGGTTTTATTTCTATTACATTCATAATATAGTCTTCTACCATCTGGGTAGCCTACTCGACCAGCCACTTGGCTTTTTTGTTGGCTATACCCAAATTCCTTATTAGTTATGACTATTTCTCTGTATATTTTGATTTGCATTTACTTAGTTTTATTCAATGTCCCTTTTCCTTTGTATTATATATGTATTCAATTGGTGTGAAATGTATTTTTATATGGAATTTGAAATAAAACTTGAACTTGAACTTGAAGTGTAGAGACTATTACTCATATATTTTGTTACTGTCCACATTAAAATGTAATATGGTTAAAACTTGAGGAATGGTTGTTCCGTAAGACTGATATCAAGCTTAAACTCACACACCAAACTATTGTGTTTGGCTTTAATGGATGTCATAACAACGCTTTTAATTGTATTGTAATTATTGTAAGAAAAGAACTTTATTCAGCTAAATGCATAAATCACATTCCACTGTTTGAAAAAGTTATGTTAGCTGTTAAATCTTATTATGATATGGAAAGTTATATAGCAAAAACAAGTCTTAAAGAAAATAATTTTATGAAAGAATGATTTCATTTTACTAAATGTTTCTGAATGTTTTCGTTTAAAGTTTGTTTGTTTGATTGTGATATAATTAAGATTACAAATTATATTTTCTATGTCCTATCTTATATGTCACAGTGTGACCAACATTATTTTGTTATGTTCTTATGTTTGACAATGTCATGGAACAGTGCATGTATCGATTTCTTTTGTGAAATGAATATTTATACATAATAAAGGAGCCCTGTGGAAGGGTATATATATATATATATATATATATATATATATATATATATATATATATATATTAAAACAAAGAATAAAACAAGAGTAATACATAAGAGGGAAACAAATACTTCAATTTGTTTATAATACCAACATTTTTAGAGAGTAATTTGTTTAGATACACAGTCTGTGGATTCCAAGATAACTTATTATCAAAAAGTAAACCAAGAAACTTTAACTCCGCGACCATTTTTATTGAGTTGTTTTTTAAGTAATACATTACGATCCACATAAATTACTAAATAACATACCACGAGTTTTCTCCAAATTGAGAGATAGATAGTCTATTGGCACATACCCAATCATGCACAACACTGAGCTCCTTATTAGTTCGTTCCTGAAGTAACTTGTTATCTTTGTTAGAAAGAAATACATTCGAATAATCAGCAAATAATAATTATGAATGACACACTGGAAGCATTATGAAAGTCATTTATATATATTTCAAATAAACAACAACGGGCCAAGGGGAGATCCCTGAGGTACACCACATTGAGGTTGTTCAGTTATACTGATTCACATCCGTTGATAATTACATATTGTTTCCTATTATGAAGAGAACTTCTGGACCAGTCAAGTGCTTTGCCTCTTATACCATAATGGCATAACTTATGTAGCAAAATATTATGGTCAACCATATCGAAAGCCTTTGAAAAGTCCAGAAAAAGTCCAATAGTGTGTTCACGATTTCCAATGGCAGTTGTAGAATGCTTTTCTCTAAAACCGAATTGGAATTTTGAAAATACATCAGAGTTGTTTAAAAATTTGACCACTCTTATAGACAAGTTTTTGCAAGAATTTTAGATATTGAAGGTAATAAAGATATTGGTCAATAATTGTTTAATTCAAGCTTGTCTCCTTTTTTAAAAACTGGAACAACCTTTGCTACTTTCATTTTTCCTGGAACAACACCATTCACCAAAGAAAGATTAAAGATATGTTCTAAAGGAATCATAATTTCATCCACTATATCTTTTAGCACAGTATAACTAATTCCATCATGGCCAGTACTGGGTAAACTTATTTTTCATGTTTTGTACTATATGCGTTATTTCTATCGAATGAGTCGAAGAAAAAAACAAGGACTTAGTATTACGATCCTTTAAAAAAAGAAGTAAACATTTTTTCAGTGGAAGTTACTTTTTTTGAAAGAGTGGGTCGTATGTTTGCAAAAAAAATCATTAAAGGCATGAGCAATCAACTTGCTATCATCGATGCAATCATTGTTTAACAAGATTCTAGTAGGTTGTTTCTTTTGACTACACCTATTTAGCACACTATTAATAACCTTCCAAGTGGCTTTAGTATTATTGTTAGACAAATCCAATTGAGCACAATAATAATCATTATTCGCAGTTCGCAACAAAGATGTCAAAATATTTCTATACTTGGCATATTTTTTACAAGAAGCATCTGAAGGATTAGAACGGAATCTGTAGTAAAGTTTATTTTTCCGATTTAGTAACCCATGTTTGCCGGGCTTGCCGTGTATAATCTTTATGCTTCATAATCTGAGGGGGAAAAACACTCGTTGAAAGCATTACATAATAAATCCATAAATTTATTACACGCAACATCAACGTCATATTCATGAAGCACAACATTCCAATCAACTTCTAAAAGTTTCC
The DNA here is from genome assembly GCA_025617745.1 of Heliocidaris erythrogramma. Taxonomy (NCBI): domain Eukaryota; kingdom Metazoa; phylum Echinodermata; class Echinoidea; order Camarodonta; family Echinometridae; genus Heliocidaris; species Heliocidaris erythrogramma. The sequence continues at coordinate 28,550,273 of CM046871.1, read as the reverse complement.
CTTTCAATCTACAGATTTTATATTGCGTTATGCTGTGAAAAAATCTTGGCTGAGGCAAGTCAGAGTGATTATCAAAATAAGATGGCGCACAGACAAAGATTGGAAAATGATCAGAAATGTCTGACAGTATAATTCCAGATTGAGTAACAACATCCGTATTGCAAAATATATTGTCTATTAAAGTTGCCGTGCTGCTAGACAACCGTGTAGGTTTAGTTACACAAGGAAAAAAAGAATGTGAGAGGACTGAGAGCACAACACCCAGAAAATCTTGAGATAAAGTTTCATCACCACATTTCAACAAATCTGTATTATAATCACCTAGCAGAAAGCAATGTGCATTACAAAGTACTGGGTTTGCAAGTAAATTTTGTAATTCATTGAGAAACACACTACCATCAGAGGCAGGAGGTCGGTAAATAGTGCCTACAACGATACTCCTCCTATTTGGAATATAAATTTCTACAAAAACAGTTTCAATCAAATCAGACATAATATTTAAATCATGTAAGGTCTTATAATTAAGTTGACTGGGTACATATAAAGCAGCTCCTCCCCCTCGTTTGGATTTCCTGTTATTAAACACTAAATCATGCTTAGATAAAGAATAAATTGAGGAAGGATCATCTGCAAACCACGTTTCAGACAATCCTATGACTGTATTCAAACCGAGTTAAAGCGCTCACGAATGGAGCAAAAAAGCATCAAAATTCTTGTTAGCACTACGTATGTTCAAATGCAAACAAGAGAAATCTTTCAAAGAAAGAGACCCATACTTTTCAGCAAATTGATTCAGAGTAAAAAAAAGTATGAAGATTTTAAGATAATGCCTGTATCATGTATGTCAACAGGAAGATTAAGGTCCCTAGTATTACAGTTTAAAGCATTGATAGCATTAGACTCAAATCCATGAGAAGCGCTCACATTTCCAACATTGCCACGAGTCTGAGTTTTACTAAGGGATAAGGATTCATCATCAAATACTGATGAAAATTAAACATCATTATCATTCACTTTCAAAACTATACATTACAAAAGCATCAAAGACCAAGACGTCATGATAAAATACATACATGTACTTTTTTTTTCATATCTGAAAGTTTTGATCTTGCGCAATGACAGCAAATGTGAAAAATAATGCTCCATTTTCAGACTTAAAAAAAGAATATATATGGCTCCTCATTTTTCACAAATTAAAAAAATGATTTGACTACGAGTGATACTAATTATGGGTTAGAGCAACTCTTATTCTGGAATTTGACGTTTATTTCATTTCATTTCATTTCATTTGGTTGTTTCTAGGGCGAGATTTCACAATTTAGCTGAGACTCTTCGGTAGCGGTTTTACATAAACAAATTGTTTATTTTATGCAAATTAGGCAGGACGGAGTGAAAGCTTTTGGGCAGTTAATTGCAGTGTAGAGCCGCGACTGGAAAGAGATGATTAACAATTGCAAGGTTCATCATGACATTTTGAAGACCAAGTTATTTGCCAAAAGATTACAGAAAATTTGGACAAAGGGTTAACAAAATATATTAATTCACAGGTGCTCCAAGGCAGTGTAACTAAGATCCCTGGGCTGTGGGTGCTCAAACAAATCCCGTTGTTGTTGTTGTTGTTGTTAATTCAATTTTGAATATTTACGCCAGAAAGTTTGCTTATAAATATGGAAATATAATTTGAATGCGGGTTTAAATGAAGTTTAGCCACGTTAAAATATAAACATGTTAGATTTGTATTTTACGCAATTTGTGCGAGATAATACATGGCAGGCCGTCATCACAGATCGTTGTCCGTTTTTATGTATTTTCTGGCCAGCCCGGTTCGGTACATTGAACAGGCTTCTTAGCTGGCTTGATGACAGCCTAGGCCCCTCCTATACCAGTCAAGACTGTGTGATGCCTGTTATTTTGGTAACATCTCTCCATTCGATATCAATAAAAAAAGGGGAAAAAGACAAAAGAAGGAAACACAAAATGATGTGTTGACAGACATTCTGGGTATTCAGGACGTAATAATAGTAGGACCTAATTTGAAGTTTGAAGTTTATTTGTTCCACATTCCACATTTACATGAAAACAATTTTTCAGAAGTTATTTTACAAGCATAACTGTCAATTTCAAAAGAACTCAGATCATGTATAATGTACAGTAAATAGGTAAACAACTTGAGAAATGTATAAACGACTGGCAAAAGATGAAATATGTAAAATGTGGGGAGCCTAAATAAAAAGCATTGCTTGTAAATGATTAGGCTCCCGTATGGAGTAATTCTGATTGGGATGCGATGAAAAGGGGGACGGACAAGAAATATCAGATTTATAACACGTACAAGGAAAGCAAAGCTCAGAATATGGAGTAAAGAAACGTAAAGACGAAAGAGAAGAAGAAGAAAGAGAGAAAAAAAAAGAAGATGAAGAAAAGAAAAGAAAAAGAGAAAATGAAGAAAAGCAAAAGAAGAAGAAGGAAAAGAAAAAAATTGTAAAGACATGACAGTGTTACACATACAAAGTCTATGTGACCACCCGTACGATCCAACATGATATGAATATTCATATATACATGTACTTACTTAAGAGGTAACACCTTAGCTTCCGTTTAAAAGAATTGTTGGAGGGGCTATCAACTAGTTCGTTATTCAGGCTGTTCCAGAATTTGGGTCCAGTAAAGGTGATTGTTTTGTTTGCGAAAACGGTGCGAATTCGGGGGAGGTGGAAATGGTTTGTTTGCCTAGTTGGATAGGAATGTACAGCATTATTGCGTTGAAAAATAGGGACGAAAGCATCTGGTAAATTACCTTTCGAGAGTTCGTACATAAATATTCCAAGATTATACAAGTACAAGTCAGATATCTTAAGGATATTACAATCATTATAGAAAAGTTCATTTGTATGTGCACAAAATCCAACATTATTTCCTATTCTAATAACCCATTTTTGTACAACTTTCATTTTGTCAATTATGGTTATGGAGCAATTTCCCCATGCAAGTATACAATAGTTAAGATAAGGCAAGATCAGGGCAGAATAGAGTATAAGCATAACATGAGGAGGTACAAAAGGTTTCAACTTGTTCATTACACCTGAATTACGTGATAACAGTTTACATAGGCAATCAATTTGAACCTTCCATGTTAGTCTAGTGTCTATAAAAACACCCAGAAATTTGGTAGATTCAACCTGGGCGATATTTTTATCGTTAATTTGTATATTACGTGGTAAGGATGATAAAGACTTACTAAATAGCATGAAATTTGTTTTATTTATATTGAGCGACAATTTGTTAGCTTGAATCCAGTCAGAAACGCATTTTAATTCAGTGTTTACGATGTTGAGAAGTGTATCGGGGTTCTGGTGAGAGCAAAAATATCGGAGTCATCGGCAAAAAGGATAAATGATAAGATTGCAGATGAGTTTTGGAGATCGTTAATGTATAAGATAAACAGGAGCGGGCCTAATAAAGAGCCTTGAGGGACACAACAAGTAATTGATTGAAGGGTCGATTTGAAACCATTTATGTATACATATTGTTTTCTATCAATAAGGTAGTTCCTGAACCACTCCAAGGCCTTCCCCCGAATACCATAGTGGGACAACTTATGCAACAATATATCATGATTTATAGTGTCGAAGGCCTTGGAGAAGTCCAGCAAAATACCTGCAGTGTGCGACATACTGTCAATCGCTCTGGCAATTTTATTAATGAATAACAGAAGCGCGTGCGTAGTTGAATGCTTTTTGCGGAAACCAAATTGAGACCCGGAGAGAACATGATTATTATTTAAAAATGTAATAAGGCGAGAATAGACAAGTTTTTCTAGAATCTTTGAGAAGCTTGTTAGGAGTGATATGGGGCGGTAATTACCTACGTCTTGTCGGTCACCTTTCTTGAAAATAGGTATGACCTTTGCAGTCTTCATTTTATTGGGGACAGTGCCGTTTGTTAGTGATAGATTGAAAATATGGGTTAAAGGAGAAACTATTTCATGAACGATATTTTTTAATAAAACATTTGTTATACCATCGTACCCAGAGCTGTTTTTTAGCTTTAAATTGCTTACAATGTCAATAACTTCATTTTCGTGAACCGGTAAAAAAAATAAACTGTGTGATATTTTGTCCATTAGAAAAGAATGGAATGGTATATTGGGTTCAGGAATGTTATGGGCAAGATTAGGGCCTATGTTTACAAAAAGGAATTAAATGCATTGGCCACGGAAATCTGGTTATCTATATGTTCACCATCAACATGAATATTACTAAAGTCAGATTTATTATTTTATTTATTTAAAACTTTGTGGATTACTTTCCACGTACTTTTGATGTCTGACTTGAATATGTGGAATTGATTGAATAATATTGTTTTTTGCCGTGCGGATTAAAGTGGTTAAATTATTCCGGGAATGAGTGTATCTATTGTTGTTTCTTTCGGTTGGATTAGCTTTATATTTATAGAACAGTCTATTTTTTCTGTTTATTGACCTTAGGAGAGCTTTCGAGATCCAAGGAGATCTTGGCACCTTTTTGTAGTTTATGCGGGCAGGACATTGTAAGGGTATGTTGGTGTCAAACAATTCAGTGAATATATCAATAAATTTGTCGAATGCTAAGTTGGAATCTTCAATATCATATACCTGTTGCCAGTTAATAGACGAGAGGCTTTCTCTGAATCTGTTGAGGTTGTCCTCTGATAACACTCGAAATCCGTTCTGTTTACTATTACCTGATGGAGATGATTGTGTGAAGTTCGATATAAAGGAAAATATAGGGAAATGATCGGATAGGTCAGAAACAACGACGCCAGAGAATACGGGAGAATTAGTATTGGTAAAGATGTTATATGAGGGTTGATGAGGTATCAGAAATTCTGGTAGGCTTCGTGATGGCCTGAATAAATGAATGTGAGAGTAGTATGTCTAAGAAGTCCCTACAATTCGAATTCTGCTGATAATGAAGTAAATTTGGGTTATTCTCCCATGATGAAACAAGGTTTGTTATTAAGAAGAGGTGAGACTAATATGGACTGGATAACAGATATAAACTCAATAAATTTTGTATTGGGAGGCCTGTAGACTTCACCTATAATAATATTTTTGTCACCGTGATTTTTTAATTCGATAAATAAACATTCGATTACTTCGGTCGCGTGTGTTAGTTCGGGTCTTATATCAAAAATTAAGTTATCTGAAATGTAAAAGGCAACCCCACCTCCTTTTTTCCCTTCCCTATTGTTAGATATCAATTTGAATCCCTGCATTGAAAAAAACGAAGGGGGCGAGTCAGTGAACCAGGTCTCACACAAGCCAAGTACTGAGAAATCTGCATCTAAATCATGAATGAATGACTGGAATTGGTCAAAGTTTCTATTGAGGCTGCGTGCATTGTGATAGAGGAAAGAAAGTGTTTTTATAATTAGATGAGGCTTTCTTAGATAATTGATCGGGTAATAGGCCTACATACTCTGAATGTCTATTATTAACAAGAACATCGTTAGCATCAAAATTAAGCTGGAGCTCAGGCATTTCGTTGTTAAGAAGATTAATACTATTCAAATCAAAGTTAGCAGCGCCTTTTCTGTTGGGCAGGGGAGAAGAATTTCTAGGATTGTAATTTAGAGAGAAAATGTCATTAAACTCGTCCTCGGTTAGGATTGTAAAGGTATTCATAGGAAAATCATTCATTGAAAATTTGGGGGGAGTTGGGGTTGGAAAAGAGAGGCTGTGATCTATTAACACATGTCTGTATAAAAATAGAGGCTCTTGCTTCACTGCACATATACAAGAATATGCAAACATAGGTTATAATATACAAAAATTAGTTGCGTAATTGGCAAGCTGGATCGTACAGGGTGTACAAGTAGAATTGTTTGTTCGTATGAATAACAAATGATTTACAAAACTAAAAGAATTCTGTCCATCAATAGAGAGAGCATGTGGAACATAGAACGTAATGGACACAAACAATAGATATCTAATGCCTAGAAACAGGCTGTACCTCGTAGTCACCTCCAGAGTACAAGGTGTTTAAGAAAAAAAAGCTAAAACGTCAAGCTTGTAATGTTGATATAATAAAGACCATAGATAAGACATCCTTCTTTTCTTTAAATGATTATTTTACCATCCTTTGGCTGAAAGTTAACACATTGGGTATATACAAATATATACAGATAACGATGCTTAATTTAAAGGAAAGAAAGACGTGTTAAAAACATATTCACATTGCTTAGTCTCGACATGAACAGAGCCAGATAGCGGGTTGATTTTTTTCTATCTGCCTTTCTGGAGTTACTGTAGATAAAAAAGGATAACACCAGACAGATCGTTATCCAATAAACGCTTTATCTATGCGGCTTTAAAAAAATGAAAGTAAGCTCCTTACACCTCAGACCAATAAGTAAGTCAACGGTTATCATTTTGTTCAATGTCGAGACAAGGAAAAAAAAAATACAGAAAAGGGTGATTCTGTGGATATATAAGCAATAGTTCCTTCACCTTACAGATTTTACAAGCAAAACACAGTAAACAAATTTATGAGGCGAAGGCTAGTAGGCCTATACAAAATAACAGCAAAAACTCCAACATCAATATCTCTTGTGGATATAATTTTGTAGATTAGTATTTGAACAAGCAAACTAAACGCCTTGTGGGGCGACGATAACACTTTTGTTGCATACAGTATATCTTTTATAAATCACTTTATAAAAAATACATTATACAAAATAACGGCAAAAACCCCAACATTTATATATCTTGTTGATATAATTTTGTAGGCAAATTCAATATGTCTTTAAAACAATCAAACTAATCGCCATGTGAGATGACGATAGCACTTTTGTTGCAGTATTTAAATCACATGCATTACAGGGTTTTTTTTTTTTTTTTTTAATAAACAGTATGTTTAGTTCAATCAGCTTGCATGAAAAAAAAACAAAAATTAGTAACTTACTCACTGTACCTGTTACCTATAGTATATAGTATAACTTTGTTCATAAATTATATTTTATATATATATATACACACAAAACACATATATGTACACACTCACATATAACACGATAAAAACTACTTTCGAAAAAATAAACTCGAGACAATTTCAATAACCCTGTCTGTCACCTTGAGAAATGTGCGAACAGTACAATCGTGTATTACATAATCCGAACCTGATTTCTATGGGCACTACAATAGGCCTTTGAAATTGCCCTTGAGTTTATTTTTCGAAAGTAGTTTTATCGTGTTATATATAGTATACACACATTATAATTATGCACAATATACAAATAAGTATTGTGGGAGCTGAGCTCAACTAGGAATAAAAAGGATCAGCTTTTGAAATCAACGGGGTGGGAGCGCTGTTCAGTTGCAGGTCACTCACAAGAGACACCAAAACACAAGATCCTTGAGATCCTTGGTAACTTGCCTACTGGAAGGCCACTTGCCAGCACCTACCAAAGACAAGCCAGACCGGGTTTCACCCCAGCTGTTGACCACACGGAGCATAGCCCACCTCCGTTGCCCCCCGTGTCAAATTCTCTGTATGCCTGCCACTGTACCCTGTAAAAAAAAATGTCTGTAATTCTACAGCAAATCCGGTGTCAGCAGAGTTGCCATAATTTCTGATGTAAAAATACAGATTAGTTGTAACTTTTTCCTATGACATTGATGTACAAATAAGATCAGATTATCTGTTATGAGTAAATACAGAACCAATCTGTATTTTTCCCCCTGTAAAATACAGATATTTTTTACAGTGTAGCTTACTGCAAACATTAATATTTTTTTGTGAATTATCACATAATTTCTTAGTTTCGGTTTGTTTGTTTGTTTGTTTGCTGGTCGTTGTTGTTTTTTCGGGGTTCAAAAACTTCTACCACGTATTTTCCTTTCCAACAAAATATCACAGAGTAAATGTATATCACGTTACTGTGTAGTACTGGGTATAATGCAACATAAAACATAGCCTATTATGTGGGAACAAGATCACATGATAGGCGTATAATCATTGTAATGAGTATATGATAGGTTATTAGGTATACAAAATTAATAATACATGTATAATAATTCATACACTAAATTTGGTATATAGGACAATCATTAATTTCATTCTTTGTATTTAACTCTATAAACTTGACTATTTATGTACCGTTTTGGTTACTAATAGTCAAACTTGGGTTTAGAGTAATATTCTTTGTGTCCTTCTCACGAAGGCCACTAGTGCTTTTTGATGAGAAAACTCTGATGATTTGAGTAACCTTATTATATCAGTTTCTTCCTGCTGATTTGTTTCCACTAAAAGCATCGTCCTCTCAATTAGATATTTGGGACATTGAGTTAGAAAATGAGTTGTTGTTTCTAGTACTCCGCAGTTGGAGCATAAACCTCTTGCATGCTTATTCAAATGTAACTGGTTCTCATTTAGGCCAATATTGCCCATTCGCAGGCAGTGTAACTAATAGTTTCTTCCCATCTTCTTTGCCATTTTGCTTGTAATAAGCTTTTAAAATGCTATTGGATTCGTCCTTACTCATTTTGTTATTGACATCAATTTGGATATGGTGCAAGGCCTGCTTGGCTGCGTTATCCACTACCTCATTGGCCCTAATTTCACAATGACCTGCATGGTATCCATTCCAGCGACACTTGAATTCCTTTGTAATGTAATTGTGTGTATACCATTAATATTCCAAAATAAATTGCTCTTCTTTTTTGCTTTTGATGGCCTTTAAAGGCCAAGTCCACCGCAATAAAAAGGTGATTTGAATAAACAGAGTAAAATTAAACAAGCATAACAGTAAAAATTTCACTGAAATCGGATGTAAAATAAGAAAGTTATGGCATTTTGAAGTTTTGCATTATTTCATGAAACAGTGATATGCATAGCATGGGCGGTATGCAAATGAGTGAACCGATGATGTCACACACTCACTTTTCCTTATGTATTTTATTATATGAAATTTCAAATATTTCAATTTTTATAGATGTGATAATAAAGAATCCCTTCCTTGTATGAAAATAAGTTACAATAATGATGATTTTACATGTTCCATATGGAGTCAAACCATGTTTTACATTATTGAAGCAAAAAAAAAAAAGAGAAATATATGATATTTCATATAATAAAATACATAAGGAAAAGTGAGTGCATGAAATCATCGAGACCTAGGTTACTCAATTTAACCAGGAGTCCCTTCGTCCATAATGAATCCAAGGCCTTCTTGATATCTATAAATATTGCTAGAGTTTTTACATTGGTTTTCAAGTTTTTTTTGTATTTCACTTTCTAAGTGGATAATGTTATCAATAGTACTTCGTCCTTTGCGGAATCCGTTTTGAATGGGGGATAATAAGCTATGCTTGTCGAGAAACATTTGTAATCTTTTTTTAACCATGCTTTCATGAAGCAGGATGTTAGTGCAATTGGTCGATATGAGGCAGTTTTAGAGGGATCTTTATTACGTTTCAGTATGGGGATGAGTATGGAGTGTTTGCATGATGGGGCAGGGATTTCTCCCGTTTCCCAAATTCTGTTGAGTAGGATTAGCATTATGTCTTTCGCAGCCTCTGGGAGGTGTTGATAGACCTGGTATCCTATTCCATCTTCTCCAGGAGCTGAAGCCTTTTTGGCCTGCAGAACACTCTCGAGCTAGCTCTATAGTTTGGAACTGTTCATTAATTACTAGTTTCATTGATTCTATTTCCCTCAGAGGGGGTTCATCAAATTTGCTATCGATTTCTGTATCTTTCCTGTGGATAGTTTTGCTATCCCCTGCAAGCGTAAAGGTATGCACAAATTCATTTGCTTTATCTTTATCACAAACGATGATCTTGTCATCCTCTGCAAATAATACTGGCATGTTCTGCGTCTTCTTTGTGGGAACGCCATTTAACCTTCTGACGAAACGCCAAATTTGTGCCAGTGGTGTAAAACGATTTAGTTTTGCACAGTAAGATTGCCAGTATTTTTTTTTTTAGCCTGTCTTATAGGTCGTTGAGCTTCTGCTTTCTTTTTCTTATAAATACTCGAATTCTCTGTAGATAGGCATTTGCTGAGTATATTTTTTTTTCTTTCTTTAATTTTTATTGAGCAAGTTTTTGTCCACCAATGGACTGGGTTAAGTTTCGAGGCTTTAATTGTGGGGGTTCATTCGTTAAGAGCAAACACTAAATTGTTCATAAATCTATTATACAACATATTTGTATCAGTTGATTCATTCATGAAATCTTGTTTAAAAGATTTCTCACTTATTTTGGCAAATTTCCCCAAGTCCATATTTTTAAAGGACCAATTGTTATTAGTTTGGCTATCTGTTTCATTCTGAAATAGCTGTTTCCCGGCATAAAACATGATAATAACGGGAAAGTAATCGCTTCCAAGTTTGTTTGGTAAAATATTCCACGCACATTTACTAGCTAATGAGGAAGAAACGACAGACAAATCTAGGCAGGATGTTTTCCCAGTTCTTGGGTCCATTCTGGTCCCCGAACCGTGGTTCGGTACAACCATATCGTGTTGCATGAGAAAATCTTCTATCATCTGTCCATTGTTATCTGTCTTATTACTTCCCCAGAGCGTATTATGGGAGTTAAAATCTCCTATAATAATTAGTTTTGCCGGATCTCTGACATGGTGTCATAATAGATTCAATATGTTATTGTCTATTTTTGCAAGGGTTGTAGTAGTTTACTACTGCGACAGTAAAATCATTTATATGAATGAATGTTTATTAATTGCATTTCTATATGTACACATAAAGTTGGGTAATCATAGCGTACCGAGTTATGTACATATAAGGCACACCCACCTCCCCGTTGTGTGCCTCTACTTCTGGAAAAACACGTATAATTTGGGATTTGCATTACCAAATCATCTGAGAACCATGTCTCTTGAATACAGAGTAAATGAACGGTTATATTTTTGAATAGAGATATCCAAAAGTCATTACCCTTCAAGTTCATACATCAGCCACCAAAAAGCTAAGAAGCACAAGCTCCAAGTTCAGATCAGGACAAAGTTGGATTACGATCTGATCGACAGGTTAACATCATGTAACATCCGAAACGAAACACTGCATATATTATTTTTCATAACATGCTAAACAGAATATAAGTTTAAGTGAATTTTCTGAGAGGTTTCAGTGACTACAATCGCTATTAGGTTCATATCTTACAAGTTTAGATTACTTATACATTTTAAGTACATGTAAGTACACCTTGGATACCAAATCCATGGAGTAGCTACCAGAGACAACTATGTGCTTAAATGCACATTTGTGTAGATTTACATTTTGCCTAAATGCAATAAATTATTGATAGAGTATGTTACTGCCAACAAGTATTGTGACAGACCAATCATACCAAAAGAAAAGAAATAAGCATGATGAAAACCATAATGTTAACAGAATGTAACGTCCGAAACGTCAGGGATGTTACAAATGGAAATCTATCTTATATCATTTCTTGTTTACATAAAATAAGTTTGACCCAAGGAAATTACATTCTACCATATGAAATATAAAAAAAATTTAGTTGTCAAACCCCAAATTTAGGGCTATTTTTAAGTTTCAAGTGATGTAAAATCTATAGTTTTCAAGATAGAAACTCAATATCTTCCATGAATAATCTCTGAAGCACATTCCAAATGAATATTATATATCATTGATATAATTTGTAACATATCAGTTTAATATCAGAGTTATAAGATATGCTATTTTGTGGAGTAAAATTGTAAAAATCTTAATGTTCATGTCTGTCCACTAAATATGGAGATAGATTAAGCTCCAAAATTTGCATTTCTCAAAAATATAAGTAGTTTTGATACTCAAAATACAGTGTGTAAACATAATTTCATTTTAACCCTCTTTGGGGACATATTGGTATTATGTTAAAAAAAAACAGAGCCTGGTATCTATTTTGCATACATTAGTTGTTCCTATGTTGGACAAGCCTCTGGCAAGCTTTTGTTCAAGAAGTACATGTTCATGTACATGCAAAGATTTAGTAAACGGGTCTATTTATTTAGTTGAGACATCCATGATTGGTCATTGTGACTCTGAATATTTACATGTACATGTATGTTTGTGAAGGAACTACATGTATTGAGGAATAAAGTGGAACAAGTTCCATGTGCTTCGATGCCAGTTGTTACCCAGATCTTGAGAGTGCGGTATCATTTTTTTTAATTACACCTGTGTACATGAACATGTAGTTGAGGGGCACCGATATTTGCTCCTGTGACATTTGCTCCGCAGTCCATATCTCGAAAGGTCAAAGGTTAAGGTCAAGGTCATGATTTGTTTTTTCGTTCAGGACAATGTGAAGAATATGATTAGGGTTAGGGTAAGGGTTAGGGTTAGGGTTAGGTTTAGGATTAGCATGGCAAAGTTAGACGGGAGCAATTGTCGTAGGAGCAAATGCCATACATCCGTAGTTGAACCCTAATTTACCTGAATAAGCCAACATACTCCTACATAACATGTAGTAGCCACCCTAAACTGGTTTTTCATGCCCTCCTTCCTTTATTCCTTTATTCGGCCGTCTGAGTTTTGTTGTTATTTGATATTGTAGGGTGGCTACTAGAAGTACATGTACATGTAGGGTGGCGTATTTAGGTGATTTAGGGTTCAACTACACAGGTGTAACTAAAATAACTGAGACATCTACGTCACTCTCAAGATTTTGGTAAATAACTGAGCAATTTTAAAATACGGATCTCCCTCCAAAGTTGACAGTCCTGCATATCTGTGCCCCCCCCCTTTACAAAATCCTGAATCCGCTCCTGATTACCGGTAATGATAATAATCAGGGGCGGATCGGGGGGGGGGGGAGCGAATCGACCACCACCCTTTTGAAACCCAACTGGCATACATGTACCTTACATTTAAGTACACAATAAAAAAAATTGCCTCAATTGTGTAATTTTCCGGCCCTGTGCCCCTCTTTTACGAAATCCTGGATCCGCCCCCGATGACAGCCCTGCATTTCTGTGTCCCCCCTCCCTTTTGCAAAATCCTGGATCCGCCCCTGATGACAGCCCTGATTTTCTTTGCCCCCCCCCCCCCCACTTTACAAAATCCTGGATCAGCCCCTGATAATAATAATAATAATAATAATAATTAGAAAAAGTCAACGCACCCTTTTGGCAAAACCGAGGGGGCTTTGGACGAATGGTGGCGTTTGCGTCAACGCGACGCGACGAAACGCTACCCACCCTTTCGGAACAAGCCATGTACTGTACATTTGACTTTCAGATATGATTCTCTGTTCTTCTGATTGGGTGAATTCCCAAGTGAGAATGGTGGCTTTGCTTTTATCATACAAAAAAGTTCAAACTTGTACTGTGACTTATTACCCTTTATGTTTTAAGGCAATTTTTATGAAGCAAAAGAATTGCCAAAAAATTGCCAGAAATCGGAGAAGTGTTTACAGCTTTAGGAAGGAAAGCAGGCATTTCAAGTTGATTATTGCTGATTTGAAGTTTTTTTTTATCAGGCTTGAAAACAAGTTAAAACCTTCTGTTGTCTCTCCAAGTGAGTTATTTTGGGCCTTATTTGTACCGGTACATTCCATAACGATCTGACTGGTTGCCAACTCGAGACCCTGGGAAGCAGGCCGTCTCCATTGTATCCTCACAATACCTGTAGCTTTCGCTGCAGCGGATGGCTTCCTCATAAGCTCTGCCAAAGTACATGTTTGTGTCAGTGACATTGACTCAACCTGAGTTCATGTCTTGTGCAGATGGTGGGGACATTGAAACTTTTGAAAAATCAAAGTAACTTCTGGCCATTAGGAATGAGCTGTGAGGATAATTGCTATTTGAAAAAGGTAGGACACATTTTTATTTTAAATCCATCATCTTGAAACTTTAATACATGCCATTACATGCACTTTACATTTTTCATGTCTATGAAAATTGTGGTGGTTTACAAGCTCCAAAACCAACCAGCACAGGCAGTCATTGTTCCTGAGGATCTTGTGCATGTGGAACTCTCTACCGTAGTTATGGCTCCATCAGTGGATGCAGTGGCTAAACCAAAATCCGACTAGATGATTTTTATTTGCACCTTAATAATACCCAGCACCTCATCTTTTGTGACCCCCCCCCCTTTCATCTGCAAGAATTTTCAGGAGTGAAAGATGCAGAGTAAACAACAGAAGAAGAAGAAGAAGAAGAAGAAGAAACAGCAACAACAACAAGCAGACTATTCTTTTATTTGTTTAAGTACCAGTTACAGTGATATTGGTATAATTTGATTGTTTGCTAGTTGGTGGAATTAAGAAATGGTACTACATGTACATACAGTCAACCTCGCCTTATCATGCCAGGACTGAGTGAAATGCGTCGACATAGGCGATTTTCGACTTGTGCGGAAGCCAAGGAAAATCCGACTTACGCGTGTAACACGGGGATGCCGCGGTGCAGACTGTGGCCGGCGGCCCGGCGGTTTGATCGATTGGGAGTTCTCACGGGGTTCATGCGGAGCTAAGTGTGCTTAATAACATCAAAATCATGAAGAAAATTCTAAACTGTAGTCTTTTAAAATCTGAGGCGAAACAATGGACACAATGGGGAGGGGGGGGGGGGGGGCCTTTTTCTTTTTTTTTCTTCTTCTCATTTCTTCCTTTTTCATTTTAATGTTCATTTTATATTTTCCCCCTTTTTTATCATAATAAAGACTTTTGCATAATTTACTATTTAATACATGCATGTAAAATATAAAGGTTACTTGTGATTATTATGTAATTTGGTACAATGATACTGGCATGTGAATATCTTCATTTGTGCATTTTACCTTGATTATTGTGAGAATTTTATTTTGAAAAAGAAAGTAATAAAATATTCTTAAAAACAAACCAAAAAAAAATCACATTATTTACCAAGTTTTCCCGCGCGAAGCGCGAAAGCTCTGACGTTTTATAGAAAATTTGGCTCGTAGCACTTTTTTTAAGGAGGAAAGTTATTGCGACGTCCGGACTGCTTTTTAGTTATGCCTTTTTTTAGTTGCTGAATAGGAGGGGCCATGGCCCCCGTACCCCCTGTCTACGCCAGTGGGTATATCCATGTATAGAGCTAGAGGGAGCGATTTGATCTTGTCATGTTTCTGTGGTTTAATACTCAAGAGAAATTAAGGCCATGAAAACATAACATGCATAATTAGCGGTACGTCCCGTTCTTTTTCAGGGGGATTATTGCCCCCTTATATGGGTCTTGGGAGGACCGACGGATTGACTTTTCCCTACTACACCCACCCCCCCCCTTTTCTATCGGCCTCCCGTCAGCCCCAGCGCCAGGGGAAACGGGAGTAATATCCTATACGTATTCATATCATCATTTGGAAATATTTTCGAAGGAAATTTTGGTGGGGGGGGGGGGGGGGGGTCTTCTTCTGTACACCGTGGCAACCGACATTCCTTAGTGACGTGATCTCCTACACCTCCCCTCCCCGAATGATGTATACAAATCGGTTTAGTCTGTCACAAGGGAATGAATAATATATGAATAATATAACGGTACGAGGGTCATTTTCCCTTTCATGTCCATTTATTGTTGATAATAGTAATGACTTATGCGACAGCCGTCCAAATGTGCGGTTATGTAAACATTAAACCCTAACCCCAACCCTAATCCTATACATTGTTTCCATGTTGGATGGCTGTCGCAAAAGGAAGTTTACCCTAGTATATGCTTCCATGATATAAGTAAAAAGTAGAAATAAATTTAATCGATTTGAAAGAGTCTTAAAATATGAAGTGGCCGAAACCCCCTCCCATTTTTTTTAAACATCTAACAGTTATATGTTCCTGCCCTTCACCCCTTCACCCCCACAATAAAATAAAGGAATAAATAAACAGATGAATAAAAATAAATAGATAAACATAAAATGAAAAAAAAGAACCTGTTGAGAGTTCAATTTAGAAAGTAATGCCATGCTTACATAAATCGGACTCCCTGGAGCCGAATTATCACAAATAAGAGGCAGAAAATTTTACGGGCACCTGAATCGATCCAAATCGATCGCGACGACCGCCCCCCCCCCCCCCCCCCCCCCCCACGTGCGAACGGATAACACGTGTGTTGTTGCACCGTATATACTGTACATTGAAGCCATGCATGCATGCTGATATGGCCTTGGAGCTAGTACACGTCATGCTATTCTTTGCAATACACCAATTATTGAGGCCTCTCCCCTTCACACGTAAAGGGTATGGGTTGGGCATGAAGCTACAAACCCGCTTCATGGGTTGGCAGAATTATTACTCCCTCCGGAAATTCAATGTTTAAAAATGAATTTATGAAATATGTACGGCACGTCAGCCCTTAAGAAGTGCCTCCCACCACTCTAAGAACCATTCCCCGCCCGTGGGTACCAAAAGGTAGGAACCGAAAGGGCCAGGGGAGGCGCCTATTTGAACCCCCCAAAAGGCCCCAAAATCTGTTTAAAGTTACCCTGTAAGTTGTACAAAAATATATGATTTTAAAAAATGAAGTTCATTTTATCTATTTTCTTTTTCAAATTTTGTAAGCAAAACAAAGCTCTTATACTCTATGATATAATTTTGGGTGAAGTTTATTTTTTGTAAAAAGTCATGATTTTTACAATATTTTCACTTATTATTATTACTCCAAAACAAAAAGTCATTAAACTAAGAAATCAATCATCTGTTCCTATATACATTTAAGTGTTAAAAAATGATTAACGGTAGAAAATGTTGGGATAGATCCGTTGAAAACATAATGAAAAACAAAATAGAAGCAAAACAAATTAAGACAGATCACCAAAATGCACAGATTTTGAATTCATAAAAAACCTCATGAATTCTCAGTAACAGTTGGGGTGGAAAAATGAACATTTGATGTGTTTACTGTCCATGTATTTACACAGAATTGATCAGTTTTTTTTTCTAAGGACAATAAACTGCACATGTACATGTACATTAATGTACATTAGCATGTATATTGTGCACATACATGTATACATTGTACGTGTCTCCATCACAATGGATGCTGAACGTGCCTACAATAGTACTGGCAAAGTTATTTTTCCATCCCAGACTAATTTTTGCTTCCAGTTTAGTGCATGTAGACTGTTCTTCTAAAAGGAATTCCCAATTTTGTTATTTTAGGATTCATATACTTTTTTTATTTTTAGCCTACAAAGTTATTTTTTCATCCCGGACAAATTTTGTTCTTCCTAAAGTAGACTGTTCTGCTAAACGGAATCCCCAATTTTGTTATTTAGTTTTGTGATTCATATACATGTACAGGTGTACATTATTTTTAGCCTAAAAAGTTATTTTTCCATGCTGGACAATTCTTTTTCTTCCTAATAAAACAGTCAGACCCAACTGGGAAATACCGAGCACAGGTATATACTCCGAAAATGGCGTATAGAACAAGATGAATATAGAGCCCTCATCGTTCAGTGCGAGGCAGTGTGTACAAAAGGCATGGGGAAAATCGTGCAGTGTCGACCTGCTGTTGATAATATATTTTTCAAAAATATTGCTGCGGATATATTCATTTTAAATGTTTGTCATTTGAAAGTCATTTCATATGACGAATCATTCAAGGATTTTTAAGATAATTGGCAGCAGCATTATTTTTAAGAATATGTATATCTTTGGCAGGTTGACTTTGCCAGATTTTCCACATTCCTTTTGTACACACTGTCTCGTACTGAACGATGAGGGCTCTATACTCATACGCCGTTTTCGGAATATATACCTGTGCTCGGTTTTCCGAAGTTGGGTCTGACTGTAAAAGTAGACTATTCTTCTACTACTAGGCTTTTTAGACTTGATTTTTTTACCCCGTACTATTGTTTTTTGCAGTTCTCATTTGCATTATTAGTCCCTTACTTTCTCCCTAGCCAGAGCGCTTAGCCCCACCAAAGGTAGTGCTAACCCTGCTTTTTCTAAGGCTAAAATAATCCTGTACAGTTCTGTAAAATGCAGTGTAAATAGAAAGTTGGCTAAGCTTAAAAGTCCCGTACTATCGGTGGGGCTAAATCCTCGTTTAGTCCCACCAATAGTACATGACTAAGCAAAATGTAGAAAGCCTATAAAACTTATTTTGAAATTTATAAACATAATTTTTAAAACCCTTATGTACATGTACATGTATACATATTGGTCTGTCATAAAATTTAGTTAACTTGTACTTATCTTGCAGTTTCAGACCGTATGAACGGACTCGTAATTTCAAAACTTTAAGTTTACTTGTAGTTCTAGAACCACAAGCGAGCTCGTGGTTAAAGGGGAATTAACCTCAAAATATAAATGTGCTCATATTCAAAGATGTAATCTATTCCTTCTTGTTGCCCTACGTAGTTTGCATTAAAATATACGAGATGGGTATAAATCAGGATTTTCTCAGCAAGATTTATCGTCTGCTAGCGACAGCAGGGGGCTGCCATTTTCTTGATGTGTGCATAAAGATATTTTTAATCCGAATGCAAAATTGTCTTTCTTCCTGATACCAAATTCCATCTGAGATTTAAAATATTTAACAAATATATACATATATTCTAAAAACGGAAATGTGTTTTATATTTCTTTGAAAATTACGATTTTACTAAATATCAATCTATTTTCTTCATACTATGACGTACGTGACGGAGCGAATTAATTCAAATTTATGGATGATGACTTTCCCGAGCGTCAATAGTGACAAACTATGCATTCACCTGCTTTGAGATAATGGACTTCAAAAGTCAGAATGCGCGTTGTATAAATTATGTTCTGCTCTGCCAGGCAAGACCAAGAAATCGATTTCTAGTTAGCAAAACCGGAGAATTTAAAAAGAAATCTATAAATTTCAAATTTTAAAATAAATGTATATACCTGTTATGTATTTTCCATCATATATGGGGCTTTTTTATAATGAATAGAAGCAATTTAACTCGTGGATTATATAAAAAATATCTTCCCGACC
Source organism: Heliocidaris erythrogramma (assembly GCA_025617745.1). NCBI lineage: Eukaryota > Metazoa > Echinodermata > Echinoidea > Camarodonta > Echinometridae > Heliocidaris > Heliocidaris erythrogramma. The sequence continues at coordinate 28,531,347 of CM046871.1, read as the reverse complement.
GGAACGGTCTCCAATGGTTCATGTACAACTCCATGTCATCAAGAAAATGGCAGCCCCCATGAAGTGTTACCAGATGATACCGTGTGCTAGAATGTCTTGATTTAAGCCCTTTTCTGATATTTTATTTCTAAAGTGATACAGGTCAGTGATTAAGAATATATTACACCTTTGAACATAAGTACATTTTTATTCTAGTGTTAATTCTCCTTTAAGGCCGAAACCACGAGCAGCGAGGGGTCCTCCGTTGCAGTCTCGGCCTTCATGTATGTGAACGGAATGAACTTTAATTTTCGCAATCTTGTGGTTAAGGATGACCTCTCTGTTCATGTTTAACTTCCAGGTCATACACTTCACGCGAATTATGAACACAGGATTTGTATGTGTACTGTACATACGATCGGTAGTATCTACTTCTGGAGTTTCAGCTCTTTGCTTCGGGCTCGTGTGAACCGTTGTTGCGTTTAGGGAGTCGTGGTATCGTTAACTATAAATTTAAAGTTTCGCTAACTTAAAGATTTGGAACACAAATTCAGGGCTAAAATGTATGTCCTCGGAGTCACCAATTGATTTCTTTCACCACTGGAAAAAGGCATTAAATGTTCGGAATTATGAACCCTATTTTATTTTCGGAACTACTGTATGGGAAATTCTATGGGAAATTTGTGTTTCGGAATTAAGAACCTTCGGAATTATGAACTTTCAGAAAAACAAGTACCCTCTGTTTTAACCACCATTAGAAGCTCATTTTTGTGTTTCTGGCAAAAAGAAATCCCACTGATTTGTAGGATTGTGATCGCGATAAAATCTCACTAACAGTACCAATGTTTGTAATATGCACAACAGTGGTTATTTGTCATTGGCTTTTTATGCACACAGAGATTAAAGAAGGGTACCCCTTGTTAAAAAGTACCATAGTACCCATGGTAATTTGACAATAATTTGACCAAATTACCATCAAATCATGGTAATTTGATAGTACTTTGCATGAGTTGATGTTAATTTGGTCAAATTACCATGGGTACTATGCTTCTTTTTTTACAAGGGCGTGCTTCCTTTTAAAGTGCTGACACCTCTATTGCCATACCTTGTATAAGAAAATGCTGTGTCCTAAAGAAAATTTAATGCTTGTTCTAATGATTAAAAAAAATGGATTTTGCTTTTGTCCTGTACTTTAATTCCCTTTCTCATTAGTTTACTAATATTGTTTTGTGTCTAACCAAGATAATTTTCCTTAAAATCTGTTTTTTCTTTAAAAATGCTTGTGGTTTAAGCTTCTATTTCTAGATTGCTTGATTTATGCTCTAAACAATAATATAACAGGAAGACTAGCTGCTTTGGGAGAGAGATGTTTGAAGAGACGTAGTCTAGTCTGTTTATCACATGTTCAGAACTTCAGCACAGCAAGAGATCAAAGTTGTTGTTTCCCTTGTCTGATACTCCTTTTAGAAACTCCTGCTCCTAATTATGCACATTAAATAACCCTTTCATGACATGAACTATTTAAGGGCTAAAATGGCAACAATAATATATTTCTTTTAGTGCTACATGTTTCAAATAAGATGTAATGTCTTTGAAAACAATATTCACGTAGGAACGTTGTTGAAAAGTTAAAAAATGGCCAATTGTGATTGTAAAACAATGATATTGAACCTCTCAATGTGTTGCCAATTGGAGGATTTTAAAGCTTATTATAATTCCTGGGATAAAATGCAATATGGTCATGCAACAAAAAAGGAAAGGTGTGTGCAGAAAATTTTGCTCTTTCTATCTTGTCTATATGGTCTATACGCCATCCATTTGTTTGAACGAGGGAGGGGAGGGGGGAGGTTCTTTGTCCCTCCTTCGAATCGCTGCCAGTGCCCAGGGATACATTCGCATTGCGCGGCAATGGACATTAACTAGTTTGATATGGATTATGAAACTTTGACTTTAAGGATGGAAAAATGCAGATTACAGAGCTAGTAAAAATTGTTTCTTTATATGGTTAAACCCAGGTCGAAAGTCCCTTAGAAACCATTGGGTTAAAACCAGTAGAACCTTATACTGGTTTCTACTGGTCCATTTTCTACTGGTTTTAATATGGAAAGTGAATAGATTCCAGTAGAAAAGCAGATTTTTTTTTTACTGGTTTCAATATGGAAAGTGAATAGATTCCAGTAGAAAACCAGAAGGAAATTTTACTGGTTGCAATATGTAAAGTGAATAGATTCCAATAGAAAACCAGAAGGAAATTTTACTGGTTTCAATATGTATAGTAAATATATTCCAGTAGAAAACCAGAAGGTAATTCTACTGGTTTCAATATGTAAAGTGAATAGATTCCAGTAGAAAACCAGAAGGAAATTCTACTGGTTTCAATAGGTAAAGTGAATAGATTCCAGTAAAAAAAACCAGAAGGATATTCTAATGGTTTCAATATGTATAGTAAATATATTCCAGTAGAAAACCAGAAGGTAATTCTACTGGTTTCAATATCTAAAGTGAATAGATTCCAGTAGAAAACTTCGTTTCAACTGGTATCTTTTCCACTAAGCAAATGCGCCAATTGGTGATACAGTGGTTTCAACTGGTATAATTTCTACTAGTTTTAACTGGGTTTCTAGTACCAGTTTGACTCTGTGTTATTTATTTTGAATACATGTACTATATAGACACTTCTGGTTTTTGATGGTTTTTACTGGTCTTCAATCCAGTTGAATTGAATGGTTTTTATTGGTTTGACTCTGTATTTTGACACTCGTCTTCAAACCAGTAGTGTCTCCTGGTTCTAACTGCTTTCTACAGGCAATACAGCTCTTTTACAAACCAGTAGACTATTCTGGTTTCTATCATTTTTTACGGATTGACTCTAATTTTATACCCTTCATATCAACCACATAGATTCTGCTGGTATTTGATGGTTTTTACTGGTCTTCAATCCAGTTGAAACTAATTGTTTCTATTGGATTGACTCTGTAATTTTGACACTCTTCTTTAAACCAGTAGAGTCTACTGGTTCTAATTGGTTTCTACAGGTAATACAGTCCTCTTTAAAACCAGTAGACTACTCTGGTTTCTATTGGTTTCTTACGGTTTGACTCTGATTTCATACCCTTCATATCAACCATATAGATTCTGCTGGTTTTTGATGGTTTTTACTGGTCTTCAATCCAGTTGAATTGAATGGTTTTTATTAGTTTGACTCTGTATTTTGACACTCGTCTTCAAACCAGTAGTGTCTCCTGGTTCTAACTGCTTTCTACAGGCAATACAGCTCTTTTACAAACCAGTAGACTATTTTGGTTTCAACCCCTTTTTTACGGATTGACTCGAATTTTATACCCTTCATATCAACCACATAGCTTCTGCTGGTGTTTGATGGTTTTTACTGGTCTTCAATCCAGTTGAAACTAATTGTTTCTATTGGATTGACTCTGTAATTTTGACACTCTTCTTCAAACCAGTAGAGTCTACTGGTTCTAATTGGTTTCTACAGGTAATACCGTCCTCTTTAAAACCAGTAGACTACTCTGGTTTCTATTGGTTTCTTACGGTTTGACTCTGATTTCATACCCTTCATATCAACCATATAGATTCTGCTGGTTTTTAATGGTTTTTACTGGTCTTCAATCCAGTTGAATCTAATGGTTTCTGTTGGTTTCTATCTATTTGACACTGTATTTCCGTACCGTTCTCCTGACCAGTAGATATTTTAATGGTTTATACTGGTCTTCACACCAGTGAGATCTAATGGATTTTATGGGAATTCTGCTGGAATCTGTTCAAATTCCCGTAGAAACCGTTAGAATCCTAAAACCAGTAGACACCAGTAAAATGTCCTCACTGTTTTTTACTGGTTTCTATTGGAATTTCGACCTGGGAAGTGTACCAATCACCTAAAAAAATAATTTGTGTGCAGCTAGAATGTATAAATTCAACCTCAAACCCTTTACCTGGCATTATATGGGTGAACGATTAAAACATGAAACCCTCTCGCGCGGAACCCAAGTCCGTGTTCGGTCCCGCGCGGCCCTTATTCTGTGCGAGTGCGTCGACTAGTCTCCTCACAAGTCGCTGTAATGTTTATGGGGAGTGTTTTTCAACATTTAAAGCTCATATTTTGAATACAGTATGGCAACATGGAATCCCGAACATCAGAGCAAAATATATTTTGGTGATTGGTACACTTTTAAAAAATGCACCCTAAAACTGTTAATATGCAGGGATGCCACTTAGAATTGATAAAAAAGTAGGAAAAATCATCTAGAATGGGCCCTTGTGTACATAAAAAGTGGTTTTCTATGGCCAAAAATATGTTGAAAAAGTAGGAATTCCTACTTTTGTCTGAAAAGTGGCATCCCTGTAATATGTGAACAAAATATGAAGATGTAATTCAATTCCTCTTTCTTTTTATTATCTCTTTTATATGGCAGGATTCATAATTGCTGAATAAACAGATGCTACAAATATGTCTGCCAAAGAGAAGAATGAAGAACTGGACATGGAAAGTAATAGCTTGGGACTAGAGGAAGACATTGACACACCAACACAAGAAGCTATGGATGGGACTGTACATATAAATGTTACTTTGGAAGCTGATCATGTCATAGAGGACATAGAAGAAGAGGATGAACATAATGATGAGATAGAAGAGGGAGATGAGGAAGAGACTGAACGTGAGAATGATCAGAGACAGATGGAAGGAGTTCTAGAAGAGGGAAGAGCAGATGGCATCGATCAAGAGGAACTAGCAAGGGTCGATGAGACCCCACTTGTGCCCACAAATGGTAAATCAAACTCAATTCCACATCAAAGTTTGCCATATCAAATTCTAAAGTGATTGGTTGAAAACCGTTTGAATCTGTTTGAAAGCCGTTTGAAAGTCGGACATAAAGGGTGTTTGGTCATGCACATGATTGTATGATGCATCAATTACTGCTAAACAGGGACGGAAGACATAATTTTGATCAAATTATCCATTAGCAAAAATATTATAAACTGAAAAGTAATTATAATAAATTAAGGTGTCAACTTTTTTTTTGTCAGTGTCTCCATAATGGCTTAAAGAGCTCATATGTTGATTTTTTTCCGACCCCCAATTGCAAGAATATGGTTTGTAAATAAATAATAAACATATTAAAATAAAGGTTTCATCAATTTTAGCAAATAAAATAGATTTTTTTTGCATAAAAAACCCTTGATTATTGCCCTTATTGAGCCAGATTTCTCAAACAGACCGATAAACATCGAAGCGGGGTTGACCTGCTATGACGTCACTGGGTAGAGTTGATCAATTCATCCAGGTCAATTCATCCGGTGCATAACGCGTGCTATTGAAATCGTGTGTAAAAAAAACAACAACATCAACGAGAGTTGCTTTCTTTTGGGGGAATTAATACGTTTTGTGGCAAAATGCCACGAAATTGCATTGTGTGTGTTACAATGCTTTAAAGAACCCCAACATCAGTTTCTTCACCTTTCCAAAGCTCAATAAGCAACGGAATTTGTGGGTGAAGTTTGGGAAAATTCGGCGAAAAGATTTCACAGCAGCAACACACAGCAAGCATGCACGAATTCGTAGCGACCATTTCGAAAAATCAGCCTTCGAACGTCACTGCAAGATTGACTTTGGAGATGTAGCAGGCCCGAAATACAAGGCTAGGTTGAATAAGGATGTCTTGCCCACAATACAGAGCATCAAATATTCAAAAATACCAACAATTAAGCCGCAGGAGACCACTGTCGGAAGTCAGACTGAGAACTTATGTGAGCAACTTTCGCCGTATTGTGAAATTGTATTGTTGAATCAATGCCGACATGGTCGTTCTTGCGCTGATTTTGTGGACTCAGTTCGAAGTCATAGTATCGTTTTTTCCAAAAAATGTCAAGTGACAAGTTAAAACTAACCTTTATTAGGTGTTTCACCAGATATTGCACTGCTGTGACCAATATTAGGAAGAAAAAGAACGATTCTCGTAGCGTAGCTCTGTTCTTTTCTTCCACGGCAGTGTATTAGATCTAGCCCAGTTCTCAAGCGGAGCCCTACGGGGTTTCACCGCGTCGCTGTACATGTAGCCTACCATGATGTGTACGGCGGGGTGAACGGTCCGACTTTTTAAAGTTTTGGTGCATGTAAACTTGTGCGAGCTGTCTGAAAAATGGTTGCTTGTTGGAATAAAATGTTGTAAACTAGTTTTCATATAATATTTAACAAAACTTATGGAACTGATTTGGAAACATAATTTTGAAGTATAAAAATCATGTCGAGCAAAGTTTCTCTTCAACTCTCGGTTGCCAGTCCATGCTATGTTGTGCAGCAATATACCGCGGAGGTCATACAGTGTTGCCACAGCTAAAAATCGGAATTATGCCAAGTCTCGTCCCAAATTATGCTAAATTGAGAAAAATTATGCTAGATCCATTTGAAGCGTAACTCAGGCGCCTGGGAACGATTTTCAGTCCAAAATACTCTGACAAGCAAAAAAAAAAAAAAAAAAAAAAGGTCCTCAGCATTTTAGTGTCTCCTTTTCAGTCCAAAACTTTCTGAAAAGCCTTAGTTTCTTAGATCAGCCTTAGATATGTCTTCTTAAAAGCAAAACGAAATTCAGAATTATGCTAGATCCGAGTGAAAATGTGCTAGATTTGGCCAAACTGCCAGGAATAATGCTAGATTCCAAGAGGGTCAAAATTATGCTAAAAAGCATAATTATGCTAGATGTGGCAACCTTGAGGTCATACGACTCTACCCAATGACGTCAGTGCTAATTTGCATATAAAAGTAAACAAGCTAGGATTTTGCCGAAATTGGACTGCGAGACAATTTCAAACCCTCAAAAAGGTGATTTTTATTTTCTTTAAAATGCACTTTCTAGTTGAGCTAGAAAAATTTAAAAAGGATTGTTTTCTTTGATACACAGATTTTAATATTACCAAATAAAAACGCATACCACTTCTTTTCTCAATATGAGCTCTTTAATGTGGCAACACTTTTGGAAATGACCCGCAGGCAATGTAGTCTAAAACGACAACAGCATGTACATCTATTTAATGTTTTGACTTGGTCACGGAAGTGACAACAAATTAAGATAATCAAAAATGAGTGAGGGCAATTGTTAAGAATAAGGATTCTTGATCTTATGAAAAGATGTCATCATTAGTACATGTAGAGGTGTAAAATACATATAGAAGTGTAATTTTCACCATTCATATTCTTGTTCCTATTCTCTTTTGGAGTTATGTTTCTGCATGTACATGTACATGTTTTTATTCAAGAGTTATACAGCATGTGAAAGGTTATATGTTGGGTTTCTTATAAATCTAACAAAGTGTTATTTCATTTTATTTAATTGTTTAATTAAGTAATCTACAGTATTTATTTGTTTAAAGTCTTATTCAAGCTGGGTATCCTCTTTAACAAACTGCTGTCACTGAGAGCCCTGCCCAATAATGAAAATTCATGTGACATAAAATAACATTTTTCACAGACTTGATAAATATAAGCTTAATACAATATAGAATAAGAGATATGTGAATCCCAGATTAATACAGATTCATGAACTGTTTTCAGAAATATATATTGTATTAATTTTTATTGAAGGTGTACTAGAAATGAAGGAGGTACCTCGTGACCTCCAAGACGGAAATGAGGAAGTCGTGATATCTTCTGGGAAATATCAAAAGATTAAAGAGTAAGTATCTATTACACTTTTTCCACTGGTACCCGGTCTTCATGGAATAGACATAATGAATTTAAATGTTATTTACACATTAAAATGCACCTTGCAGCCTTTGGGCTGGATTAGCCCACATTTGATATTTGTATAAAATAACTGTCAAAACACATTAAAATGTATAACGATTGAGGCCAATAAAATTGATTCCTATTTTTTGTTGTTGAGGATTTAGGGAAAATGATGAGCCTGGGGTTCCATGTTATTTGATATTTTTTTCTGCACATGTGTACAAATGTTATTTGGTGCATTTCACCACAGATTTTCTTCATTTCATGTCATTTTCCACTACAGAGCCTAAAAAAGGTGAAATTGCACTGTGTTATTAACTTTTGTTACCTCATGCTTTTGTAATATTCAATCACATTTATTTTATTTGAGAACAAAAATATCAGCAACAAAAAAAAAGGGGGAGGGGGCTGAAAAGGGGAAACAAGATGGGACGAGAAACTAGGAATCAGTTTTATTTGGCCTAAGATAGAGAGAATAGAGATAGTGAGATAGAGAAAGAAAAATATTTTATTTTCACCAAAGGACATGAACCATGTACAACTTCAAGTTTATTTTCAATTTTCAAAATTAAATTTATAAAGAAATCTGTGTATAACACTCTTTATAAAGAGCTCCGATATAACGAGATTCCTGATAATAGGCAAATTTGCTGGTCCCAAGTCGTTATGTTCTTTTGATTTTTTACCCTGATACAAGGGGATTCCTGATATAACGGGGTCCGCTCGCTAGTCATAAGGACCGCTATTCATAAAAGAAAATTATTCATAAGGACCGCTATTCATAATAAGACATAATAAGGGTCGCTATTCATAATACGGAAAGAGGGTCATTTTTCATAATACCAAATCAGGGTCGTTAATCATAAGGGTCCCTATTCATAATACGAAAAGAGGGTCGCTATTCATAAGGGTCGCTATTCATAATCGAAGAAGAGGGTCGCTATTCATAATCAGAGAAGAGGGTCGCTATTCATAATCAGGAAGAGGGTCGCTATTCATAATCGAAGAAGAGGGTCGCTATTCATAATAGTAGAAGAGGGTCGCTATTCATAATTAAAGATCACGGTCGACATTTAAATCAAATAAGAAAGGGAAATGGATGAAGGACAACCCAACGGTATTCTAAGAAAGCCTTACAATGCTTATCCGGCTTTTGTCAAATATATCCCTATTTAAGAAAAAAAGGTGAGTTTATTTATCGATGCTCCCTACTTTAAAAGGCGCTTTGCCAATGCCTTAATAATTAAAAAACGATGTCTAATCCATACATCTACGTGGGAGGAGAAGACCCCTCCCCTTTCACACACCCACACACACAGAGATCCAGATCCTCCTGTTTCTCAACTCCTGTGGATACCCTAATCCTTAGCCTTTATCTCAAGTTCCAATTCTCAAGTGGGATCGTCGTAGGGGGTAGTTGTCCTGGAGATTAGTTGTAGGGGGTAGTTGTCCGGATACGGGCTTAGAAATTGCTGCGAGATATTTGTTTTTGTTTTTATTTTGGGGTGGGATATCAAGCCCTCGTAGCAATATTTTCATAATACGTGATTTTAGTAACGTAGAATTTATTGGCATCTACCGTCCTTACAGTGTGCCCCTGTTTATGGACACGGACGTGGGAATGAAGTACGCCCTCCCACGGTTGGGACATTCAAATTTCCCTGAGTTAAAATCACCTTTCAGAGCATCTGAGTGCATGTGGTTTTTATGGTAATTACTAACTTGCTTAATTTCACTATTTTCTTTGAAATCTTTATTTCGGCCTTCCTAAACATAATCTTAACAAAACTCATGACAAAAATTATGACCATGTTTGATCGATCGTGATCCTATGAATAATAATCATCATGGTCATCCTCCTCCTCCTGATCATATTATTTGATCATGTCATTTAATGAAGGTGAATTATTGCGGGGGATGATACAGGCCAATCCTACAGGCCTCCCCCCCCCCCCCTCTGAATTATTTGGGGAATTTATCACACATCTTCCCCCTCCTGGGATATTGATACCCATGCTTCCACATAGCATTTAAAATAAAAATTATACTACTGGAACCGTCGTTTATGAACTCCCCCCTTGAAAAAAAGTGAAGGTATACATGTATAAAATTATATACAAATAATTTCTTGGTACTACAAAATTTCAATATGGCACGAAAAAGAGACATGATAACGAAGCTTTTCGACCTGCACTCATCAGGTTATCACGCAGGTATATAACAAATTACTTGAAATCAACTATATTATACTATTTGATTCTAGTTCATCGTGACTTGGCCGTGAACCAGAATAGCCTGGTGGTTAAGTCGCTGCCCGGCAAGCAGTAGATGACAGGTTCGAATCCCGCTGGTTCCAATTTTTTCTGACTTGTGTTTTTTCATTACAGATCGAGCATACGATCTTTAACACTGGGAGTAAAATGCCTAAAGATTTGTTTACAAATTAAAAATTCCTCCCCAGTCAAGCTTCTTCGTATATTATACTCGATGAACCCGGACGCAACCCAGACGCCGTAATTTCAGAACAATCGCAAAGCTTGGACGAACTCCTTTTGTCTGCACAGAAGGGGTTCGTGCGATTGTAGGCGGCTTCCAGAAAGCGTAAATGCGCTGAGCTTCTGGCCCGGGACATAATTGAGAATTGATCGTCGGCATAGCTTTGTGCGCAAGCTGGATTGTTCAGCAAGTTGAGACCAATCGCTGAATCGCATTTGGCTATCTTTGGTTTGTTAGCGTGCATTTCAGATTTGCAGGCACGGACGGACTGCGTGCGCTGATTGGTTGTACGGTTCCGAATAGTCGAGGGGAGGTGTTGTTTAATGCGATCAGCCAACCGCTGAGAAGTACGGCCCACGTACCTGGCATCGCACCGGCACTGAAATTGGTAAATAACATTACTCAAGTGGGGGGGGGGGGGGGGGGGGGGGTACTACATCCTTGCTAGTTGACGGTAGCATCCTGTGTGTAGAAAACACAATGCGTGTCGAAACCGCGTAATAGCAACGTTACACTGCGTGTTTGATCTGATTGGCGTATTTGTCAGATACCTTACCCCTGCAGGAAAGTTTGAGATATACGGGGCATTTGGCATGTCCAAATCTGGTGTCAGATTTGGATTGTGCCGTGTTATGGTGCGAGATATAACATGCTCAGGGTAACCATTGTCAAGGAGAATAGTTTTGATTTTCGCGATTTCGGGAGCTAATTTGCACTCAGAGCACATCCTAAGGGCGCGGCACACTAAGTTTCTAATGAGCCCAATCTTGTATGAAGTTGCACTGTATGAGTCCCATCTCGTGTAATGCCCGGTGAATGTGGGCTTGCGGTAGACGGAAGTGATAAATTTCCCATCACTTCTCTCCACGAGAACGTCGAGAAATGGGAGTGCATTGGACAGTTCGATTTCACATGTGAATTTTAGCGCGGGATGGTTGTGTAAGGAAAACCTCACACGCTGCGCGGTTGTCAAAAATTGCAAACGTATCATCAACATACCGACAATACACATGCAGGACTATATTAAGATCGGTGGCGTTCTGTAGCAGGCGCATTTCATGAAAGCCAACAAAAATGTTAGCGAGCGCGGGGCCTAATGGGGATCCCATAGCCACACCATCTATCTGTGAATCATTGAAACTAAACTTAACCGCGCGAGTGGCCAAGTTCATGAGATCAATGAATACGGGCTCAGGAACAGGTGGCGAGTCTAAGTCACCATGATAGAGATAAGAAGCACATATGTCAATAGCTTCTTTCAGTGGCACGTTGGTAAATAGGCTAGAGATATCGAATGAACACATAACACAATTCCTATTATCAAGGGGCAGATCTCTTTTTCGTGCCATATTGAAACATGTATATATCGTATCCAGACAACTACCCCTTAGGTCAACTACCCCCAGGACATCTCTTCCTTATGTTCGTTCATGTTTTCATCCTTTTATCTTTTCTTTTGTCCTAAACTTAATATTGCTTTATCTTTCTGCATTTGTTTTCCCTAACTTTTCTTATGTTATTTTTTCTTTTAGCATTATTTTATCTTTATCTTTCCTTTATTTTTTCCCTTTCATTATCTCTCTTAATTTTCTTTTTCCTTTCCTTCTTTGCTTATGTTATTCTTTGTTTTGGGATTTCTTTCATCTTCTCTTTCTGTCCTTTCTTGTTATTCTTTGTTTTGGTCTTTCTTCATCTTCTCTTGTTGTCTTCTCTTATGCTCGTTTTTGTTGTGATCTTTATTTGTTCTTCTCTTTCTGTATTTTGATCTTTCTTGGATCTTTCTGTCTTTCCATATTGTTCTTTGTTCCCTTTCTTTATCTTCTCTTGCTGTCTTTCCCTTATAATGTTATTCTTTGTTTTATCCTTCCATCTTTTGTCTTTTTCTCTCCTTATGATTTCCTTTATTTTTTCCTTCTTTCATCTCTTCATTTTTGTTCTACCCTACCCCGTGTATTTCTTCATTATTCTCCTTTTATCTTCTCTTTTGATCTTTCGTCTATCTCTTATTCTTTGTTTCTTACTTTTATCATCTTCTCTATTCTGACTTTCTTATTTCTAGCATCATCTTCTCTTTCCTTCTTTTATGTTTTCAGTATTTTTCTTTTATTTCTTCCTTTATCATTTTGTATGATTTTGTTTTATATTTTTCTTCTAGTTTTCTCCAGAAGGGTGCGGTTTTTGCGAATAAACCTGCCATAAACTGTGACGTCATTTAAACCTAACTGAGATGTAGGATGTGTTCATAGGCGCCGGAAGTTTGGGGGTGGGGCGATCGCCCCCAACAAAATGGTTGGGGGGGGGGGGGGGCAAATTGCGTTTTCGACCTCCCCATAGGCGTAAATGCATAATTTTGGGAGGGGCTGAAGTTGTTTGCCCGAATTTCAAGTTTCCCTTTTCTATGTATGAGCGAGCGAAGCGAGGGAGGAAAATTTCGACATTTTTGTAATGAAAATGTAAAAAAATTACATGTATTCCAGTGTTGATCTAAATATGCCCGTAATGAGGTGATAGTCGAGCCAATATTGCCCTTCTCAAAATCCTCAAGGGGCTGCAGCCCTTTGTACGCCTATATCCCCCTCCAAGTTATCTACGGAATCGTGCAAGCTAGGGAGCAAAGCGATTTTTTTTATTTTTGGCATTTTTAAGCTGGAAAAACGTCATTTCGTATTCGATGTACTAAGGAAACTTCGCAAATAACCACTGCGATCTAGGCCAAGATCTAAATATTGAACATTGATAAAAGTCCCCTTTCTCACTTCTTTCTTATTAAATGGGGGCACAACACTGACGGAACAAGTGAGAAATATTACAGGAATTTAGGAGGGCCAAAGAAAGTTGAAATTTTTAAATTTCTTTAAAATTTACATAGAACATTGAAAATGCGATTTTATATGTGCTTTAACATAATTATACTGGGGCAAAATATTGAAGAAAAAAAAAAAAACAGGGGCGTAACTAGCACTAACTACGAGGGGGTATGGGGCACGTGCCCCGCAAATCAGATGGGGAAAAAGAAAATAATGAAAGAGGAGAAAATAGAAAAAGATGGGGGAGAGGAAAAGGAAGAGAAAATAAGACAATAATTGGACCCTTGTTTGGTTTTGCTTTCTTTTTGTTTCGTTCAAGCGGACCCTGCTCGCCAGCGCCCCGAGCTACAATAAGGGCCTGTGTATCATGGTTTTTCTATGTTTACTTTGAACTTAATTCAATTAAATCCAATTTATTCCCATTTCCAGCAAAAACAATTCCTAGAAAATTAATCAAAATTAGACATAGAAATATATAAATTGTAAGAAAATATACATTCTGATCGATTTGAGTTTCAGAACTAGCTTTGAATTTATCATGTACATGCTGTATACAATTAATTAATGTATAACATTTCATTAAACTTCAGCATCAACCTGACATTATTCCATCAGCGCCAATGGTATACTGTAAGCATACTGCTTGTATGTAAACAACCATAGGACCAACAACTTTAAGTCTTCTCCGAGGGACTTGGGGTTAATGCCTTCCAAAGGACACGAGTGCATCCTGGTTTCGAACCCGGGTCCTTCAATTACAAAGCCACTGCTTGAGCACTGAGCTATCTCGCCCTTTCTGAGTTAGAATGGCGCAACGTGGACGGACCGATTGGGTGGGCTGGGGCACAGGGGCGTAGCCAGGATTTTTCAATAGGGGGAGGGGGCAAAAGTGAAGGATCCACCGCGTAGCCAGGATTTCATGTTAGGGGCCGTTTGTGAGCCCGCAAAGCGAGCGAATTTGGTCATGAGCACGCTCTGCGAAGCGCGAAAGCTCTGACATTTTATAGCTAATTTGAGATAAAGATCAGGGGTGTCGATCCGTGTTCATGATTGGGAGGGGGAGGGGTGACCGGCCGGCGATGGAAGTGAAGTCAGTGGGGTATCTAGGGATTATGCATGGCAACCGGGGAAAACAATGAAGTTACGCGAACCCCCCCCCGAGTGCCCGAACTTATCTATGTCATTGTCACTGGCGTAGACAGGGGGCATCGGGGGCCATGGCCCCCTATTCAGCCACTAAAAAAAAGCGAGAGCAAAAAGCGGGGAAAGTGAGAGAAAACGGCCTAAAAAGGCGCTACAAGCCTTTATCTGGTTTTCGCGCTTCGCGCGCGAAGGGGGGAAATAAATCTCCTCTCCCTGCACCCACCCCTGTTACCAGGGGTGTCGATAAGATAAGAAATATGATACATTAACTTAAACTAATAATTATCTAAACTCATGATGTTTGATCTTGAAATACCATCACATTCTTTAATGATTTGAAGTAAGGAAATAAGAAATGCCATTATTTCAGTGCGAAAATATTGTAGAAAATTTGTTCGCTCGTATTTTTATTCCCAATTAAGGGGTTCCGTCCATTAGCGTAGATCTGTGCATTCTTTCTTTTCATTAAAAACCATTTTAGGATGCTCTAAAATGCAAGTTTTATAGACAGGTTTTTGAAAAATTCCCCCTCTCTTCGCTCAGTGGTGTAACTAGGGGGTAGAGGGGCACGTGCCTCAGGCAGCACTTGCAGGGGGGGGGGGCAAAAAAACGCAAAAGAGAGAAAGAAAAATAGGGGGAAATGAAGAAATATCATAATCTTTATGGATAACGCGCCCCCAAGTCCGCAGGGTAATGCACTAGAAATCTAGTTTTTGAAGATTTGAAATGCGAAAATTTTTAAAAGCTCGGTCGCTTTGCGCCCTCGCATATTTATTTTCTTTCAGGATCTCGTAATTTCGCTCCCCCAGTATATAGAGAAAGAAAAATACGGGGAAATGAAGAAAAATCATAATCTTTACGGATCACGCACCCCCAAATCCGCAGTGTAACGCACTAGAAATCTAGTTTTTGAAGGTTTGAAATGCGAAAATTTTCAAAAGCTCGGTCGCTTTGCTCCCTTGCATAATTATTTTCTTTCAGGATCTCGTAATTTCGCTCCCCCAGTATATAATTCTTAAATAGCTTAAAGGGTTCAAAAAAATGTAATTGCTTTGCTCGCTATATTATGTAAGTTTCATGTGACTCCTGCTAAACATTGCGCTCCCATTGTAGGATAAAGTGTATAAAGCAGCATTTGCAAAGGTTCAACTTTTGAAAGAAATCTCAACTTCAGGTCGCCTTGCTAAATTTCTCGACTCTTTCTCAAGCCTGTAGGGTTTTCGTTCTGCTCCCGATTGTAGAAGTGAGTGAATAGAAAACCCTTTAGGATAAAGTGTATAAAGCAGCATTTGCAAAGGTTCAACTTTTGAAAGAAATCTCAACTTCAGGTCGCCTTGCTAAATTTCTCGACTCTTTCTCAAGCCTGTAGGGTTTTCGTTCTGCTCCCGATTGTAGAAGTGAGTGAATAGAAAACCCTTTATTAATGTATAAAAATCGAGCTTCTCTACCGATCAACTGCGGTGGTCAAATGCAAAATTTCCTGGTTAAAATGCACAAGAAAATGCGTTTTTAGGGTTAAAAATTTAAAAGTTTGCCGCTCGGTCGCTTTGATCCCTCCCTTCTACAATAACGTAGATAAGTTTGGGGGGGGGGGGGGCTAACTACATTGTTTGCCCCAGACGCCATAATCCCTAGATACGCCACTAGCCTCGCTCCCTCGCATGTGAAATGTTGCGTCCAAATAATTGAAAAGGAGTCCTGGGTCGAACTTTCCGCCTAAAACAAATGTTTGCTACAAGCCGTGGGGGGGGGGGGGGGAGGGGGGTTATGGGGGTCCAATTTCCCTCCATAATTCTCCGACAAGCAAAAAAAAAAAAGTCTTCATTCTAAAAAGGGGGGGGGGGGCACAATCGACAAAAGGGCGGATCCTCTATGGTGAAAACGCATACTTTTCTTCCAAAGGGGGGGGGGGGCACGGGCCGGAAGTGCCCCCCCCCCTGGATCCGCCAATGCCTTTGCAAATGCAGTTTTATACACTTTATCCTATATTGGGTGCGCAATATTTAGCAGGAGTTATGTGAAACTTGCATGATATAGCGAGCAAAGCAATTGCATCTTTATTTTTTCAAATTTTGAACCCTTTACGAGAAATTACGAGATCCTGAAAGAAAATAATTGTGCGAGGGAGCAAGGCGAACGAGCTTGGAAATTTTTCCCATTTTCAAACCTTCAAAAGCTAGATTTTTGGGGCGCATAATCCGTAAGGATTAAGATTTCCCCCTTTTTTTCTTTCTCTCCTTTGCTGTTTTTGCGCCCCCTCCCAGTGCCGCCCTGCCCCCTAGACATGCTAGATACGCCACTGAGCGAAGCAACCGAGCCGGGGAAGGGTGTGGGAGGGCACCAGGGACTTTTTCAAAAATCTGTCTATAAAACTTGCATTTTAGAGCCTCCCAAAATGGTTTTTAATGAAAAGAAGGAATGCATGGATATACGCCAATGGACGGAACCGCTTAATTGAGAATAACAAAGCGAGCGAACGAATTTTCTTCGATATTTTCGCATGATGGTATTTCTTATTTCCTTACTTCTAATCATTAAAGCATATGATGATATTTTAAGATCAAACATAATGAGTTTGGATAATCATTATTTTTAACTTAATGCATCATAATTCTTATTTATTTCATCCAAAATATTGGGGGATGATAATACAGGCCACCCCCCCCCCACCTCAATTTTTTTTGGGGTATATATCCCCCATCCACCCCCCCCCCCCCGGGATCGACACCAGACAGCTTGTCAGTTATTTAGACTCATTACTGCACTGTATGTAATAGGGGTGGGTGCAGGGACGGGGTGTCCCCCTTCCTGCGCAAAGCGCGTAAGCTCTGACGTTTTGTAGCAAATCTGAGAGAAAGATAAAGGCTCGTAGCAAAAATTTCTTTTTAGGCGGAAAGTTATAGGCATAGTTCCACGCCCAGACTGGTTTACACTTTTCCTATTCCCGTGCGAAGCGCGAAAGCTCTGACATTATATAGCAAATTTGAGAGAAAGAAAATATCTCGTAGCACCTACTTTAGGCGAAAAGTTAGTTCGACGTCGAGACTACTTTTCAATTATCTGGACGTAATACTGCACTGTATGTAATAGGGGTGGGGCATGGAGGGGGGGGGGGGAATCCCCCTTCCCGCGCAAAGCTCTGACGTTTTGTAGAAAATTTGAGGGAAAGATAAAGGCTCGTAGCAAACAATTCTTTTTAGGCGGAAAGTTATAGGCATAGTTCGACGCCCAGACTGGTTTACAAGTTTTCCACTTCCCACGCGAAACGCGAAACCTCTGACGGTTGATAGCAAATTTGAGGCTCGTACATTATGCGGAAAGTTAGTTCGACACCCGGACTGCTTTTCAATGACTGGACGCAATACTGCACTGTATGTATAAGGGGTGTGTGCAGGGAGGGGGAGTTACTTCCCCCTTCCCGCGAAAACTTTTACGTTTTAGCTAATTTCGTAGCGCCTTTTCAGGGTTTTTTTTTTCTCTCACTTCCTCCGCTTTCTCGCTTTCGCCTCTTTTTAAAGGGGCAAACTAGGTGGGGGAGTAAGCTGGGGGTGCATTCGTTTCATCGCCCCTCCCCATATTGCTTCGACACAGCCGTGGGGGTGTCTCACATCCAATATTATCAGTTTCATTGAACAATGAAATCATATTCAAATATTTTACAATAATCCTTACCCTAACCTCTTCTTGGATTATGAATAGCGCCCCTCTTCTTCGATTATGACAAGCGACCCTCCTCCCCCATTATGAAAAGCAACCTTCTTCTTTAATTATGAATAGTGACCCTCTTCTCCGATTATGAATAGCGACCCTATTCTTCGATTATGAATACCGACCCTCTTCTCCGATTATGAATAGCGACCCTCTTCTCTGATTATGAATAGCGACCCTTTTCTTTGATTATGAATAGCGACCCTCCTCCCCTATTATGAATAGCGACCCTCTTCTTCGATTATGAATAGCGACCCTCTTCTTTGATTATGAATAGCGCCCCTCTTCTCCGATTATGAATAGCGACCCGCTTCTCCGATTATGAATAGCGACCCTCTTCTTTGATTATGAATAGCAACCCTTATGAATATTGACCTTTATTAATAACGACCCTCTTCTCCTATTATGAATAGCGACCCTCTTCTTCAATTATGAATAGCGACCCTTTTCTCCAATTATTAATAGCGACCATCTTCTCCGATTATGAATAGCGACCCTCTTCTTCGATTTTGAAAAGCAACCCTTATGAATATTGACCTTTATGAATAACGACCCTCTTCAATTCAATTCAATTCAATTCAATTAATGGTTTATTAAAAAACATGCATTGCAGCAAACACTGAATTGCACATGTTTTTACAATAACATAATAATATCAATATACAAAGTATAAAATACAAGAGGAGGTAAAACACTTACATTAAATTTGATACACATAATACACAAATCACATCAAATACTTTTGATAAAATGTTTCATTATTAAAAGGGTGTCATGTTCATAAAAAGGTAAAAATACGTTAAATATTTATAAAGAATTATAAAATAAGCAGATTAAAATATTGCATAGACAAGTTTAACATTATTTTCACTTATTTTTTAGAATGTTCATTAAGCACCCGTACGAGATTTGGAAGGGCACTGTTTCTGAATCTGTTTGTTTTGCATTTAAATTCTTGATATTTGTTTGCACTTCGGAGATTCAAATTATTATTTCTTTTAGGAGGTAACCAAGATCGACATATACTGTTTTTTTTTCAAAAGAAATGGCAAACTCATGAGTTAACTTTTCTCTTCGAGATATTAGAGTTGGTAGTTGTAATTTAACCAATGCATCATCATATGAATTGTAATTTGATCCAAGAATTATTCGACAGGCTCTCTTTTGTATTGATTCTATCTCATTAATTTGCCTGATAGTCAGGCCTGTTGTAAAGAGAGGTGCACAGTACTCTAGAATTGGTCTTATGTAGCCAATGTAAACGGTAACCAGATCACAAAGAGGTAGGTTATATGTTTTTAATCTCCGTAGCATAAATAATTTTCTGTTACATTTCTTAATAGTTTCTGTCACATGAGCATTCCATTTAAGGTCAGTTTGAATCATGACGCCAAGTATCTTTACCTCATTTACAGTCAAAAGTATTGTTGATGCAGAATGTGGTTTTTCAGCGTTACTGTATAAGGCATGTAACAATCCAATCAGATAATGACAAGTTGACAAATGTCGTCTATTACCAAACTGATTTTGATCTATTTTGTCAGTTATGTCATCCCACATCCATTTTGCAATAAATGATTCTGCAATCTTAGCAAAATACGATGTTAATGCAATTGGTCTAAGTTCATCAATTTTAGGTGGGTAAGACTTAGGTACAGGTATGACTTCAGCATATTTCCACATTAGGGGGAAAATGCCCTGTTGAAAACTTGAATTCAGTATATGTGCAAAAGGTGTGCTTAACTCCACAGCAAACTCACGAATCACACGAACCTGCAAATCGTCACTTGCTTTCTGTAACTTTTTTTTGGATAAAAACTTGTATATTTCATAGGGTTGAATAATAGGACATTTAGAAGGCGACGGTAAAAATGCAGGTAACAAAGGCTTGTTAAGATGAGGTATGTCAGACCCAATCTGTAGAAAATGATCATTAATACAGTTGGCCGCCTCTTTAAAATTATTAACATGATCAGTTGAGAGGCCAGGAATATTGATGGTTAGTTGGTGTTGAGGTCCATTAGTAAGCAACTTTATCTGATACCAGTTCGCAGGATTCTAAGATTATGAATAGCGACCCTCTTCTTTAATTATGAATAGCGACCCTCTTCTCCGATTATGAATAGCGACCCTCTTTTTCGATTATGAATAGCAACCCTTATGAATATTGACCTTTATGAATAACGACCCTCTTCTCCTATTATGAATAGCGACCCTCTTCGATTATGAATAGCAACCCTTATGAATATTGACCTTTATGAATAACGACCCTCTTCTCCTATTATGAATAGCGACCCTCTTCTTCAATTATGAATAGCGACCCTCTTCTCCAATCATTAATAGCGACCCTCTTCTCCGATTATGAATAGCGACCCTCTTCTTTGATTATGAATAGCGACCCTCCTCCCCGATTATGAATAGCGACCCTCTTCTCCGATTATAAATAGCGACCCTTTTCTCCGATTATGAATAGCGATCCTTTTCTTTGATTATGAATAGCTACCCTCCTCCCCTATTGTGAATAGCGCCCCTCTTCCCCGATTATGAATAGCGACCCTCTTCTCCGATTATGAATATCGACCCTCTTCTCCGATTATGAATAGCGACCCTCTTCTTCGATTATTAATAGCAACCCTCTTCTTCGATTATGAGTAGCGACCCTCTTCTCCTATTATGAATAGCGACCCTCTTCTCCGATTATGAATAGCGACCCTCTTTTTCGATTATGAATAGCAACCCTTATGAATATTGACCTTTATGAATAACGACCCTCTTCTCCTATTATGAATAGCGACCCTCTTCGATTATGAATAGCAACCCTTATGAATATTGACCTTTATGAATAACGACCCTCTTCTCCTATTATGAATAGCGACCCTCTTCTTCAATTATGAATAGCGACCCTCTTCTCCAATCATTAATAGCGACCCTCTTCTCCGATTATGAATAGCGACCCTCTTCTTTGATTATGAATAGCGACCCTCCTCCCCGATTATGAATAGCGACCCTCTTCTCCGATTATAAATAGCGACCCTTTTCTCCGATTATGAATAGCGATCCTTTTCTTTGATTATGAATAGCTACCCTCCTCCCCTATTGTGAATAGCGCCCCTCTTCCCCGATTATGAATAGCGACCCTCTTCTCCGATTATGAATATCGACCCTCTTCTCCGATTATGAATAGCGACCCTCTTCTTCGATTATTAATAGCAACCCTCTTCTTCGATTATGAGTAGCGACCCTCTTCTCCTATTATGAATAGCGACCCTCTTCTCCGATTATGAATAGCGACCCTCTTTTTCGATTATGAATAGCAACCCTTATGAATATTGACCTTTATGAATAACGACCCTCTTCTCCTATTATGAATAGCGACCCTCTTCGATTATGAATAGCAACCCTTATGAATATTGACCTTTATGAATAACGACCCTCTTCTCCTATTATGAATAGCGACCCTCTTCTTCAATTATGAATAGCGACCCTCTTCTCCAATCATTAATAGCGACCCTCTTCTCCGATTATGAATAGCGACCCTCTTCTTTGATTATGAATAGCGACCCTCCTCCCCGATTATGAATAGCGACCCTCTTCTCCGATTATAAATAGCGACCCTTTTCTCCGATTATGAATAGCGATCCTTTTCTTTGATTATGAATAGCTACCCTCCTCCCCTATTGTGAATAGCGCCCCTCTTCCCCGATTATGAATAGCGACCCTCTTCTCCGATTATGAATATCGACCCTCTTCTCCGATTATGAATAGCGACCCTCTTCTTCGATTATTAATAGCAACCCTCTTCTTCGATTATGAGTAGCGACCCTCTTCTCCTATTATGAATAGCGACCCTCTTCTCCGATTATGAATAGCGACCCTCTTTTTCGATTATGAATAGCAACCCTTATGAATATTGACCTTTATGAATAACGACCCTCTTCTCCTATTATGAATAGCGACCCTCTTCGATTATGAATAGCAACCCTTATGAATATTGACCTTTATGAATAACGACCCTCTTCTCCTATTATGAATAGCGACCCTCTTCTTCAATTATGAATAGCGACCCTCTTCTCCAATCATTAATAGCGACCCTCTTCTCCGATTATGAATAGCGACCCTCTTCTTTGATTATGAATAGCGACCCTCCTCCCCGATTATGAATAGCGACCCTCTTCTCCGATTATAAATAGCGACCCTTTTCTCCGATTATGAATAGCGATCCTTTTCTTTGATTATGAATAGCTACCCTCCTCCCCTATTGTGAATAGCGCCCCTCTTCCCCGATTATGAATAGCGACCCTCTTCTCCGATTATGAATATCGACCCTCTTCTCCGATTATGAATAGCGACCCTCTTCTTCGATTATTAATAGCAACCCTCTTCTTCGATTATGAGTAGCGACCCTCTTCTCCTATTATGAATAGCGACCCTCTTCTTCGATTATGAGTAGCGACCCTTATGATTAACGACCCCGATTTGGTATTATGAATAGCGACCCTCTATCTGTTTCTGTATATGTATAGCAATCCTTGTGACTTATTATGAATAGCGGTCCTTATGAGTAATGACCCTTTTCTTCGATTTTGAATAGCAACCCTCTTCTCCTATTATGAATAGCAATCCTTATGAATAATGGTCCATATGAGTTTTGAATAGTGACCCCCTTTTTGCGTTATGAATAGCGACCCTACAGGTATAGGAGATTACACGTTATGAATAGCGGTCCTTATGAGCCACTGGTCTTTATGACTAGTGGTCCTTAGGACTAGCGAGGTTACTCCGATATAACACGGTAATTTTCATGGTTTCAATGTCCTCGTTATAGCGAGTTTCCACTGTATAGCATTGAGTTTGTAAGTCCAAATGTCATCTTTGTCAACTCCAGAACAGTCTCGGAGGTGATGCATATACATAAAGATTAGATTTCTGCTGTATGGAATTAGATACTGGAAGAATGATATTGTACACCACATGCTCCAGCAACAACTGTTGCAGTCACTTCTTAACACTTGTTCATTTTCTTAACTTCAACCCTGGACGTAGAACTTTAGCTGACCTACATGAATACCGGTAACCACAACCCACCTGCATAATGTATGACATTATCCCTTTCAGGACAGGAATTATTTAAAGGCTAAATTGACCACCTTTTGTTCTTCAAATTGGCAATACATGGTTCAAGTAAAATATAATATCTTTGATAACAACATACAATTGTACAACAACATTCATGTACATGGTTAAAAACTGTTGAAAAGTTTTTAAAATTGCCAATTTTTGGCAAAAAACAATGATTTTGAACCTTACAATGGGTTTTCCAATTTAAGGATTTTAAAGCTAATGCTCCTTTTTAAAAATTTCTGGCATCAAACCCAATATGTTCATGCAACAAAAATGAACTCAGTGTGTGCAGATATTTTTGCTCTTTTTTACTCGTGCATCTGGTATATTTTTAGGGCTCTGAATCAAAAGTTATTGAGCCAAACCACAAAATGTGGTCTCGAAAGGGTTATTCCCTGACACTAAATCTTAAGCCCCAGTCCCACTTACACAATAACTACAACTTTTTTTTGCATAAATGCATAATATCATACATACATATATATATATATATATATATATATATATGTATAGTTACCATCAGTATTTGTTCTTCTGAAATTAAATAGTTCCTAAACACAAATTTTACAAAACAGGGGGTTCATAATTCCGAACATTTGATGCTCCCAAGGTTCATTATTCCCAAGGTTTGTAATTCCGAAAATGAGAAAGGGTTTGTAATCCAAAAATGAAAAATGGTTCATAATTCTGAAAATGCAATAGAGCCCTACATAACTTTTTTTTAAATTACGAATCTTCGGAAATATGAGCCCCTTTTCAGTTTCGGAATCATGAACCCTATTTCATTTTTGGAATTACAAATACGAACTGTCGGAGTAACACACCTTCAGAAATATGTAGGCATAGATTTTATAATGCATTCCTCACGTTTTTCAATTTAATGAGGAGTGACATCTGGTGCCTGGGGTACACTGTAAAAACTGAAGTGCTACTTTTTCGGTGCTCGTATAGTGACTGCACCTGAAGTGCTGTTTTAGCACTTGCAAGTGTGCTAATTTACAAGCAAACAAAAAAAAAATGTGACCGTGGCGAGCCTCGAACCAGGTTCCGCTGATTGAGAGGCGCTGATGTTACCGACAGACTAACAAACGCTTCTTGCAATCCAGCTTTGTCATGGGAGTCAAGTAGATAACATGAACTATGTGGTGTCGTAAATTCACTACGTTACAATAAGATCTGCTCTAAATCGTACGATGTGAGTTAGTCTAGCGGTAATGTCAGCAATTCTCGATCAGCGGACCCTGGTTCGAGGCTCGCCAGAATCACGATTTTTTTTTAAACGAATGTTTAGCAGTTTAAGGAGCCGGTCCTGCTCCCGTGAAAGTGCTGAAATAGCACGCTGTGTGCATTCAAATAGCACTCTGAGTGCAGTCCGTATGCAAGCACTCAGAAAGTGCTAAATTCAGCCCTCCAGGTGCTGAAAACAGCACTTAATTTTTTAGAGCGTAATTGCGCTCTTTTAACGATAGCTCCAAATTTGAGATTACCAAAATCTCATCTCTTTCTTTCTTATTGGGGATGAGTCAAGGCTTGTACACAATGGAATTAGAAACCGCAATAGAGGTCAAAAATAGATGATGGGGTAGGGAAAGAGGTGAAAGTATGGTCAGTAACTAAACGGAAATCCTCCCTTAATGGTAAATTGTTCTGAGAGAGAGAGAGAGAGAGAGCAGAAAAGTCATTTGAGCAGATTGATGAAAGTTTGAACGAAATTGGACGTGCAATAAAAAAGCTATGATTTTTAACAACATGAAATCACTATAGCTATGGGAATTTCAATTTGGTGGAATCAGTTTGGTGAAATTATCATGCAGCAGCAGACAACTTTTCGATTTGCTCCAACACACAATATGACTGAAATGTCAGTTTTTTTCAAAATTTATAAATCAGTAGGATCTATTTTCTTTTTGAAGGACCTATAGCAATATGCTATCTACATGTACAATATATTTTGAGTACTGCCCGAGGGAAAAGGCGCTTAGGAGAAAACAGGTATTTAATGATACTTGATATGACAAATATAAGAGTTGACCTTGAATACGTCACAATGGATTCATCCTATTCTGAGATTCGCATAGCTTTGTCTGATTTGTTTCAAACTTTCAACCATCCTGTTTCTTTTATTTTTCTACTTTCATACAAATCATCTTTTTACAAAGGTTGGATTGCTCTTTCAGGGTCTTCCAAATATAACCTTGTTTATCTTAGTCCATCTATTTATGGAACCAAAGTTACTGAGTTTTGGTAATTATTATGAGATGAAAAGATTGGCATTTGCCACACTATAAATATCAGTGGACTAACGCTACCCACCTAGCGGGGGTTTAAACACAGACTAAGATCATACATGTGAGTATCAATAAATACTGTCCATTATATTTAATAAAATGATTGTCAGTGGTTAAAGATATAGTATGGTATTGATTTTTTTTTTCCTTTCTGGTGAAGACAAAAAATAGATATTCCAACAAAATGGACACAACTGTTAACTCTATTTTAAGCTACTAGGTTAACTCACAATCTTAACTGTACATTTAAGAGTCAACTTTGGGCTCTATTTCCTTGTGTAAGTGATATCAAACTATTGGATCCTAAACTTATGAAGTTGAAGTGGAAGTTAAAGTTAAAGTTTACTGTCCGTACATGCTTAAAATAACATAATAAGCATACAGAAATTATACGAACAGATAATGTGACATTGGGCAAAAGGTATCAGAAAATAGCATAAATGCTAATCAGGTCTGATACCTGACAGAGCTTACACTGTTCACAATAAGTTCACAGTTATAATGATTCATAAAGTTCTAAATTCTAAAGTCTAAATTACACCTACAAACTTCTGGAGTATGAAAAAACACATTTACAATATTTTCTAGACAAGTTTCTTTCACAATGCCATTGCCTGACCAATACTCGACTCCTGATCTGTAGGATGCATTTACTGTCTCTAAACTTGCATTTTATTGTCTACTTCTCACACTTTTCTATATTATTTGTAAATGATTGAAACATAATCCCAATTCATAAGGTATTATAGTGTTCTTATAGTAATGTAACCTCCAAGTATTTCATATGAAATATGACTTCTAGTGTATATGGTATCTACATGTAGATGTAAGATCTGTACCAGTATTATGACCTGCCATGAGTCAGGAAAGGGACTGTGAACCTGATACATGTATATGTTCCACTATGGACATTAGTGTCTGTTTTTTCTGTCTGTTTTTTTGTCTTGTTTTTTCTTGTTTTTTGCCCATGGTGTTCCCCTAAGACATCAGGCCCTATTATGACGGCATAAACCTCATTGGGTGATTTCACCCTCGGTGATGGTGTTTGGTGTTAGTATCTATTTTGCCGTGATCTAACACCGACTATGAAATGAGAAAAAAATCAGTCGGCGTTAGGTGTTGACCTCTGATTTTTTGACGTAGTTCCGGTTGCCGGTGTTTATATTTTGTTAATAATCGTCTGCTGAACCGAGCTCGGCCGCCGGTGTTTAATTTCATGTACAAATTCCTATTCACTAACACTATACCCCTAGGGATTAAGAAATATCGATTTCACGGACGGTGTTGGTGTTGCTAGCTAGCTATGGAAAATTTTGCTGATTAGTCATGAGAAATAAAGACAGTAGGCGTCATTCGAAGTGTAATTTCATAGGTGTTAAGTATTATGTTAATATAGGCCTGAAATTAGATCTAGGCCATGCAACATTTGGTCTAAAGTTCGATCTAGAGTACACGGAAAGGAACTACCTTTTGCTTTTTAATTGGGCTGAAGGAGTGAATAAAACATCCTACCTATTTAAGATAGATTTGATAAAAATGACGTTGGCTATTCCGTAGTTAGAGACCCAGAGAATCCACATCATTTACTAGGATGAGATGATGCATTTCTGTGAAGTTTCTTACCGCACTGTAGATCAAATAATTATTTCTTTTAGAATTACCGGACTACTCGTGTAATTTAACGATAATCTAGACTAATAACTAAATTGTTTTAAACAATGTTTTTTCCTTCGTTAAAAATGGTGCTGAAGCCATTGCCAGTGTCAGGCTATCGATGCGCATTGTTAGGATATCGGTATTGGCTCCTTAACCTGAACAGCGGTGTTTGAGCTTGATTTTAGGATAATTTTCGCTCTAATCACCAACACCAAACACCAACACCGAGCGTGAAATCACCCATTGTCCTGTGTCTCCCTAATACCCGATCCAGTGGAATATACATGTATATCTACATGTACCGGATCCTTTAATCTCAGCCTATTGTTCAGAATCACCTTAACGCACGTTCGCCTTCGCTTTAATGTCCAATTTCTATTGTGACGGAATCAACCGCTTTGTTAGGATTCGCCTTTCCGTAGGAGAAACATGCAGGCGTATATATATATATATATATATACAAATTATGTATAACAATGCGCCCTCCCGGCTATTACCATAATGGCTTTATGGCAACACAAGGACTTGGGACCCTTGTTATATATATATATATCTATACGCATGAACATACATGTAATAATATCTCCTTTGTAGGCGCCTTGAGCATCCTCTCGGATGGATACGTGCGCAATATAAATGTAGCTATTATTATTATTATTATTATATGTTAGTGGTATTAGAAGTTCTTGTATATTTAACAAAAAGACTTGATATTTAACAAAAAAGTATCTTTCTTGGCAGGCGTCACATCATGGACGATGCATCTATCATCTCAAAGTTCTACTCTCACTGGCTGAATTTCGCGTTCTACAAGGCGTGGAAACGTGGCTTGAAAGCGGACGATCTCTTCCCCTGCTCTCCCCACGAGAGTGCCAGTCCCAACCATGATAGGTAATATAATGATAATAATTATAATAGCTTTCATTTATAAAGCACTTTTTCATGAGGTACAAAGCACATGTAGCAGATGAACAAAGAAAGAAAACAGTATGATATGAATAGTGTTCGTGATGATCATTATTATGAAAGGGAAAACCTGGACAAATTTAGGTTTACAAAGGATAAATCCTGCTGCTTTATTTTGGAGGAGTTGAAGGGAGTTAAGTTCTTTAAGTGATAATACCATTGAAAGGTGAAACACAATAACTTAAACGAGACAAAACAAGAGATCTGCTTACAAGAGAAGAATCATTATCTATGAACTTTCTTACTCTACTGATGTTTTGTATATGGAATTAACAGTACATATTTACGTAGTATGGGTTTTGTTATTTCTTGCTGATATGGGGATTTATATTGTTTAACTGGTTCACTGCCATAGGAAAATCAAGTCCCCAGGTGCCACTGGGTTTACAGTCCTCATATATGTACATGTAAATGGACACAAAAGGAGTCGAATTTGGGCCAAATTTTAATATGGGATCTAATCTTTATGACAAAACAGAACATGTCTTTGTTCTTGAAATTCACATAAAGTTCATAATAATCTTACATTGAACAATATTTTGGTCCAGATCTTTTTTTTTTCATGCGCAATGATCTTTAATTTAAAAATTATGATACATGCTGTATTATTGGCACTGTAGGGTATGTACATGTATTAGAGACAAGTCTTAATTTGGTACTTTTTTCTATATTTTGCCCCCTTTTTATCCCCTCTCCATCTTTTCTTTCTCATTCTCTCTCTCTCGCCTGCCCCCTACCTCCATTTTTATTCTTTTTCTTCTCTTTCACCTTCTCTCTTTCACCTATCCCTATCCCCTCTTCCTCTTTCTGCTTTCTCTTTCCTTAACCCTTCACAGATTTTCCCAGTTGTGGGATCAAGAGCTTGCCATGAGAGGACCAAAGGATGCATCAGTGGGCTTGGTCATTTTCAGATTCTTACTCTGGAGGGTACTAGCTGGTAGTTTAACCTTGCTGGCGGCCACGAGCGTGTCTCTCTTTTCCTCAGTGAGTATCATAGTGAGCTCGAGAGTGGGCCTGTAACGTTATGCACATGTGCCATTTTCGGGTTGTCTTTTGGGGCATGTCTCATCCTTGTGCTTTTAGGAATGCTTTAGGATGACAGTGGCATGGTCGATGATTATGGTAATGATGTTGATGATCTTAGTGATGATAATGATGATGTTAACAATGGTGATGATGAGAGTGGGAGTGAGGATTAGGATGAGGTTTAGGGTGAGGGTAAGTGTGAGGGTAATAGAGAGGATGAGGGTGAGGGAGAGGGGGATGTAGAGGGTGAGGGTGAGGACGAGGGTGAGGGTGAGGGTTATGGTAAGAGAGAGGATGGGGGTGAGGGAGAGGGTGATGATAAAGGGTGAGGGTGAGGGTGAGGGTTAGGTTTAGGGTAAGAGAGAGGATGAGGGTGAGGGAGAGGGTGATGATAGAGGGTGAGGACGAGGGGAGGGTGAGGGTTAGGGTAAGAGAGAGGATGAGGGTGAGGGCGAGAGTGAGGGTTAAAATAAGAGAGAGGATGAGGGTGAGGGAGAGCGTGAGGGTGAGGACGAGGGTGAGGGTGAGGGTGAGGACGAGGGTGAGGGTGAGGGTTAGGGTAAGAGAGAGGATGAGGGTGAGGGAGAGGGTGATGTAGAGGGTGAGGGTTAGGGTAAGAGAAGGATGAGGGAGAGGGAGAGGGTGATGATAGAGGGTGAGGGTGAGGGTTGGGGTAAGAGAGAGGATGAGGGTGAGGGAGAGGGTGACGGTTGGGGTAAGAGAGAGGATGAGGGTGAGGGAGAGGGTATGATAGAGGGTGAGGTGAGGGTGAGGGTTAGGGTAAGAGAGAGGATGAGGGTAAGGGAGAGGGTGATGATAGAGGGTGAAGTGAGGGTGAGGGTTAGGGTAAGAGAGAGAGGATGAGGATGAGGGTGAGGGAGAGGGTGATGATAGAGGGTGAGGGTGAGGGTTGGGGTAAGAGAGAGGATGAGGGAGAGGGTGATGTAAAGGGTGAGGGTGAGGGTTGGGGTAAGAGAGAGGATGAGGGAGAGGGTGATGATAGAGGGTGAGGGTGAGGGTTGGGGTAAGAGAGAGGATGAGGGAGAAGGTGAAGTGAGGGGGAGGTTTGGGGTAAGAGAGAGGATGAGGGTGAGGGTGAGGGAGAGGGTGATGATAGAGGGTGAGGGTCAGAGACAGAATGAGGGTGACGGAGAGGGTGAGGGTGAAGGTTAGGGTGAAGGTTAGGGTAAGAGGGAGGATGAGGGTGAGGGAGAGAGTGAGGGTTAAAGTAAGAGAGAGGATAGGGAGAGGGTGAGGACAAGAGTGAGGGTGAGGGTTAGGGTAAGAGAGGATGAGGATGAGGGAGAGGGTGATGTAGAGGGTGTGGGTGAGGGTTAGGGTAAGAGAGAGGATGAGGGAGAGGGTGAGGGAGAGGGTGATGTAAAGGGTGAGGGGTGAGGGTTAGGGTAAGAGAGAGGATGAGAGTGAGGGAGAGGGTGATGTAGAGGTTGAGGGTGAGGGTTGGGGTAAGAGAGAGGATGAGGGTGAGGGAGAGGGTGATGATAGAGGGTGAGGTTAGGGTAAGAGAAGATGAGGGTGAGGGAGAGAGTGAGGGTAAAAGTAAGAGAGAGGATGAGGGTGAGGGAGAGGGTGATGTAAAGGGTGAGGGTGGGGGTGAGGGTTAGGGTAAGAGGGAGAGGATGAGGGTGAGGGAGAGGGTGATGATAAAGGGTGAGGATGAGGGTGAGGGTTGGGATAAGAGAGAGGATTAGGGTGAGGGAGAGGGTGATGTAAAGGGTGATGGTGAGGGTTGGGGTAAGAGAGAGGATGAGGGAGAGGGTGATGATAGAGGGTGAGGGTGAGGGTTGGGGTAAGAGAGAGGCTGAGGGTGAGGGAGAGGGTGAAGTGAGGGGGAGGTTTGGGGTAAGAGAGAGGGTAAGGGTGAGGGTGAGGGAAAGGGTGATGACAGAGGGTGAGGGTGAGGGTGAGAGACAGAATGAGGGTGACGGAGAGGGTGAGGGTGAAGGTTAGGGTGAAGGTTAGGGTAAGAGAGAGGATGAGGGTGAGGGAGAGAGTGAGGGTTAAAGTAAGAGAGAGGATGAGGGTGAGGGTGAGGACGAGGGTGGGGGTTAGGATAAGAGAGAGGATGAGAGTGAGGGAGAGGGTGATGTAGAGGGTGAGGGTTGGGGTAAGAGAGAGGATGAGGGTGAGGGAGAGGGTGATGGTAGAGGGTGAGGGTGAGGGTTGGGGTAAGAGAGAGGATGAGGGTGAGGGTGAGGGAAAGGGTGATGATAGAGGGTGAGGGTAAGAGACAGAATGAGGGTGACGGAGAGGGTGAGGATGAAGGTTAGGGTGAAGGTTAGGGTAAGAGAGAGGATGAGGGTGAGGGAGAGAGTGAGGGTTAAAGTAAGAGAGAGGATGAGGGTGAGGGAGAGGGTGATGTAGAGGGTGAGGGTGAGGACGAGGGTGGGGGTTAGGGTAAGAGAGAGGATGAGGGTGATGTAGAGGGTGAGGGTGAGGGTTAGGGTAAGAGAGATGATGAGAGTGAGGGAGAGGGTGATGGTGAGGGTGAGGGTTGGGGTAAGAAAGAGGATGAGGGTGAGGGAGAGGGTGATGGTAGAGGGTGAGGGTTTGGGTAAGAGACAGGATGAGGGTGACGGAGAGGGTGAGGGTGAAGGTTAGGGTAAGAGAGAGGATGAGGGTGAGGGAGAGAGTGAAGGTTAAAGTAAGAGAGAGGATGAGGTGAGGGAGAGGGTGATGTAGAGGGAGAGGGTGAGGACGAGGGTGAGGTTGAGGCTGAGTGTTAGGGTAAGAGAGAGGATGAGGGTGAAGGAGAGGGTGATGTAGAGGGTGAGGGTTAGGGTAAGAGAGAGGATGAGAGTGAGGGAGAGGGTGATGTAGAGGTTGAGGGTGAGGGTTGGGGTAAGAGAGAAGATGAGGGTGAGGGAGAGAGTGAGGGTAAAAGTAAGAGAGAGGATGAGGGTGAGGGAGAGGGTGATGATAAAGGGTGAGGATGAGGGTGAAGGTTGGGATAAGAGAGAGGATGAGGGTGAGGGAGAGGGTGATGTAAAGGGTGAGGGTGAGGGTTGGGGTAAGAGAGAGGATGAGGGAGAGGGTGATGATAGAGGGTGAGGGTGAGGGTTGGTGTAAGAGAGAGGATGAGGGTGAGGGAGAGGGTGAAGTGAGGGGGAGGTTTGGGGTAAGAGAGAGGGTGAGGGTGAGGGTGAGGGAAAGGGAAAGGGTGATGATAGAGGGTGAGGGTGAGAGACAGAATGAGGGTGACGGAGAGGGTGAGGGTGAAGGTTAGGGTAAGAGAGAGGATGAGGGTGAGGGAGAGAGTGAGGGTTAAAGTAAGAGAGAGGATGAGGGTGAGGGAGAGGGTGATGTAGAGGGTGAGGGTGAGGGTGAGGACGAGGGTGGGGGTTAGGGTAAGAGAGATGATGAGAGTGCGGGAGAGGGTGATGTAGAGGGTGAGGGTTGGGGTAAGAGAGAGGATGAGGATGAGGGAGAGGGTGATGGTAGAGGGTGAGGGTAAGGGTTGGGGTAAGAGAGAGGATGAGGGTGAGGGAGAGGGTGATGATAGAGGGTGAGGGTGAGGGTTGGGGTAAGAGAGAGGATGAGGGTGATGTAAAGGGTGAGGGTGGGGGTGAGGGTTAGGGTAAGAGGGAGAGGATGAGGGTGAGGGAGAGGGTGATGATAAAGGGTGAGGATGAGGGTGAGGGTTGGGATAAGAGAGAGGATGAGGGTGAGGGAGAGGGTGATGTAAAGGGTGATGGTGAGGGTTGGGGTAAGAGAGAGGATGAGGGAGAGGGTGATGATAGAGGGTGAGGGTGAGGGTTGGGGTAAGAGAGAGGATGAGGGTGAGGGAGAGGGTGAAGTGAGGGGGAGGTTTGGGGTAAGAGAGAGGGTGAGGGTGAGGGAAAGGGTGATGATAGAGGGTGAGGGTGAGGGTGAGAGACAGAATGAGGGTGACGGAGAGGGTGAGGGTGAAGGTTAGGGTGAAGGTTAGGGTAAGAGAGAGGATGAGGGTGAGGGTTAAAGTAAGAGAGAGGATGAGGGTGAGGGTGAGGACGAGGGTGGGGGTTAGGGTAAGAGAGAGGATGAGGGTGATGTAGAGGGTGAGGGTGAGGGTTAGGGTAAGAGCGATGATGAGAGTGAGGGAGAGGGTGATGTAGAGGGTGAGGGTTTGGGTAAGAGACAGGATGAGGGTGACGGAGAGGGTGAGGGTGAAGGTTAGGGTAAGAGAGAGGATGAGGGTGAGGGAGAGAGTGAGGGTTAAAGTAAGAGAGAGGATGAGGTGAGGGAGAGGGTGATGTAGAGGGAGAGGGTGAGGACGAGAGTGAGGTTGAGGCTGAGTGTTAGGGTAAGAGAGAGGATGAGGGTGAAGGAGAGGGTGATGTAGAGGGTGAGGGGTGAGGGTTAGGGTAAGAGAGAGGATAAGAGTGAGGGAGAGGGTGATGTAGAGGTTGAGGGTGAGGGTTGGGGTAAGAGAGAGGATGAGGGTGAGGGAGAGGGTGATGATAGAGGGTGAGGTTAGGGTAAGAGAAGATGAGGGTGAGGGAGAAAGTGAGGGTAAAAGTAAGAGAGAGGATGAGGGTGAGGGAGAGGGTGGGGGTGAGGGTTAGGGTAAGAGAGAGAGGATGAAGGTGAGGGAGAGGGTGATGATAAAGGGTGAGGATGAGGGTGAGGGTTGGGATAAGAGAGAGGATGAGGGTGAGGGAGAGGGTGATGTAAAGGGTGAGGGTGAGGGTTGGGGTAAGAGAGAGGATGAGGGAGAGGGTGATGATAGAGGGTGAGGGTGAGGGTTGGTGTAAGAGAGAGGATGAGGGTGAGGGAGAGGGTGAAGTGAGGGGGAGGTTTGGGGTAAGAGAGAGGGTGAGGGTGAGGGAAAGGGTGATGATAGAGGGTGAGGGTAAGAGACAGAATGAGGGTGACGGAGAGGGTGAGGGTGAAGGTTAGGGTAAGAGAGAGGATGAGGGTGAGGGAGAGAGTGAGGGTTAAAGTAAGAGAGAGGATGAGGGTGAGGGAGAGGGTGATGTAGAGGTGAGGGTGAGGACGAGGGTGGGGGTTAGGGTAAGAGAGAGGATGAGAGTGAGGGAGAGGGTGATGTAGAGGGTGAGGGTTGGGGTAAGAGACAGGATGAGGGTGACGGAGAGGGTGAGGGTGAAGGTTAGGGTAAGAGAGAGGATGAGGGTGAGGGAGAGAGTGAGGGTTAAAGTAAGAGAGAGGATGAGGTGAGGTAGAGGGTGATGTAGAGGGTGAGGGTGAGGACGAGGGTGGGGGTTAGGGTAAGAGAGAGGATGAGGGTGATGTAGAGGGTGAGGGTGAGGGTTAAGGTAAGAGCGATGATGAGAGTGAGGGAGAGGGTGATGTAGAGGGTGAGGGTTTGGGTAAGAGACAGGATGAGGGTGACGGAGAGGGTGAGGGTGAAGGTTAGGGTAAGAGAGAGGATGAGGGTGAGGGAGAGAGTGAGGGTTAAAGTAAGAGAGAGGATGAGGTGAGGGAGAGGGTGATGTAGAGGGTGAGGGTGAGGGTTAAGGTAAGAGCGATGATGAGAGTGAGGGAGAGGGTGATGTAGAGGGTGAGGGTTTGGGTAAGAGACAGGATGAGGGTGACGGAGAGGGTGAGGGTGAAGGTTAGGGTAAGAGAGAGGATGAGGGTGAGGTTGAGGCTGAGTGTTAGGGTAAGAGAGAGGATGAGGGTGAAGGAGAGGGTGATGTAGAGGGTGAGGGGTGAGGGTTAGGGTAAGAGAGAGGATGAGAGTGAGGGAGAGGGTGATGTAGAGGTTGAGGGTGAGGGTTGGGGTAAGAGAGAGGATGAGGGTGAGGGAGAGGGTGATGATAGAGGGTGAGGTTAGGGTAAGAGAAGATGAGGGTGAGGGAGAAAGTGAGGGTAAAAGTAAGAGAGAGGATGAGGGTGAGGGAGAGGGTGGGGTGAGGGTTAGGGTAAGAGAGAGAGGATGAAGGTGAGGGAGAGGGTGATGATAAAGGGTGAGGATGAGGGTGAGGGTTGGGATAAGAGAGAGGATGAGGGTGAGGGAGAGGGTGATGTAAAGGGTGAGGGTGAGGGTTGGGGTAAGAGAGAGGATGAGGGAGAGGGTGATGATAGAGGGTGAGGGTGAGGGTTGGTGTAAGAGAGAGGATGAGGGTGAGGGAGAGGGTGAAGTGAGGGGGAGGTTTGGGGTAAGAGAGAGGGTGAGGGTGAGGGAAAGGGTGATGATAGAGGGTGAGGGTAAGAGACAGAATGAGGGTGACGGAGAGGGTGAGGGTGAAGGTTAGGGTAAGAGAGAGGATGAGGGTGAGGGAGAGAGTGAGGGTTAAAGTAAGAGAGAGGATGAGGGTGAGGGAGAGGGTGATGTAGAGGGTGAGGGTGAGGACGAGGGTGGGGGTTAGGGTAAGGGAGAGGATGAGAGTGAGGGAGAGGGTGATGTAGAGGGTGAGGGTTTGGGTAAGAGACAGGATGAGGGTGACGGAGAGGGTGAGGGTGAAGGTTAGGGTAAGAGAGAGGATGAGGGTGAGGGAGAGAGTGAGGGTTAAAGTAAGAGAGAGGATGAGGTGAGGTAGAGGGTGATGTAGAGGGAGAGGGTGAGGACGAGAGTGAGGGTGAGGGTGAGGGTTGGGGTAAGAGAGAGGATGAGGGTGATGTAAAGGGTGAGGGTGGGGGTGAGGGTTAGGGTAAGAGGGAGAGGATGAGGGTGAGGGAGAGGGTGATGATAAAGGGTGAGGATGAGGGTGAGGGTTGGGATAAGAGAGAGGATGAGGGTGAGGGAGAGGGTGATGTAAAGGGTGATGGTGAGGGTTGGGGTAAGAGAGAGGATGAGGGAGAGGGTGATGATAGAGGGTGAGGGTGAGGGTTGGGGTAAGAGAGAGGATGAGGGAGAGGGTGAAGTGAGGGGGAGGTTTGGGGTAAGAGAGAGGGTGAGGGTGAGGGAAAGGGTGATGATAGAGGGTGAGGGTGAGGGTGAGAGACAGAATGAGGGTGACGGAGAGGGTGAGGGTGAAGGTTAGGGTGAAGGTTAGGGTAAGAGAGAGGATGAGGGTGAGGGTTAAAGTAAGAGAGAGGATGAGGGTGAGGGAGAGGGTGATGTAGAGGGTGAGGGTGAGGACGAGGGTGGGGGTTAGGGTAAGAGAGAGGATGAGGGTGATGTAGAGGGTGAGGGTGAGGGTTAGGGTAAGAGCGATGATGAGAGTGAGGGAGAGGGTGATGTAGAGGGTGAGGGTTTGGGTAAGAGACAGGATGAGGGTGACGGAGAGGGTGAGGGTGAAGGTTAGGGTAAGAGAGAGGATGAGGGTGAGGGAGAGAGTGAGGGTTAAAGTAAGAGAGAGGATGAGGTGAGGGAGAGGGTGATGTAGAGGGAGAGGGTGAGGACGAGAGTGAGGTTGAGGCTGAGTGTTAGGGTAAGAGAGAGGATGAGGGTGAAGGAGAGGGTGATGTAGAGGGTGAGGGGTGAGGGTTAGGGTAAGAGAGAGGATAAGAGTGAGGGAGAGGGTGATGTAGAGGTTGAGGGTGAGGGTTGGGGTAAGAGAGAGGATGAGGGTGAGGGAGAGGGTGATGATAGAGGGTGAGGTTAGGGTAAGAGAAGATGAGGGTGAGGGAGAAAGTGAGGGTAAAAGTAAGAGAGAGGATGAGGGTGAGGGAGAGGGTGGGGGTGAGGGTTAGGGTAAGAGAGAGAGGATGAAGGTGAGGGAGAGGGTGATGATAAAGGGTGAGGATGAGGGTGAGGGTTGGGATAAGAGAGAGGATGAGGGTGAGGGAGAGGGTGATGTAAAGGGTGAGGGTGAGGGTTGGGGTAAGAGAGAGGATGAGGGAGAGGGTGATGATAGAGGGTGAGGGTGAGGGTTGGTGTAAGAGAGAGGATGAGGGTGAGGGAGAGGGTGAAGTGAGGGGGAGGTTTGGGGTAAGAGAGAGGGTGAGGGTGAGGGAAAGGGTGATGATAGAGGGTGAGGGTAAGAGACAGAATGAGGGTGACGGAGAGGGTGAGGGTGAAGGTTAGGGTAAGAGAGAGGATGAGGGTGAGGGAGAGAGTGAGGGTTAAAGTAAGAGAGAGGATGAGGGTGAGGGAGAGGGTGATGTAGAGGGTGAGGGTGAGGACGAGGGTGGGGGTTAGGGTAAGAGAGAGGATGAGAGTGAGGGAGAGGGTGATGTAGAGGGTGAGGGTTGGGGTAAGAGACAGGATGAGGGTGACGGAGAGGGTGAGGGTGAAGGTTAGGGTAAGAGAGAGGATGAGGGTGAGGGAGAGAGTGAGGGTTAAAGTAAGAGAGAGGATGAGGTGAGGTAGAGGGTGATGTAGAGGGTGAGGGTGAGGACGAGGGTGGGGGTTAGGGTAAGAGAGAGGATGAGGGTGATGTAGAGGGTGAGGGTGAGGGTTAAGGTAAGAGCGATGATGAGAGTGAGGGAGAGGGTGATGTAGAGGGTGAGGGTTTGGGTAAGAGACAGGATGAGGGTGACGGAGAGGGTGAGGGTGAAGGTTAGGGTAAGAGAGAGGATGAGGGTGAGGGAGAGAGTGAGGGTTAAAGTAAGAGAGAGGATGAGGTGAGGGAGAGGGTGATGTAGAGGGAGAGGGTGAGGACGAGAGTGAGGTTGAGGCTGAGTGTTAGGGTAAGAGAGAGGATGAGGGTGAAGGAGAGGGTGATGTAGAGGGTGAGGGGTGAGGGTTAGGGTAAGAGAGAGGATGAGAGTGAGGGAGAGGGTGATGTAAAGGTTGAGGGTGAGGGTTGGGGTAAGAGAGAGGATGAGGGTGAGGGAGAGGGTGATGATAGAGGGTGAGGTTAGGGTAAGAGAAGATGAGGGTGAGGGAGAAAGTGAGGGTAAAAGTAAGAGAGAGGATGAGGGTGAGGGAGAGGGTGGGGGTGAGGGTTAGGGTAAGAGAGAGAGGATGAAGGTGAGGGAGAGGGTGATGATAAAGGGTGAGGATGAGGGTGAGGGTTGGGATAAGAGAGAGGATGAGGGTGAGGGAGAGGGTGATGTAAAGGGTGAGGGTGAGGGTTGGGGTAAGAGAGAGGATGAGGGAGAGGGTGATGATAGAGGGTGAGGGTGAGGGTTGGTGTAAGAGAGAGGATGAGGGTGAGGGAGAGGGTGAAGTGAGGGGGAGGTTTGGGGTAAGAGAGAGGGTGAGGGTGAGGGAAAGGGTGATGATAGAGGGTGAGGGTAAGAGACAGAATGAGGGTGACGGAGAGGGTGAGGGTGAAGGTTAGGGTAAGAGAGAGGATGAGGGTGAGGGAGAGAGTGAGGGTTAAAGTAAGAGAGAGGATGAGGGTGAGGGAGAGGGTGATGTAGAGGGTGAGGGTGAGGACGAGGGTGGGGGTTAGGGTAAGAGAGAGGATGAGAGTGAGGGAGAGGGTGATGTAGAGGGTGAGGGTTGGGGTAAGAGACAGGATGAGGGTGACGGAGAGGGTGAGGGTGAAGGTTAGGGTAAGAGAGAGGATGAGGGTGAGGGAGAGAGTGAGGGTTAAAGTAAGAGAGAGGATGAGGTGAGGTAGAGGGTGATGTAGAGGGAGAGGGTGAGGGCCGAGGGTGAGGTTGAGGCTGAGTGTTAGGGTAAGAGAGAGGATGAGGTTGAAGGAGAGGGTGATGTAGAGGGTGAGGGTGAGGGTGAGGGTTAGGGAAAGAGAGAGGATGAGAGTGAGGGAGAGGGTGATGTAGAGGTTGAGGGTGAGGGTTGGTGTAAGAGGGAGGATGAGGGTGAGGGAGAGGGTGAAGTGAGGGGGAGGTTTGGGGTAAGAGAGAGGGTGAGGGTGAGGGTGAGGGAAAGGGTGATGATAGAGGGTGAGGGTAAGAGACAGAATGAGGGTGACGGAGAGGGTGAGGGTGAAGGTTAGGGTAAGAGAGAGGATGAGGGTGAGGGAGAGAGTGAGGGTTAAAGTAAGAGAGAGGATGAGGGTGAGGGAGAGGGTGATGTAGAGGGTGAGGGTGAGGACGAGGGTGGGGGTTAGGGTAAGAGAGAGGATGAGAGTGAGGGAGAGGGTGATGTAGAGGGTGAGGGTTGGGGTAAGAGACAGGATGAGGGTGACGGAGAGGGTGAGGGTGAAGGTTAGGGTAAGAGAGAGGATGAGGGTGAGGGAGAGAGTGAGGGTTAAAGTAAGAGAGAGGATGAGGTGAGGTAGAGGGTGATGTAGAGGGAGAGGGTGAGGGCCGAGGGTGAGGTTGAGGCTGAGTGTTAGGGTAAGAGAGAGGATGAGGGTGAAGGAGAGGGTGATGTAGAGGGTGAGGGTGAGGGTGAGGGTTAGGGAAAGAGAGAGGATGAGAGTGAGGGAGAGGGTGATGTAGAGGTTGAGGGTGAGGGTTGGTGTAAGAGAGAGGATGAGGGTAAGGGAGAGGGTGAAGTGAGGGGGAGGTTTGGGGTAAGAGAGAGGGTGAGGGTGAGGGTGAGGGAAAGGGTGATGATAGAGGGTGAGGGTAAGAGACAGAATGAGGGTGACGGAGAGGGTGAGGATGAAGGTTAGGGTGAAGGTTAGGGTAAGAGAGAGGATGAGGGTGAGGGAGAGAGTGAGGGTTAAAGTAAGAGAGAGGATGAGGGTGAGGGAGAGGGTGATGTAGAGGGTGAGGGTGAGGACGAGGGTGGGGGTTAGGGTAAGAGAGAGGATGAGAGTGAGGGAGAGGGTGATGTAGAGGGTGAGGGTTGGGGTAAGAGACAGGATGAGGGTGACGGAGAGGGTGAGGGTGAAGGTTAGGGTAAGAGAGAAGATGAGGGTGAGGGAGAGAGTGAGGGTTAAAGTAAGAGAGAGGATGAGGGTGAGGGAGAGGGGGAGGTGGGGGTGAGGGTGGGGTAAGAGAGACGATGAAGGAAAGGGTGAGGGTGATGTAAAGAGGGTGAGGGTGAGGGTTGGGGTAAGAGAGAGGATGAGGGTTAGGGTGAGGAAGAGGGTGATGATAGAGGGTGAGGGTGAGAGACAGAATGAGGGTGACGGAGAGGGTGAGGGTGAAGGTTAGGGTGAAGGTTAGGGTTAAAGTAAGAGAGAGGATGAGGGTGAGGGAGGGGTGATGAGGAGGGTGAGGGTTAGGGTAAGAGAGAGGATGAGGTTGAGGGAGAGGGTGATGTAAAGGGTGAGGATGAGGGTGAGGGTTGGGGTAAGAGAGAGGATGAGGGTGAGGGAGAGTGTGATGCGGAGGGTGAGGTGAGGGGGAGGGTTGGGGTAAGAGAGAGGATGAGGGTAACGGTGAGGGAGAGGGTGATGATAGAGGGTGTGGGTGAGGGAGAGGGTGATGTAGAGGGTGAGGGTTGGGGTAAGAGAGAGGATGAGAGTGAGGGAGAGGGTGATGTAGAGGGTGAGGGTTGGGGTAAGAGACAGGATGAGGGTGACGGAGAGGGTGAGGGTGAAGGTTAGGGTAAGAGAGAAGATGAGGGTGAGGGAGAGAGTGAGGGTTAAAGTAAGAGAGAGGATGAGGGTGAGGGAGAGGGGGAGGTGGGGGTGAGGGTGGGGGTAAGAGAGACGATGAAGGAAAGGGTGAGGGTGATGTAAAGAGGGTGAGGGTGAGGGTTGGGGTAAGAGAGAGGATGAGGGTTAGGGTGAGGAAGAGGGTGATGATAGAGGGTGAGGGTGAGAGACAGAATGAGGGTGACGGAGAGGGTGAGGGTGAAGGTTAGGGTGAAGGTTAGGGTTAAAGTAAGAGAGAGGATGAGGGTGAGGGAGGGGTGATGAGGAGGGTGAGGGTTGGGGTAAGAGAGAGGATGAGGTTGAGGGAGAGGGTGATGATAGAGGGTGAGGTGAGGGTTGGGGTAAGAGAGAGGATGAGGGTGAAGGAGAGGGTGATGTAGAGGGTGAGGGTTGGGGTAAGAGAGAGGATGAGGGTGAGGGAGAGTGTAGTTGCAGTTATGGTCCGACGCAAATTCATTACAGACAAAGGTTTTTACAGGAATGTCGTATTTATTTCTTGATTCGAATTTCTTGATTTCTTTGCAAACAATCCGTTATCATTCAGATCATTCCATAGTTCTTGTACATTCCGTGAAAACTGCAAACAAATATGATAAAAAGCAATTACTTAAGTTATTTGTCGACAGTAAACATCGACTAAGAAACATTAAGATTAACACGATTAAAGGCCTAAATATTCTGTTGCTTGCAAATCCAAACCACAGACTATTTAGGCCTTTAATCATGTTAATCTTAACGTTTCTATCATATTTGTTTGCAGTTTTCACGGAATGTACAAGAACTATGGAATGATCTGAATGATAACGGAATGTTTGCAAAGAAATCAAGAAATTCGAATCAAGGAATAAATACGACATTCCTGTAAAAACCTTTGTCTGTAATGAATTTGCGTCGGACCACAACTGCAACTACAGTGAAAACTCTTTGCCTCCTTATCTGATATCTTGAAG
Source organism: Heliocidaris erythrogramma (assembly GCA_025617745.1). Taxonomy (NCBI): domain Eukaryota; kingdom Metazoa; phylum Echinodermata; class Echinoidea; order Camarodonta; family Echinometridae; genus Heliocidaris; species Heliocidaris erythrogramma. Next base: position 28,490,151 of record CM046871.1, on the reverse strand, counting down.
TAGAAAACATCACAGGATGTGATAAATTCAAGATGATTCTACTCCACAAATGCAACCAACATTCTCTTATTTGGAGCCTCTATCTTGCCTGCCTCCAATGCACAAAGCTACATGTATAGTGCCCAGTGCATATGTCAGGCATGCACACACAAATTTACACAAAAGGCCTATTCAGTAGAGTACACTCAAAAGGGCACTCAAAGGGTCAACCCTAGTCTTTGCTTCAGACCCAGATTTGCAATAACACACAAAAATTTTTTTTTCAAATGAACATTCATAACATGGCTCCTTTAAATTAGGTAACTAATTTACTAAACAGGATATTAATGCAAATTAACACAAGTACATTTGTGATCAACAAGATATAAATCCATGTAACATAAATTTAACAAAAATCTCATCTCAGTTTCAAGTCTTGAAATATAAATGATAAACGATGATGTACATGCAACTGCTAGCAAAATTATCATTAAGACAGATTGTATTCAGCTATGAAACCTGAATAATTTTTTCACATAAAAAAGTATATTATCAACACCTTCATACACTCATAATACTTTGAGCTTGTAGTAAACAACAACCTGTGATATTTCATTATATATTACACAAGTCATGTATATCATTAACAAAGACTCAACCAGCATTACCAGGTAATCAGCACTAATTGTTTTAAGCTCATGATAACTTTTAAATTTAAGAAAGTGACTACCATGAAATTTCTTTATGTGTGTGTTTGCATGAAATATAAGATAATCAATTATTGAATAATAACCATATTAATTATTATATCCACCTTGAAGTGGGTTTGTTTGATTACCCAAATCATGGTATTACTTGCAATTCAAAATATTACCTTATTAACACTGTTATAATACAATGTTATCAAGAAAATACCTCTCTCCTTTGCTATAAATTCTCAATTGATAAAGAAACTCATACATTTAAATGAATGGATATCGGTCAAGACATCATTTATAAGAATTTGTCAAATTGAAAGTTCTTTTCGATGTATTTAAGTCATCTTCATCAATCAAGTGACAAATTGATTTCTGATCACAGTTCCTTGAAATTATAGTCTTTTAGAAATTTACAAGTCTGCTCCTTGTCTGGGAATCACTCCTGGTCTTCCTGTGGGACAAGTAGTATTAGTTTATGAATTGGACGGTCAAGGTAAGTATGTGGGACAGTTCGCTTTCCTTCTGCGTTCAGTTTTCGCTCACCCATCGCGATCTTGACCTTACGAACATGGTTATCGTCTGAGGGATAGGTTTCAGCGATCCTACCCATTGGCCAAACGTTTCTGGGAGCATTGTCGTCCTTTACAATCACCACATCTCCGACTCTCAGATTTCGTTGTGGAACAGTCCATTTCTGTCTTGATTGCAGATTGTGCAGGAATTCTTTCCTCCAACGGTTCCAAAATTCATGAAGCAGATGTTGTACCCTTCTCCATCGTCTCCTGGAATACAAGTCAGCCCGCTGAAAGCATCCTGGTGGGGGAAGAATAATGTTAGTCTTCATAGTTACGAGATGGTTCGGAGTCAGCGGTACGGGATGCATAGGGTCACTCAGATTGTCTGTCGTCAGTGGTCTGCTATTGACAATCGTGGCTGCTTCATACATTAGAGTTCGTAAAGACCCGTCATCTATTTGTCTACCAGAATGATGTAGCAATGTATCTAGTACAGTGCGAGCAGATCTGATTAGTCTTTCCCATGTTCCCCCCATATGGCTTGCTGAGGGAACATTGAATTTGAACTCCACGTAATCACATCCATCATTCAGTAGAATGTTCTTGAGCTTGGCATGGTCCAGTTCCTTCCAGGCCCTCTGGAATTCAGATGCAGCCCCAACAAAATTCGTACCTCTGTCGCACCGCAGTTGGCGTACTGGACCTCTAATGGCTACAAAGCGACGGTATGCCTGGATAAATGAGTCTGTGTCCATGCGGTTAAGGGTCTCAATATGGATGGCTCTCGACGCCATGCATGTAAACAAGAGTCCATATCTCTTCAGTTCCTCCTACCCTCTTTTATCAACCACGGTCCGAAACAATCCATTCCACAGAATGTGAATGGTGATGCCGGTGTAAGTCTGTCTGGGGGTAGATCGGACATCTTCTGCATCAAAGTAGGACTGCGTAGTCTATTGCAGGTTACGCATGGACGAATATACTTAGACACTCTGTTGCTACCTCCAATCAACCAGAATCCACTTTGTCTGATCTGGTTTAGTGTCAGTCCCCTTCCTTGGTGTGCCGTCTGTTCATGAAAATGACCTATTATGAGCTCAGTCATGTGATGGTTCCGAGGAAGAATTATGGGGATGTTTCACATCATATGTTTCATCGCATTTACGAATGCGTCCTCCTACTCGCAGGATTCCTTGGTCATCCAAGAAAGGGTCAAGCCGGTGGAGTTGACTGGCTCTCTTTATCTGACGTCTTTCCTTTCGGCCTGGCAAATTATCTCGCCTGTTTGGCGTAGTTAGAGTTTGGATTTCATCTGGAAAGGTTTCCTTCTGTACCATTCTTACTATCTCAATTTCAGCCTTCTTCAGATACTCCAGATACTCCAAATGGCAACTGCTCGTTTAGCCTTGTTCCAAGTCGAAAATCGATTCAGTCTACTGGAGTCAAGGCAATGCACTGTACTTGTCTGATATGTATGAACTTGACATTTCTTCAACTCTGGATCATCTGCCTCTACGTTGAACACCTCTCCTTCATCAGCTTTATTAGCACAAGTCTCTTTCCACATAAACTCAGGACCATGCAACCACCACTTGGAATCTTTCAGCTGAGTTACAGACAGACCTCTCGACCCTTCATCAGCTGGGTTCAGTGGATCATATACGGACATCACTGTCGACAATACTCCTCGGCGAGTGAGAGGTTTATCTTGAAGGGTAAGTCTGAAATTGAATGTGTCTGACTCAATGTACCACTGGACACCAAGAGCCCTTTCGATTGGTAAGTCGTCATGTTGAAGGTTGATTTCTCTTACATTTTTGGCCCTGTCCATCTCTGGTACATAATTCAGCACCTCTCTGTCATTAGATACAAACTTATGCAAATGTAATGTCGTGGGGTGGGTTGGATTAGATACCCAGGGTTGTACCATATTAGGGAACAGAACTTTGGAAGAAAGCTCAGGAACACCAGATCTTGGCTTCTTAGATTTTATTGAAGCATGACAGAAGTAGAGCATACAAAAACGAAAAAGAAATCAACCCCAAAGTCAAGAGGCTACTGATGGTAACCCACCACCAACACCATCCAGGATACCAGGATACCAATTCTATTGCTGCATGATGGAGTCGGATCAGCTATAAGGAAATCAATAAACAATCATAACTACGAGGTAACCATGGAAATTGTTTTGGATTCCTTAAATAACAAAGCAGAAATTACATTTCTCAATAAGTTTACTCCTTCCAAACAAGAGGAATATCAATCATGATATCAAACAACCGATACTAGACTAGTGTTATTTTATTTTGCAAGAATGAATAATCAAACCAATAAGTGGAATCATGTTCATTAATTCCCACCGAATTATGATCAACTAGCGTAACTCACAATTAAATTGCATATTTCTGTCTATTAAGTTTTCTCAACCATACATTGTCATAGTTTACTCATCTGATACTGCAAATGAAAAAGTACTTCATAATTATAGCCACAACCCAAATATGGACATACCCATTACTCGAATACAGACATACCCATACATAGACTCAGAGTGTACATACAAGTTGCAACTGTTTCAATCAATACAATCAAATAAGTGATTTAACTTTTGATAGTTAAAATTAAAGTGCTCTGTTCAGATCATACTCCTAATGAAGTAAGCATAAAATTTGAGTGTAAGAATCAAAATCAGAAACGTTCATATTAACTTCTATATAATGGATAAGGCTTAGGGCATGACTCACCATGGGCGCCGCCATTTTGAAATACAATGTTTATACATGAACGCCCTCTATGTTATCTTTTGAATAATCTATTAAATCTTTACGCTTCAATTCAAAGAAAGTCATAAATTTTGGATCTTGTTAAATAATCCAGTATTCTCTACACTCAACATTATTCTTAACGATAATGTCTAGCACAAAGTAAAACGTAAATCAATATTTTTATAATTCATAGGCTACTAACCACCTCAACCTTGAGACAAATTAACTCTCTTTCCTGGATTAAAAGTAAAAGCGATTAAATCCAACATTACAATGAGTCGTCTTCATTTCCAATTATCCTGAAACTGCAACTATTCAAATAATTACATTTCATTACAACCCTAATTGAGAATAAGATAAAACAGAACTTACATCAGCCCTTCTCCAGACTTGCTTCGATTGCAGTTCCGACTTGCACGAGAACCGGAACATGCAATAAACCTAAACCTAAAATGCCTTGCAAGCGGTGCAACCACGGAACCACCCTAAGAAAATATCACTCCGCTACAGAGTTGTAAAACTGTAAAACAGCCAATATTTCTAAAGAAATACATACTCTTGTTTCAGTCGATGAGAAAATAACAAAATCCTCCAAATTCATCAATTACATAATTATGATAAGAAATAATAACCATAGAATTATATTATCATAGCGTACAGACATCGATCATCCCAACTCTATCAAAGTGATTTGGTCAATCAAAAGAATTCCAACCACCTGTACGCAAATAATATGCAAATTGAGTCGTTCTTCTCAAGTAAGCTAATCAAAATTCCATTTCCTGACATTTTCCCCGCTTGGAAATCAATCGACCCGAATGATTTATTTCTAACAATAATATATCGACAATATATATATACATATGATACATTAGACGCACTTGTCTGATTTTTTTATATTCTAGTTTTCTTAATCAGATGAACTAAATGTATGTAGCTTGAATACAATAAAATTGAACCAAATTCAATATACTACACTCTGTGCAAGAGAAAACTTCCTGAAGCAACCCAAAACTGTAGAATTTTCTATTCCTAATTCAATATCTTTTTTTCTTCAGTTTCTTCCCCGCTTGTATCATTGTATTACCTCCGAACAAAATTTGTGGAAAATATATATTTTTTCCTGAAATTCACAAAATATTATACTTTTCATAATCTTAACAAAATAAAATTTGAAACACGATTACAAATTGAATCCTCTAGAACTTAACTCCATTTGTTCTTTTTCTCTGTTTGAGTAACAACATATCTCCAAACAGTAAAATATAAACTATTAACCTGAAATCATCTCACAATTTCTCGTGTAAAAAAAAATTAATCCAACTTCATCTGGTGTAAAACAACGAGAAAAAGAATACTACTTCGTCACTCAACTGGGTAATCCAGTCAAAGCCGATGTAGGGAGTCTACATGGGTTCCTATGAACTCCTCTGGTACTTCGCGTTGACCTTTGAAGTGGTGCTGGCTCGACCCTGGTCTTGTTCTCATCATACCTCGGAATATATGGAAATCCATCATCAACTTCATAATCTGAGCCATATAGACTTTCATCGACTCCTTCATTCTCACTGGCACTTGAATATTCAACTCCTTGTCGATCTTGGGGAAGAACATCTAGATCATCAGCTTCATCTCGTGGATCTAGAATTAGGTGTCTCCTATTTACTCGTTTAGTGTCACCACCAGTTGCAGGCCGTATTTCATATACATCATCTTCTGCATTCTTACTTACTACCACATAGGATGTATGATAGAATTTATCCGCTAGTTTGTGTCTCGTGGTGAAAGCTTGCCTCCTAAGTAGCACTCTATCTCCAACACGGATCATAGCCTCTGGAACATAGCCAACATGTCGTTCCTCTTCCTTTTTGGCTGCTGCTTGGAGTCTTGATGTTACTACATCATATGCACGTTTCACCAATCTTGCTTGCTTCTCTGTGTAATCTTCACTCCAATCCTGTTCTACATTGCTTAACAGGTGATCAATAGGTAGTAGAGGCTCTCGGCCAAACATCAATAGATATGGAGTCACTCCAGTTACACAGTGGGGAGTTGAATTGTACATATGCAATACATGTTGGATCAACTCGGGCCATCGTCTTCTTTCCTTGGGATCGGTCGAACGCAAGAAGCCACAAAGCGTCTTATTGAAGCGTTCACATTGTCCATTTCCGGACGGATGGTAGGGTGTAGTGTGGGACTTCTTCATGCCATACAATTTGCATAGCTCCTGTATCAACAAACCCTCAAATGAACGTCCTTGGTCTGAATGAATTCTAGTGGGTATTCCATAGTGCACAAACCAGTGGTCTCGCAAGGTGCTTGCCACAGTTTCCGCTGTTTGATCTCGGCATGGAACAGCTTGGGCAAACTTACTGAAGACATCGGTCATAACTAATACATCCTCAAATCCATTTCTCCCTCTATCTAACTTCAAGAAGTCAACTGAAATGATTTCTTGGGGACGGAATGCAAGAAGATGTCGCAGGGGTGGACGAACACTCGGAGTAGGAGCTTTTGCAGTCACGCATCTCCAGCACCTCTTAATGTGCTTCCTCACATCATGGTGTAACCCCGGCCAAAAACATCTCTTGCGGAGAAGCTCTGTGGTTCTATGGATCCCTTGATGTGCCCATTTGTCGTGTGCTGCTTCTAACAACATGAGTTGCAGACACGTAGGCACTAGCAGCTGTTTAATCTTGCCTACAACAGAGTCATCTAATACTCGATACAGAACTCCTCTGTGTTCAGTCAATTTTGACCACTCTTTGACATACCCACTCAGTCCTAGAAGATTCTTATCATACTCTTGACTTTGCCTCCACTTGGAACTCCACATGTTCCATACTTCTTTCAGTACCTTATCATTCTTCTGCATGATACTCAAATCTTCATGAGAGTAAGATGGTAGAACACTCGATACTGGATTGTTCTTGGTCAACAAGTCGTTAAGTACTGGCGTCTTCCGGGCATTTACCTCGACATCTGCTCTCATCACTAAGCAAGAGGCAATCTCTTGAAGTCCAGTCTTCAGTTCTTCAGTTGAAACATTCCCTGGGCATCTACTTAATGCATCTGCGCATTGATTGGTTCTTCCTGGCTTGTACTTCACCTCAATATCATACATTGCCAGCTGAGCAACCCATCTCAGTTCAGTTGCATTTAACTTTGCCGTCTTCAGATGGGCAAGTGGATTGTGATCAGTCCAGACCACAGTGTGTGAGCCTTGGATGTAGGGGCCAAATTTGTCTGCAACCGCCCACTTGAGTGCAAGCAATTCTAACTTGAAACTTGACAAATCAGGGTACCGCTTTTCTGATCCTCTAAGTCCCCTGCTTGCGTAGGCAACTGGATGTACTTTCCCTTCATGCTCTTGTAGAAGGCAGGCTCCAAGGCCTTTAGTACTTGCGTCAACTTCAATGATGAAATTCTTGTCGAATCTAGGGTGAGCTAGGACTGGCGCAGTCGTTAGAACTCTCTTCAGATCTTGGAAGGCTATTTCCTCCTCACTCTCCCACTGAAACATAGGTTGTTTCCTCTTCTGTTTCTGACTTGTACCTGTGAGCGCATGTAAGGGAGCTGCTATTTTTGAGCAGTTTGAGATGAAGCGCCTATAGTAGGATGCCAATCCTAAGAATGATCTCAGCTCCTTTGCATTCTTGGGAACGGGCCAAGTCACTACTCTCTCTACTTTGTCTTGGTCTACAGCTATGCCCTCCTCAGATACAATGTGGCCCAAGTATCGAACTTCTCTCTGGAAAAAGGTCACATTTCTTTCCTTTGACTTTGAGTCCGTGCTCATGCAACCTTGAAAGGACTGTGTCAAGACGACGCAGATGCTCTTCAAACGTCTCCGAGAAGATTAAGATATCATCCAAGTACAGGATTATCTGCGACAAATTCAAGTCACCCAATATGCACTCCATTATTCGTTGAAACGTAGATGGGCTATTGGTAAGACCTTGAGGCATCCTCATAAACTCATATAGACCCCACGGTACTCGAAAGGCAGTCTTATCGATTGAGTCTTCGTCCATCACAACTTGAAAGTAGCCATGGGCTAAATCCAAAGCTGAGAAATACTTCGATCCAGACAATGCCTCTAAAGTCTCTTCTATTCTTGGTAGAGGGAACGAATCCTTCACTGTACGGTCATTTAGCTTGCGGTAGTCTATACATAGTCTCAAACTGCCATCCTTCTTTCTAACCAATACAATGGGGCTAGCAAAGCTACTCTTTGAAGGACGTATAATGTTCTGGTCTAACATCTCTTTCAGCATCTCTTTCACTTCTTTTACTTGCAAAGGGTGAATTCTCCTGGACGGCAGCCTAATATCTGGGCCTTCAGTCAAATGGATCTCATGCGGGATGAGGTTACACTCTCCTACATCATATGTTCCCTTAGAGAACACATTCTTGTGCTTATGCAGCAAACTAGCTGCAGCTGCCTCTTCTACCAAATCTAGACCCTTTATCTCTACGCCTGGTGGTAAGGTGTCATCTATAACAGAATAAATCCGAACAGACCCGATGTGAACATCAGTTTCACTTGCTTGCTCTTGATTACTGGTATCTTTCTTCAACCGATCATACAGTGGATTGTATTCTGCTATGTGTTGCAATATGTTAGAGCCAAGAAGGATGGGGTACCTCATATGTTCCACAGTAGACGCTCGATCTGACACTACCAGAAAATTACCCATCAATTCTTCTCCTTTCACCTTGATTGGTAACTCAACGTAACCTACAATAGGCAACTCTACGCCTCCAACACCAATCACATGTAGGAAGATTCCTTCACTCTTCTGAAGCTCTCCAACATGATACTTCAGCTTGTTCTCGTACAAGGACACTGGTATGATGGATGCTTCTGCTCCTGTATCCACTACACAGCCAATCTCTACTCCTCCAATAAGGATGTTACAGCATGGACTTTTAGCAACAAATCTCTCTACTAGTTTAGTCTTCTCCTTCAACTCTGCTGATCCCACAGTCCCCAAGTTTGCAGTTGGTGCAGAACGAGATGTAGGAGATGTAGTATGAGTACTAGTTTCAGACGTAGGATGACTACTAGCTTCACTCTTCGCTGGACACACTCTGCCCATATGACCTGTCTGATAACAGTTGAAGCAGACCACCTCCTCTGTACAGTCTTTCTTTGTGTGCCCTTCTTTAAGACAGTTGTAACACTTGGGTTTCTTCTTTTTGAACTTCTGTGAAGTATGAGTATACTCAGCAAGAGCCTGGACACTCTTGGCAATTTGAGCCACTTCCCTTCTGAGGTCTGCCAATTCATCTTTGACATCTAACTGTTCTCTTTCCTTCTCTTGCTTGGGAAAATTAGAACACATGTCCGCACGTTCTGCGTATACTTCATGGACTCGTGGTGAACTTTTGGGTTCTTGACCAGCGAAAAATTCGAGTACTTCAGACCTCATGTCAAGAAAACTCTTACTCTTAGTAGACAGTTCAATTCGTCTCAACTCCCGTTGTACCCACTTTTCTTTTGCCCCATAAACAAAACGTTCCTTCAGTGAGCTGTTCTTTAGCCTTTTCAAAGCATCCTTATCTTCTGAACTCGGAGCAGCTTTCTCCATGCGATCGTATAACCGCATCAAGGCCCGGCTATAGTCGGCCAAACTCTCTCCTTCTTGCTGTCGTCTGTTGTAAAAGGATTGACTTAGAGAAGGTACTGACTCTGACGCTGCAAACAGAGACTGTAAAACTCTGATGACTTGATCACTATCCTTTCGCACATCCTCATCTCGGCATAAGACCTCCTCCTTGGCAACTCCTGCCAAATGATCGACGAGCGCCTATGCTTTCGCCTCTCCGGACAGCTGATAATGGGTAGTGTATTCTGTGAAAATCTTCAAGCCACTCTTCTAAAGATAAGTCTCCGGCGACTTTGGGTGGGCCCTTAAACTTGCTTAACTTCACTGGTGGAGGAGCACGTTGAACACTCAAGCCCTGCAATGCCTGGGTAAGGGCTGACATCATTTCCTCTACAGACTGTGACATCGTTACAAGGGCTATATTGTCTCTACAAAGGGGAAAGAAGGTCAGTACATGTACAAAGTGGTGCAAATCAATATACAGCAATTAAAATCAAATTAGCTCTTAGTTAAGATCAACTAAACCACCTTAAACTTATATCAAAAGTCCATGTGTTGACCATTCACTCTCCAAAGTGAAACGTTGATCCCATCTTGGATGTATAGAACCTCATCGCTGACCTCTGGACGGTAGACCTCAAGCGCTGACCTCTGGGTTGGTCGCTGACCTCTGGACGGTAGACCTCAAGCGCTGACTTTGGGGTTTGTCTGTCATGATCTGATGATCTGATGATCCGGCTATCCCATCCTCGTCGCCATTTTGTCGTGGGGTGGGTTGGATTAGATACCCAGGGTTGTACCATATTAGGGAACAGAACTTTGGAAGAAAGCTCAGGAACACCAGATCTTGGCTTCTTAGATTTTATTGAAGCATGACAGAAGTAGAGCATACAAAAACGAAAAAGAAATCAACCCCAAAGTCAAGAGGCTACTGGTGGTAACCCACCACCAACACCATCCAGGATACCAGGATACCAATTCTATTGCTGCATGATGGAGTCGGATCAGCTATAAGGAAATCAATAAACAATCATAACTACGAGGTAACCATGGACATTGTTTTGGATTCCTTAAATAACAAAGCAGAAATTACATTTCTCAATAAGTTTACTCCTTCCAAACAAGAGGAATATCAATCATGATATCAAACAACCGATACTAGACTAGTGTTATTTTTTTTTGCAAGAATGAGTAATCAAACGAATAAGTGGAATCATGTTCATTAATTCCCACCGAATTATGATCAACTAGCGTAACTCACAATTAAATTGCATATTTCTGTCTATTAAGTTTTCTCAACCATACATTGTCATAGTTTACTCATCTGATACTGCAAATGAAAAAGTACTTCATAATTGTAGCCACAACCCAAATATGGACATACCCATTACTCGAATACAGACATACCCATACATAGACTCAGAGTGTACATACAAGTTGCAACTGTTTCAATCAATACAATCAAATAAGTGATTTAACTTTTGATAGTTAAAATTAAAGTGCTCTGTTCAGATCATACTCCTAATGAAGTAAGCATAACATTTGAGTGTAAGAATCAAAATCAGAAACGTTCATATTAACTTCTATATAATGGATAAGGCTTAGGGCATGACTCACCATGGGCGCCGCCATTTAGAAATACAATGTTTATACATGAACGCCCTCTATGTTATCTTTTGAATAATCTATTAAATCTTTACGCTTCAATTCAAAGAAAGTCATAAATTTTGGATCTTGTTAAATAATCCAGTATTCTCTACACTCAACATTATTCTTAACGATAATGTCTAGCACAAAGTAAAACGTAAATCAATATTTTTATAATTCATAGGCTACTAACCACCTCAACCTTGAGACAAATTAACTCTCTTTCCTGGATTAAAAGTAAAAGCGATTAAATCCAACATTACAATGAGTCGTCTTCATTTCCAATTATCCTGAAACTGCAACTATTCAAATAATTACATTTCATTACAACCCTAATTGAGAATAAGATAAAACAGAACTTACATCAGCCCTTCTCCAGACTTGCTTCGATTGCAGTTCCGACTTGCACGAGAACCGGAACATGCAATAAACCTAAACCTAAAATGCCTTGCAAGCGGTGCAACCACGGAACCACCCTAAGAAAATATCACTCCGCTACAGAGTTGTAAAACTGTAAAACAGCCAATATTTCTAAAGAAATACATACTCTTGTTTCAGTCGATGAGAAAATAACAAAATCCTCCAAATTCATCAATTACATAATTATGATAAGAAATAATAACCATAGAATTATATTATCATAGCGTACAGACATCGATAATCCCAACTCTATCAAAGTGATTTGGTCAATCAAAAGAATTCCAACCACCTGTACGCAAATAATATGCAAATTGAGTCGTTCTTCTCAAGTAAGCTAATCAAAATTCCATTTCCTGACAGAGTGAGAGGTTTATCTTGAAGGGTAAGTCTGAAATTGAATGTGTCTGACTCAATGTACCACTGGACACCAAGAGCCCTTTCGATTGGTAAGTCGTCATGTTGAAGGTTGATTTCTCTTACATTTTTGGCCCTGTCCATCTCTGGTACATAATTCAGCACCTCTCTGTCATTAGATACAAACTTATGCAAATGTAAGCCTCCCTTTTCGCACAGCATCTTGGTTCTGGTGATCAGTTGTATCACCTCCTGTGGTGTAGACATCGACTTAAGTCCGTCATCAACGTAGAAGTCTCGATGAATGGAATTTTTCACGTCCACACCAAATTCAGTGGCATGATCATTTGCTAGTCGTCGAAGTCCAAATTTAGCACACCCAGACGACGATCCAGCTCCAAATAGATGTACTGTCATGCGATAAACACTGGGGTTTACTTCAAGGTTACCGCCTTTCCAACACAGGAATCTTAGATAGTCTCTATCCTCTTTGTTAACCTTGAATTGATGAAACATCTCTTGTATGTCGCACATGAATGCAATATTCTCGAGACGAAAGCGACATAACACTCCAGTGAGTTTGTTTGTGAGTTCTGGTCCGGTAAGCAAATGTCTGTTCAAGGAATGACCTCTGTGTTGCGCACTACAATCAAATACAACTCTTAACTTATTACGTTGTACTACACCATGATGTGGTATGGACCAGTTTCGGCATATCCTTTGCTGATTAGTGTCTCCATCACTTCCGTATACTTCTTCTGGTACTCTATGTTGTGCCTGAACTTCTTTTCTAGAGATACAAGTCTTGACCTTGCCTGGGCCTTGTTGTTTGGAAGTTCAGGTCTTTCATCCTCAAATGGAAGAAGCATCTCATAGTGTCCATCACTAATTTGTATTCCTTTATTCATGATATCAAGGAACTTTATGTCATTCTGGGAGAAAGCTGCCCCTTCATTGCTTGTGTCTCTGAAGTCAGATTCCAAGATGTCCTTTACTTGTAAGGGAGTAATCTCTTCCTTGATCGTCACTCTCTCAGAAAGAAAGACTTTCTTTCTGTCTATGGCTACTGGATCTGGAATCTCCCTTGACATCAATCTATGACAAGTGCCAATATGATCATCATTCTTGCCATCATAGTCGATATGTTGTATCGTTCCCACGATACTCCATCCCAAGTCGGTAGGTATTCCATAAGGTCCTTCATTGTCTGGTGCCGGAATCACCTCTCTTGGCATAAGGGCCTTTGAGCAATCATATCCTATTAGAAGACCTATGTCACATTCTTGCAGAGGAATGAGTTTACTGCTGAGCTTTCTCAGGTGTGGGATAGATTTGGCCGTCTCTGAAGTAGGCACGTGTGCTCTGTCGGCAGGCATGATATCCCTCATGTATGTCCGTGGCAAGGCCAATCTGTTCTTGCCATCATAAGCTCGTACATGCAGTCCATCCACTCGTTCACTGCTTATTCTTTGGTTCTTCTTGGATAGCGTGGATGGCTTTAAGTGGACTTGAACACCTTTCAGTCCCATTTTCTCCTTGATTGATTTGAGTAGGAAAGTTGTATCTGACTGGGTATCAAGTAGAGCATATGTCAACGTTTCATCAGAACTGTCCTTGTGCGACAACCAAACAGGGACAATCATCGAACTTGAGATGCTTGTGTTATTACTTCTCAAACAAGAACTTGTAGACTGGTGTTCTTGTTCACTACTAGGCTTGTATGCGAGTCTCTCAACATCAGAACTTATCTTGTCAACATTCATCGCCTGTCTGATATCACTGTGGAGTGGGGTAGGATGTTGTCTCTTACAAGTCCCACACGTCAGTCTTCGCCGGCAGATCCTTGTCATGTGACCCTTTTTTAAACAGCCGTAACACAGCCCATTCTTCTTGATGAATTCCCTTTTCACCTCAAGACTCAACTTCCCAAAGGACTTGCACTTGTCCATATGATGATCACCTTTACAATAAATGCAAACGGGTGACTGAGTGTGAGTGTTCATCGTTCTGACACTGGATGTGTTACCACTACTTGGTCTGTTTGTCTTGAAGCTGCAAAATGTTACTACTGGGTCACATGCAATAGTAAATTCATCTTCAACAAATTCGACAAAGACTGCAAACGGAGGGAAGGCACCTGTATCTCTTCTCCACTGAACAACCGTTCGGCCCCAACGTGTTATCAACCAATCTGGTAATTTCGCTGTGATCTTCCTGTTTTCTCTTTCATCGTCAAGATGACTGAGATGATGAACAGTCTTTGATGCCGTATGGCACTTTCTCAAGAAATCAGAAAGTCCTCGTAGTCCCGCAGAATCATTCGCTGCAATCTTGGGCCAGTTATCAAGTCGATCTCTGAAAGCATTTGATATGACAAAGATGTTCCCATATCTTTCATCTAGGGTCTGGATGGCAGATATATAAGCCGAATCATCTCCTGCTAAGGCATAACCTTCCACCATTTCTTTAGGTTCATCTCGCAAGTATTTAAGTAAATAGAAAACCTCTCGTGTGGTGGAATCTTGCTATGTTCAATCAGTAGATTGTAGCTCATCTTCCAAGTGGGATAGTTCAAGGGTTTGCCATCGAAAATAGGAGGTTCTGGCAATGGAAGACGGTGGAGATGAAGTGTATCTCTCAAGTCACTTGCTAGCTCAGCTTCAACCGAAATATCTTTCCTTTCAGGTAGATGAGGAGTCGCAACATAAGACCCGGTTTGTGCAGGAACGTTCACCCGAGATTCATGTACAGACCTGCCATGACGTGCATCTGATTTTACACTGGATGATTCAAGGCGCAGTGTCTTCAAAATATCGAAGGTTTCGTTCATGACTAGAGTATGGTCTGCTTCAACTTCATCCAACTGAGAAAGGATGTCCTCGTCATCTGAGCATACAGCTGAGTACTCTTCTTGAGCTTCGATAAGTTTATCCATACAAACTTGGAGGGCATCTCTACTCTGCTTTATAATCTCATAGTATCCTTCAAGCAACAATGCTCTCAGTTTGCTGCAAGAACGTCTCCACTTACTGAGAGCACTTCTCCAAGCACGTGTTTTCATATCTATACTCCACTGTGCGCCCTTCTCTGTTGGCCGTCTTATTCTTATTTCTGGATTTTAAGCCATCTCGTGATCAATTTCACCTCTGTCAGACATGCTTCAGTCTGGAAAAACTTCTGATATAGACAGAGGGGAAATCAATATACTGTTGCTTGCAAATCCAAACCAAAGACTATTTAGGCCTTTAATCATGTTAATTTTAACGTTTCTTAGTCGATGTTTACTGTCGACAAATAACTTAAGTACATGTAATTGCTTTTTATCATATTTGTTTGCAGTTTCCACGGAATGTACAAGAACTATGGAATGATCTGAATGATAACGGAATGTTTGCAAAGAAATCAAGAAATTCGAATCAAGAAATAAATACGACATTCCTGTAAAAACCTTTGTCTGTAATGAATTTGCGTCGGACTACAACTGCAACTACAGTGAAAACTCTTTGCCTCCTTATCTGATATCTTGAAGTAGAAAACATCACAGGATGTGATAGATTCAAGATGATTCTACTCCACAAATGCAACCAACATTCTCTTATTTGGAGCCTCTATCTTGCCTGCCTCCAATGCACAAAGCTACATGTATAGTGCCCAGTGCATATGTCAGGCATGCACACACAAATTTACACAAAAGGCCTATTCAGTAGAGTGCACTCAAAAGGGCACTCAAAGGGTCAAGCCTAGTCTTTGCTTCAGACCAAGATTTGCAATAACACAAAAAAAAACATGAGGGTGAGGGAGAAGGTGATGATAGAGGGTGAGGGTTGGGGTAAGAGAGAAGATGAGGGTGAGGGTGAGGGTGATGTAAAGGGTGAGGGTGAGGGTTGGGGTAAGAGAGAGGATGAGGGAGAGGGTGATGATAGAGGGTGAGGGTGAGGGTTGGGGTAAGAGGATGAGGGTGAGGGAGAGGGTGAAGTGAGGGGAAGGTTTGGGGTAAGAGAGAGGATGAGGGTGAGGGAGAGGGTGATGGTAGAGGGTGAGGGTGAGGGTGAGAGACAGAATGAGGGTGACGGAGAGGGTGAGGGTGAAGGTTAGGGTGAAGGTTAGGGTAAGAGAGAGGATGAGGGTGAGGGAGAGAGTGATGTAGAGGGTGTGGGTGAGGGTTAGGGTAAGAGAGAGGATGAGGGTGAGGGAGAGGGTGATGTAGAGGGTGAGGGTGAGGGTTAAAGTAAGAGAGAGGAGAGGGTGAGGGTAAGGGTTAGGGTAAGAGAGAGGATGAGGGTGAGGGAGAGGGTGATGTAGAGGGTGTGGGTGAGGGTTAGGGTAAGAGAGAGGATGAGGGTGAGGGAGAGGGTGATGTAGAGGGTGAGGGTGAGGGTTGGGGTAAGAGAGAGGATGAGGGTGAGGGAGAGGGTGATGTAGAGGGTGAGGTGAGGGTGAAGGTTAGGGTAAGAGAGAGAGGATGAGGGTGAGGGAGAGGGTGATGATAGAGGGTGAGGATGAGGGTATTGTTTGGGGTAAGAGAGAGGATGAGGGTGACGGAGAGGGTGATGTAAAGGGTGAGGGTGAGGGTGAGGGTTGGGGTAAGAGAGAGGATGAGGGTGAGGGAGAGGGTGAAGTGAGAGGAGGTTTGGGGTAAGAGAGAGGGTGAGGGTGAGGGAAAGGGTGATGATAGAGGGTGAGGGTGAGAGACAGAATGAGGGTGACGGAGAGGGTGAGGGTGAAGGTTAGGGTGAAGGTTAGGGTAAGAGAGAGGATGAGGGTGAGGGAGAGAGTGAGGGTTAAAGTAAGAGAGAGGATGAGGGTGAGGGAGAGGGTGATGTAGAGGGTGAGGGTGAGGACGAGGGTGAGGGTTAGGGTAAGAGAGAGGATAAGGGTGATGTAGAGGGTGAGGGTGAGGGTTAGGGTAAGAGAGATGATGAGAGTGAGGGAGAGGGTGATGTAGAGGGTGAGGGTGAGGGTTGGGTAAGAGAGAGGATGAGGGTGAGGGAGAGGGTGATGATAAAGGGTGAGGGTGAGGGTTGGGGTAAGAGAGAGGATGAGGGTGAGGGAGAGGGTGATGTAGAGGGTGAGGTAAGGGTGAGGGTTAGGGTAAGAGAGAGAGGATGAGGGTGAGGGAGAGGGTGATGATAGAGGGTGAGGATGAGGGTATTGTTTGGGGTAAGAGAGAGGATGAGGGTGACGGAGAGGGTGATGTAAAGGGTGAGGGTTGGGGTAAGAGAGAGGATGAGGGAGAGGGTGATGATAAAGGGTGAGGGTGAGGGTGAGGGTTGGGGTAAGAGAGAGGATGAGGGTGAGGGAGAGGGTGAAGTGAGAGGAGGTTTGGGGTAAGAGAGAGGGTGAGGGTGAGGATGAGGGAAAGGGTGATGATAGAGGGTGAGGGTGAGAGACAGAATGAGGGTGACGGAGAGGGTGAGGGTGAAGGTTAGGGTGAAGGTTAGGGTAAGAGAGAGGATGAGGGTGAGGGAGAGAGTGAGGGTTAAAGTAAGAGAGAGGATGAGGGTGAGGGAGAGGGTGATGTAGAGGGTGAGGGTGAGGACGAGGGTGAGGGTTAGGGTAAGAGAGATGATGAGGGTGATGTAGAGGGTGAGGGTGAGGGTTAGGGTAAGAGAGATGATGAGAGTGAGGGAGAGGGTGATGTAGAGGGTGAGGGTGAGGGTTGGGGTAAGAGAGAGGATGAGGGTGAGGGAGAGGGTGATGGTAAAGGGTGAGGGTTTGGGTAAGATACAGGATGAGGGTGACGGATAGGATGAGGGTGAAGGTTAGGGTAAGAGAGAGGATGAGGGTGAGGGAGAAAGTGAGGGTTAAAGTAATCGAAAAAGAGGATGAGGTGAGGGAGAGGGTGATGTAGAGGGAGAGGGTGAGGACGAGGGTGAGGGTGAGGGTTAGGGTAAGAGAGAGGATGAGGGTGAAGGAGAGGGTGATGTAGAGGGTGAGGGTGAGGGTTAGGGTAAGAGAGAGGATGAGGGAGAGGGTGATGTAGAGGGTGAGGGTGAGGGTTTGGGTAAGAGAGAGGATGAGGGTGAGGAGAGGGTGATGATAGAGGGTGAGGGTGAGGGTGAGGGTTGGGGTAAGAGAGAGGATGAGGGTGAGGTGAGGGTTAGGATAAGAGAGAGGATGATGTTGAGGGAGAGGGTGATGTAGAGGGTGAGCGTGAGGGTTAGGGTAATAGAGAGGATGAGGGTGAGGGAGAGGGTGATGTAGAGGATGAGGGTGAGGGTTATGGTGAGGGTGAGAATGAGGGTGAGAATGAGGGTGAGGACGAGGGTTGGGGCGATTATGAGGGAGAAGGTGAGGTTGGGGTGAAGGATGAGGGTGTAGGTGAGGTGAGGGTTAGGGTAAGAAAGAGGATGAGGGTGAGGGAGAGGGTGATATAGAGGGTGAGGGTGAGGGTTGGGGTAAGAAAGAGGATGAGGGTGAGGAGCGGGTGAGGGTAAGGGTAAGAGAGAGGATGAGGGTGAGGGAGAGGATGAGGGTGAGGAGAGGGTGAGTGTTAGGGTAAGAGAGAGGATGAGGGAGAGGGAGAGGGTGATGATAGAGGGTGAGCGTGAGGGTTGGGGTGAGGGTGAGGGTTGGGGTAAGAGAGTGGATGAGGGTGAGGTGAGGGTGAGGGGTAGGGTAAGAGAGAGGATGAGGGAGAGGGAGAGGGTGATGTGGAGGGTGAGCGTGAGGTTTAGGGTAATAGAGAGGATGAGGGTGAGGGAGAGGGTGATGTAGAGGATGAGGGTGAGAGTTAAGGTAAGAGAGAGGATGAGGGTGAGGGAGAGGGTGATGTAGAGGGTGAGGGTGAGGGTTGGGGTAAGAGAGAGGATGAGGGTGAGGGAGAGGGTGATAGAGGGTGAGGTGAGGGTGAGGGTTGGGGTAAGAGTGAGGGTGAGGGAGAGGGAGAGGGTGATGTAGAGGGTGAGGGTGAGGGTTGGGGTAAGAGAGAGGATGAGGGTGAGGGAGAGGGTGAGGGAGAGGGAGAGGGTGATGATGAGGGTGACGGTTACGGTAAGGACGAGGGTGAGAATGAGGGTAAGAGAGAGGATATGGGACAGGGTGAGGGACAGGGTGATGTAGAGGATAAGGACAAGGGTGAGTACAGTGGTGAGGATTAGGGTAAAGGTGAGGGTAACGATGAGGGTGAGGGTGAGGGTGAGAATGAGGGTGAGGGTGAGGATGAGGGTGAGAATGAGGGTTGGGGTAAGAAAGAGGATGAGGGTGAGGGGAGGGTGATGATAGAGGGTGAGGGTGAGGGTTAGGGTGAGGTGAGGGTGAGGGTTAGGGTAAGAGAGAGGATGAGGTTGAGGGAGAGGGTGATGTAGAGGGTGAGCGCGAGGTTTAGGGTAATAGAGAGGATGAGGGTGAGGGAGAGGGTGATGTAGAGGATGAGGGTGAGGGTTAAGGTAAGAGAGGATGAGGGTGAGGGAGAGGGTGATGATAGAGGTTGAGGGTGAGGGTGAGGGTTGGGGCGATTATGAGGGAGAAGGTGAGGTTGGGGTGAAGGATGAGGGTGTAGGTGAGGTGAGGGTTAGGGTAAGAGAGAGGATGAGGGTGAGGGAGAGGGTGATGTAGAGGGTGAGGGTGAGGGTTGGGGTAAGAAAGAGGATGAGGGTGAGGGGAGGGTGATGATAGAGGGTGAGGGTGAGGGTTAGGGTGAGGTGAGGGTGAGGGTTAGGGTAAGAGAGAGGATGAGGTTGAGGGAGAGGGTGATGTAGAGGGTGAGCGCGAGGTTTAGGGTAATAGAGAGGATGAGGGTGAGGGAGAGGGTGATGTAGAGGATGAGGGTGAGGGTTAAGGTAAGAGAGGATGAGGGTGAGGGAGAGGGTGATGATAGAGGTTGAGGGTGAGGGTGAGGGTTGGGGTAAGAGAGAGGATGAGGGTGAGGGAGAGGGTGATGTAGAGGGTGAGGTGAGGGGGAGGGTTGGGGCAAGAGAGAGGATGAGGGAGAGGGAGAGGGTGATGATGAGGGTGACGGTTACGGTAAGGACAAGGGTGAGAATGAGGGTAAGAGAGAGGATATGGGACAGGGTGAGGGACAGGGTGATGTAGAGGATAAGGACAAGGGTGAGTACAGTGGTGAGGGTTAGGGTAAAGGTGAGGGTGACGATGAGGGTGAGGGTGAGGGTGAGGGTGAGAATGAGGGTGAGGACGAGGGTTGGGGCGATTATGAGGGAGAAGGTGAGGTTGGGGGTGAAGGATGAGGGTGTAGGTGAGGTGAGGGTGAGGGTTAGGGTAAGAGAGAGCATGAGGGTGAGGGAGAGGGTGAGGGTTAGGGTAAGAAAGAGGATGAGGGTGAGGGAGAGGGTGATGTAGAGGGTGAGGGTGAGGGTTGGGGTGAAGGTAGGGTTATTGTGAGGGTGAGGGTGAGGGTAGGGGTGAGGGTGAGGGTGAAGGTCGGGTTATTGTGAGGGTGAGGGTGAAGTTGGGGGTAAAGGTTAGGGTTGGAAGATCGAGGAGTACATGTAGGGTGAGGGTGATGTCAGTGACGATGACGATGTTAATGTTATAATGTGATGACCATGATGATGATGATGACTATGATCACGGTGATGATAATGACCATAATTACGATGATGATAATGATGGTGATGATTACATTCTACATAATCATTATCATTGATATCATCATCATTGATATCACCATACTCCAGGCATTTGTTGTACGGCGGCTCCTAGAATACGTCCAGCAGACAGAGGCAGATACAAAGTATGGCCTGATCTGGGTCCTAGGGCTATTACTCTGTCAGGTGACCCAGGTGACCCTGTTTTCATATCAGCACTACCTCAACACCCGCACAGGCACCAAGCTGCGGGCTGCTGTCGTGGCAACCATCTATAGGCGGGCTATCAGCGTGAGGACACTGAAGGGCAAGTCAGCCGGGGAGGTGAGCGGTATTTCTGTGTGGACCCCATCATCCTTTTCCTACAAAGAGTTGTGGCTGGGGAGAATAATTTAAAGGATAAATCAATTTTTAATGACATACATTATGTATTCTGCCAATTCAAGGAGTTTAATTCTACACTATCATAGTACTCACATGTACAGAAATGGAAATCTGTTCATATGTCATTTGAAAAATAAAGAATAATAAGGTAGAGTCCTTTAATTATTGAAGATGACTGATAGAAGTACAGACATAATTTCTTTCCAATCTGTTCCTATACATATTTGTTCAGTGGCGGATCCAGGGGGGCACAGGGTGCACGTGACCCTCCGCCCCCCCCCCCCAAAAAAAAAAACAACCGGAGAGGCACCAAAAACTGAGGACCTTTTTTTTTTTTTTTTTTTTTTTGCTTGTCAGAGAATTTTGAAGGGAAAAATCCTTTTTTTGGGGGGGGGGGGTGTGTGCCCCCCGGCTACTAAATCCTGGATCCGCCACTGTTGTAATATGTAATATTGTAATTTACATTTTTATAATTTTTTATGTCACATTCTTTTTAAAGAAAATTTTTGTATTATTTTTTATATATTTTTGCAGATCATGAATATTTACATTTTTGTTATCGTTGCTTATTATGCTTGCTTTATTTGTTCTTTTACATCTTTATTTTGTTAATGTATTTCTGTTTACTTTATTTCTATTTCATTTCATGTATTCATTATTTTTTTCTTACAGATCATCAATCTATGTACAAACGATGGACAGAGGCTGTACGAGATGGGCCAATGGGGACCAACCCTTCTCTGTGGACCTCCTATAGCCATTGCAGGCATTATCTACACCTACTTTCTGATTGGACCATCAGCATTGTTTGGGACTGGTATTTTCTTCATGTTCTACCCGATTACGGTAAGCTCCAGCATTTGAATAACATGTTCAAGGTTCTATAACCATGCTCTGGCAGCAAGTGCTCTGGGGAGCGTTTTTATCAAGCCTTTAGTTATAAGCGACTGAAATCCTTGCATCTGATTGGCTGAGAGCAAATTTGTCAGTAAGACACTTGAAACGCTCCCCTGTTAGTCATTAAACCGCCCAGGACTGCCCGTTGACTTTGACCTATGCAACACTACAGCAAATATATGGTAGGGGATACTGGGCTCTGAATCTTTGTGTGTACTATCTTTACACATAAGCCATTTAGAATCCGCATTGAAGCGATTCATTACTGTGGAAAGATTTTGCGTACAACAGAGAGTTTAACGTAGAGAAGGTTTACGGTACACCATGTGGTTAGTCCTGAAAAGGACTGTTGAGGTCACAAAGTGGTCAAAAAAATGAGCTAGATCAGCTGGTAAGGAAACCCTTAGAAACCTATATCAAAAGATTCGCCATAGTCCCAAGGTACATGAATGGACAATGCCAGACGTTTTAAGTGGTGGGGGGTGCCCGCCAGATGCCCCTAAAGTTCCCCAACCCCCAATATTGAGTTAGATCAGCTGGAAAGGAAACCCTAAGAAACCTATATCAAAAGATTCGCCATAGTTCGAAGATACACAAATGACCACTGCCAGACGATTTAAGTGGTGAAGAGTGCCTGCCAGACGCCTATATGGTAATCCATCCACCATTATTGAGCTAGATCAGCTGGAAAAGAAACCCTTAGAAACCTATATCAAAAGATTCGCCATAGTCCCAAGGTACATGAATGGACAATGCCAGACGTTTTAAGTGGTGGGGGGTGCCCGCCAGATGCCCCTAAAGTTCCCCAACCCCCAATATTGAGTTAGATCAGCTGGAAAGGAAACCCTAAGAAACCTATATCAAAAGATTCGCCATAGTTCGAAGATACACAAATGACCACTGCCAGACGATTTAAGTGGTGAAGAGTGCCTGCCAGACGCCTATATGGTAATCCATCCACCATTATTGAGCTAGATCAGCTGGAAAAGAAACCTTATGGAACCTGTGGGAAATTACTCACCAGAGTCCAAAGATGCGCAAATGACCACTACTAGACCATTTAAGTGGTGGAGAGTGACTGTTAGACGTTATTATAAAACCCGTATAATTATGTTGTGCAGACTTACATAGATACTGCCAGGAATCATCATGATTATATATTGTGGGATCTATCTGCCGCACGTTCCCCCGCCCACCCCCCTAAAGAACGACACACAAATATGAAAATTAACAGTCATCATTTTTGTTCCTATTTCATTTCTTTTACTTATAAATGGGATACTCGATGTCGGACAAACGCTGTACCAGCAAAATATGATTAATTTAACGCATGTAAGGAGTTTACTCCTATAATTAGTGAAAATTATGGGTTGTTGAGATTGTTCATATAGTTTGTTATATAATTGTATCCCCCGAACTAGTGTTCGGGGATACTATGGATTTGGCATCGTTGCGCCGCGTCCGCCGCAGAGATTTTCTTGTGATCGCTCTACTGGCTGCAGTTTTTGTTGGATCACCTTCACATTTCGCATGGAGGTGCATTATGGTAAGATGAAGACGCCTATTTTTTTTGGTGTGGGCAGAGTCATGGTTGCCATGGTAACCATATTTTTTAAAGAAATGGTAAAGATTTTCTTGTGAGCGCTCTACCGGCTGCAGTTCTTCTCGGATCATCTTCATATTTGGCATGGAGGTGCAGCTCTGAGGTGATTTTATTACACAGTAAAGTTCATTTTAACTTATTACAATATTATTTCTAATATTACAATACTAATCAAAATAATTCAATATGGCGATGTCTGCTAATGACACTTAGTGGCATGACGTACACTTCCATACTTGGTAGTGTAAACGACAACCGAAAACGCAATGCAACGAAAGCTAGGTGTGTTTCATGCATCGGTGCACAGGATTAGAGCGCGTGCATGTGATCATGCAATTGAATAGGCGCTATTTCTTTTGTTTGTGTGGAGTGTCGACTGTAGTCGACAGAAGCGAGCCCGCGCTGGTTACGGGAGTTGACAGTGGAGGGAAAACGGTTAAACTACATGTAACATGGTTTAGGGGCCTGACACCCCACCCCCTCCCCCACAAAAAAAAAAAAAAAAAAAATTGTCCTTGACATCAAGATAAAGAAGAAAAAGAAATACATATATGTGAAATGAGTTGGAAATATTTCCTTTTTAAAGATGAAATTTGTAGGAAATTGTTGAATTCTTATCTCAATATGCATTTTGTGAATGTACTTGCAAAAAGAAAAAGTCAATTTTTTTATATTTGGTATTTTTGTTTCAGACTTGCCAATGATGTTTTTTCAAATGTTTACATGTTTGTTTGAATGGATCTTTAATGCTAAAGTAGAGTTCTGGTCTTGCAATTACATTGTGAAAGGCACTGTCTCAAAGCAATTGGGAAAGGTTGATCATGTCTACATAGTGTATACAGTAGTTTTGAAGTTGGGAACCATCAAAATTATAAGAAATTGACCCAATCTTGCTGAAAAGCACATGCACTGCACACAGAAATAGGTTTATGGGACTACACACATATGTGGGGTGAATGTTCGGCCTCAACACTTCAGCTGTTAATCGTCATATTTCAAATATGAGGGTATTTGAAGAGTAATCCTTTTCAGGGGACATATCTACTACATGTACATGTATGTTTTTTAAACTGACTTTAATGAGAAAGCTCACAAAGTATTTTCACCTTTCCCAAAACTCAACCTTCTCTATTTGTTTTTTCATTTTTAGATGGGTTTAGCCAAGCTGGTTGCTCACTTCAGACGTCAATCCATCCAAATCACTGATAAGCGAGTCCGACTAATGAATGAGGTCATATCCAGTATTAAACTCATCAAGATGTACGCCTGGGAGATGCCCTTCTCTCGAAAAATATCCAGTAAGTCTTCACTGAGTTACATGTACATGTATGTTAACCCTATGCCACAGCCAGGGGGGGGGGGGGATTCTGCCTCCCCTTGAGATCTCAACCATCGACCGCACGATCACACGATCGCGCCGAAAATTGTCGAAAATCGCACGTCGTCCACAATGTAATCTACAAAACTGTGTATTTAAATGCTGCGAAATAATTTTACTTTAGTTAATTATGCCATTTTATGCGTGAAATCAGAATTTTTGCTCCAAATCATTAAATAAAGCTCAAAAAATTCTAATTTTTGGTCTAGACATTCTTTCCAGTATTCTTAGCAAATATACTTTGAAAAAAATTTGGTATCAAAATTGAATTATTATGTATTTTAAATTTATGTATTTCTTTTGTTTTTGTATGATGAAATTTGTCTGGGACACTTTACAATCATAAACAGCATAAAATAAATTAATTTTAAAAAGTAAAAATTTTCATAGATTTATAAATTTTGGCTGGAAACACATTTTGTATTGAAATTATACATGAAATCACGGTTTTGAGCAACTTTTGGTCTTATGTGCAAGTATGAAATGTTGCGGAACTTCGGAACGCCAATTTGGTCTCAAAAGATGTGTGAGATTCGAAAGAAAAAAGTCCTGAAATGCCGCTGCGACTGCTTTGGCGTTGCGGACATATCGCGAGAAACGTCTAGGGGGTGGATTCTGCCCCCCAGCCCTTTTAGGGTTAAGCCCACCGCACACTATACGATTGGTCTACAATCCGATTTTGAAAGAAAATGTAAAAGCATTTAATATTAACATTTAAACATCTAAAATGTTTTTGAAAAAGGTTCTAAATAGTCATATAGATGGTGAAATTGAAATTACGGCCTACTGCGAGCCTTTTAATACAAAGAAAGGCCGAATCGGATTGGAATCGTAGTGAAGTCGGAGCAGTCTAAGGTTTGCAACTGATTTGGCCCTTATTCCGAGTAGAAGGCTGACAACGCATCAACTTTCCATGTTTGGTATTCATGCTATTGTTCAGTATTCATATTATTGTTCAGAACCTGAATCAGAGAGATTTTATTTGTTTAAATGTCCAATAACGAATGCGATTAATTTACAAAATCGAATAGCAGTCGGTCGTAAAAGTGTGCAGTGCGCTGAAAATAAAATAAGATTGTGATTCTGTATTTTTGTCAGAAGTCTGTTCACATCTGCAACTGAGAGAGTTGCAGTATAGGAGCTTGTTTTGGAGGACAAAAGCATTTTGGATGTTGAAATAATGGATTGATATTATTATTTTCATGTTTGGAAGTTTAGTACATGTGCATCCATGTAGATGCACTTTGGCGTTTTGTCTAATGATAGTAATTATACGTCAAGATTTTATTTCATTCAAAAGAATAAGATTGCAGTGCATTAAACCACCTGTATAGAAAGACCACATTTTTCCCCCATTGATTAATGTTTCTCACTGAAACAAGTCATAAAGGAACTCTCTATACTCAAAGGCCACCTTCCTATCAAGCCCAGCTCTCTTGTCTTCCTTGAGCGGTCTTTATATACAGTGTTTACTGTATTATTTATCTTCTTTACCAGATATGCGTGGAGAGGAACAGAAAGCTTTGCAGAAGGGAGGTTACATGCAGAGTTTTAGCACCATGTCTCTGCCATTGGTCCCGGTCCTAGCATCCATGCTCACCCTGGTCCTTCACACTTCTCTAGGAAACAATCTAACTCCAGCCCAGGTAATGAAAAGGGTTAAAACTGGAGATATTTAGAATTCCTCCACCCCCCCCCCCCCCCGTTAGAATCAAAACAAATGGGAACGTAAGGCAGATCTATCAAAAATTCAGAGGTTAATGACCTCTTGAAGAGTCTCCACTCTCAGGAATGTGTCACAGCTTCAAGGTAAATGTACATGTACATGTACTTGAAGTTCTTTGAGATACATCTCTTACAGTTCAGGGGGGCATTTCATGTGGAAAACTTTAGCCATGAATGTTGCTTTGGCGGAGTGGTTCGGTGTGGTTGTATGTGCACTCGCCGACAGCCAATCCTCTAATGCGTGCATTGTGCAGGAGCATGGACTCGATGCGCATGTGTTTTTCGTAAGCCTATTGAATTGCTGCACAAAGGAAAGCTCGCGCACGTCATTGAATAATACGGCTCTTGATCACAAATGAGAAACTTGCTCTGATTTGACAAGAAAAACGCCCTAAGTTCCTTTCAACCAATCAAAATAAGTTTCATATCATTCAAAACCATGCCCACTCTACAATCTTTTCGCGCGCGGGGGTAATCGATAGAACAAAGGACAGGTGATTGAGGCTCATTTTCATTGAGCAATATCAGCAGACATAACGTAATTTGTGCCAAAGCGCCTTAGTCTCTCAAATTTCATGATCACTTTTACACTGTCATTGTTGACGTCTTTGTATTTCCACTGTTTATTCCTGATGGCCTACAGTGTACCGGTACATGTACTGGTACCCCATCTAAAACACTCATTTCAATTTTTTTGTCAGGCCTTTTCCTACATCGCCTGCCTCACTGCCATGCGTGTCATTCTTTTCCTGACTCCTACGGGTATAAAAGCTGTGTCCGAATCCGTGGTGGCATTTCCACGTATCAAGGTAATTCTGCATACACTGCCTTTCTGGGTATTTCCAACATGTCATTTCAGCGTTTACAGAAGTCATAATTTTTGCCTTTCAAATTTTCATCTGTCTTTACTTCCATCAAAATTATGAGTGGGCTGGGGAATTAAACTTTTTTTCGGTACTATGTATTTGTCTCTAAAACAAAAGTGTTGAGAAGTTTTTAAATTGTAAAAATAATTTGGTGAAATATTTGTCTAAAATAATTAAATTTGTGGGTAACTCGGACAATTTTCACCTTATACGATGTAATACAAGGAACAGTCATGTTTTGGTCCAAAGTTTTCAGATATTTCTAGTGGAAGATTTGGAATATTAGGGCATTTCAAGAGCAACCCTTTACATGTGATTTTACTTTTATAATATCATTTCATATAGGAATGAAAAGAATGAGGAAGTTCACAAATTATCAATTTGGCTACAACTCAGCCTTCTCTTTAATCATGGTCAGGAACTACTTCTTATGGAGGACATTAAGCCATTCACAGACCAGCCGTCCTCCTCCAACCTCGCCCTGGAGATCGTCAAAGCAACGTTCGCATGGGACAAGGAACATGCCGTGATTGCTGCCGATGGCAAAGGTCTCGCCAGCAAGGACAAGAAGAACGGAGTAGAGAAGGAGAAGAAGAGAGAGGAAAGGGATGTCGAGGGTGGGACCAATCAGGCAGAGGGTGGAGAGCCCAATATGCCTCTGGTTGAAGGAGAAGAGCCTAAGGCTAAGGAGGAAGAGGAAGAAGAGATCGTGAAGACCCTTTTCGATATTAATCTGATAGTAAAAAAGGTGGGTACAAATAGAGTTACTGTATATGCTAACTAGTTCCTTTGCTACACACCTTCTATCAGATTAGCCTAGTGTTAAACAAGTTATCCAGTAAGGTAGCTTAGCAAAATGCTGTGGCACATAAAGACGCAAAGAGGAAAATTGCCAGTTTTGTTTGTGCTTCTTAAATTAGAATCAGACATATCCGAATAAAAGTTTTCATATTATTTTGGTTAAAAGTGTTCAAAGACTTAAATAATAATTCTAAATCCTAATATTTTGGTTCTGCCTCTATAGAATAAGATTTTGATGTTGAATATTTTTGTCAGATGCGTCTTTCCTGCGTTTCTTATGCGCCACAATGTTTCACTAAGCTGCCTAAAGTCTACTACTACTATTGTAGAAGGAGTGTTTGGTCCGGGGTTGAAGTTAGGAATTTGGTTAATGCACTACGAAATTGGCCATGGAACAATTGTTGCTGGAGAACGTTTCTTAGAACCTACTATCGAAAACAAAAGGAAATGAAATTAGTATTCCCATTCTTTGTTCCCACCATAACCTGCTTGACAGGACTCCCTGTTAGGCATCTGCGGAAGCGTCGGCAGTGGCAAGTCGTCTCTCATCAATGCCGTCTTGAGTCACATGATCAAGGTGGACGGGTTGGTGGCAGTCGACGGCGCGTTCGCGTACGTCCCACAGCAGGCTTGCATCCTGAACACGACGCTTCGCGAGAACATCCTCTTTGGGTTGGAGTTTGATGAGGATCGCTATGTGGATGTGGTTGAGGCTTGTGGTCTCGCACCTGACCTGGATATGCTAGCCAACGGTGACCTAACAGAGGTAAAAAAAAAATTTTTAAAGATTATTTACAGAGACAACAACACAAAGATTTTGATCTGTACATGCATGTTTTATGTTCCATGCCCATATTCTACATTCAAGTGTATCAGCTTCAGATATTTTTTGTGTTTCGGTAAGTTTTTAAAGACACAGAAAATGAAGGTAAATGACTTTTGAGTAGACTAGTTGATGCTCACATGCATATTCTCAAGCACACATACAGAAGTTAACTTCTTTTTTTTGGGGGGGGGGGGGGTTGACTCATGAACATAGTCGGATGTACATTGTACATTGTACATGAAACAAAAACTAAACTGTTTCTTGCTGGAGATGGGGTATGCTAATTATTAAAATGAACTTTTTCCTATGTTTAGATTGGAGAGAGGGGCATCAATCTGAGTGGCGGCCAGAAACAGAGAATCAGCATGGCGAGGGCGGTATACTCCCAGCGGGACATCTATCTCCTGGATGACCCTCTTAGTGCTGTGGATGCCCACGTTGGCCAACATATCTTTGAGAATGTCATTAAGAGACTGTTGAAGGGCAAAGCAGTCCTTTTTGTGACTCACCAACTTCAGGTTAACAGTGATTACCAAGCTCTGAGAAGATTGAAGGCCCTAAAGCTGTAGCTTTACATAAGTTATATGATCTTCATTTATGCAAGTATTTGGACCTGATCTATTGAAAACACAACCTACTTTTTAAGGAAAGCAATACTTTTGTAAAATTTTCATTTTTTATTATGATCAGTTCTAAGTCCTTTTTTATTTGTTACTGATATTTTGTATGTTCATAAGCTTATTTCATATTTGTTGTATTTTACTGTAAATATGGCAATTTTAGTCTTCGGACTTTTGTCCTGTACTTTTTATAATAAAACCGAAATTGAATTGAATTGAATTGTATTTCAGGAATGTGCATGTTAGAGTATAAATGAGCATGCACTTTATATATCTAAACTACATATATTTAAGAGAGCAATGTTATTTGGAAGGGAATTCCAGTGTTCATAGATGCATTGTGAACTTTTGTTCTCCATATTTTGTGTGAAAGCTTGAAAACAGAGTTAAACAACAAACTGTAAGTCTTTTCATCAGAGACCAGTAATGTTGGACACACCCTAGAAGTAAATGTACATGTGTGAAATTAGTACTGTAATCTGTTTTCTTGGACTAACAGTTTCTCAGTCAGTGCAATCGTGTGGTTTTCATGAAATCCGGGCGCATCTTTGGGGATGGCACCCACAGCACCCTGATGACGAACAACCCAGAGTACAATGCCCTCCTGCGGAACTTCATGCAGGAGCAGGAGATGCGAAGGGCGTCGGTCTTTTACTCCGGAGGGTGTGGCCGCAAGCTCTCCACCATCTCGCTGAACTCCCTCTCAGAGCGACGGCGCTCCGAGACCTTCCGCGCCCTGACCCAGAATTTCAAGGCCCGCTCAAAAAAGATGCTGCGTCAACGACGGGCCTCTGCACCCTCAACCCGCTCCATCCGCAAGCAGACCCTAATTCCGATTCAGGAGGCAGAGACCGGCAAGATGAAGGAACCAGGTCCAGGTCAGCTAGGTTTAGAAGGGAGGGTTTTTTTTAGAAGAAATCCAAGGTTTGGCTCGGTGGATAGTGAAATGGTCTATCAATGGGTATCGTAATTTCAAGACCAGGGCTCTGTTTCATAATACTTATGATCAATAACAACTGCCACATATCTACACTGTATGACAAATTTGCTCTCAGCCAATCAGATGCAAGTTTTTCAGTAGCTTATAACTGTATATATGTATATATGTATATATTAATTTTTTTGTAACATTTCCAGAATAGAGAAACATATCTTCCAAAAATACAAACTATAAAAAGTCATTACACAGGATGTGACTTTGGCAAGAAATTTTGGACAATTATTGCCATCGTACACTGTACATGTACTTCTGTAAATACAATTTTGCATGTGAATTATATGCAGTGTCTTCTTTTAGATGAGATCAGATTTGACAAGATAGAAATCGGACACTAATTGTGTTTGTTCCGAATATGTATTTCTTTGAACCTGACATGTTTATAATTGTATCCCCCGACAGTATGCCAGAGGATACTTTGGATTCAGCAGCGTTCCGCCGCCGCTGCCGCCGCGTCACATTCTTGTGTACGCACTAGCAGTCACATTTCTCAACGGATTTCTTTCAAACTTCGTATGGAGGTGTATCTTGGTAAAATCTAGAAACCTATAGATTTTGGTGATGCTGCTTCCAGTGTTGCGTCTTATGTAGGGTCAAAGGTCATATTTTGATAGATGTCTTGTTTGCACTCTTGTGTGCGCTCTGGCAGTCACATTTCTCAACTGATTTCGTTCAAATTTTGCATGCAGGTGTCTCTTGGTGTAATCTAAAAACTTATAGTTTTTGGTGATGCTGCCACCAGTCTCCCGTCTTTTATAGGGTCAAAGGTCATACTTCAGGGCATGGCATGAGTGCACTATGCAGGCCACATTTCTGGATGGATTTCTTTCAAATTTGTATGGAGATGTATTTTGGTATAATCTACACATCTTTTGTACTTTTTGGTGATGCTGCCCTCATTGTTCCTTCCTTTATAGGGTCAAAGGTCATTTGTCCATTTCTTGCACTCTTACTTCTGCATTTCTTGACGGATTTCGTTCAAATTTTGCATGAAGGTGTCTCTTGGTGTAATCTAAAAACCTACAGTTTTTGGTGATGCTGCCACCAGTGTCCCGTCTTTTATACGGTCAAAGGGCATACTTTGGAGAATGGTGAGAGTGCACTCTGTAGGCCACATTTCTTGATGGATTGCTTTCAAATTTTCCTTGGAGATGTAACTTGGTATAATCTACACATCTTTTGTACTTTTTGGTGATGCTGCCCTCATTGTTCCATCCTTTATAGGGTCAAAGGTCATTTGTCCATTTCTTGCACTTTTCTGCATTTCTTGACAGATTTCGTTCAAATTTTGTATGGAAGTGTATCTTGGTAAAATCTACACACCTATAGTTTTTGGTGATGCTGCCACCAGTGTCCTGTCTTTTATAGGGTCAAAGGTCATACTTTGGAGGATGGCGTGAGTGCACTCTGCAGGCCACATTCGTGATGGATTTCTTTCAAATTTTGTATGGAGATGTAACTTGGTATAATCTACACATCTTTACTTTTTGGTGATGCTGCCCTCATTGTTCCATCCTTTATAGGGTCAAAGGTCATATGTTTTTTGTGCGCTCTAACCTCCACATTTCTTGACGGATTTCTTTCAAATTTTATATGAAGGTGTGTCTTAGTGAAATATACACATCTTTAGTGTTTGCTGATGCTGCCCCCAGTGTTCCGCTTTTTATAGGGTCAAATGTCATATTTTGGTTGTATGCATTCTGGAGGACACATTTGTTGACTGATTTCTTCAGATTTTGTATGGAGGTCCATCATAGATTACTCTAGACCTCTACAGTTTTTGGTGATGCTGCCCTCAGTGTTCCGTCTTTCATAGGGTCAAAGGTCATATTTTAGTGGATATCTTGTGTGCGCTCTAAGATCACATTTCTTGACAGATTTCTTTCGAATTTTGCATTATACTCTAATCTACACACATTGTTTCGGTGATTCTGGTCCTAGTGTTGACAATAGTCTGGGCCACTGGCGGCAATCTCTACGCCATCCTTTTGTTTGAGGGAGGGGAGGGGAAGGTTCTTTGTCCCTCCTTCGAATTGCTGCCAGTGCCGGGGGACACATTTCGCATTGCACGGCAATAGACATTTCTAGTTTGGGTTGGAATTTTTGAATGTGTATTTTCAAATGTACATGTATATTCTGTCATTTTGGTAAAGCGTTATTATGGTAGAACACCCGAGAGAATATAAGATTGCAGAACCATCTATTTTTCGATAAATATTCCTTCATTACCTTCCTCTCTCATGCAATCTGCACAGTCATCCATCTTTTCATATGCCTCCTAAAATTCTACCTCTGCAAAAGCATGTTCAATGCCGTCAAATATGTTTTTTGTTGCTTTGAATGCCTTTTTTCATCCTATTTTGATTTGAAAACTTGCCTTTTGTTTCCTACAAGCAGACAACCAAATTGACGATTACCCATCAGTGTTTGAATGTGAGTTGCCTCTCTTTGTATTCCCTGCTAACACTCAATAAAAGAGAATCATAAGAGGAAACAACTAAAATGCCAAGAGAAGATTTTTCTGTCACTGCCGATCAGGGTTAGGGTCAGAAATGAATAAGTGTTGGTGTGTCATTGAATTAAAGAAAAGAGATTCCATGCTGCAAAAAAGAAAATGGAAGTCATGATACTGCTGTGAATATTTCGGGGAAGATTTTTCCCTGATTTAAATCATATGTATCTGTTGTGCGAATTGTCTATCAAATTTGAATACATGTAGCTGCCATGCAATTGAATTACCACATTTTTTTAAATCAAAAGACTACTTCCACACATGTACGCATAAATGTATGTATATGACATTCGCCTGTAGGTATATTTGGACTAAGAAAAGTTTTTTTCTTTCTTCTTAAAATCAAAGGAGCTCTGTGAATTGTAAAGTTTGATATTATTTTTACAAAATAACAACGAAAAAGGACCTATGATTAAAAACTTGTCCCATAAAATAGTTTGTTTTGTGATGATATGTACATGTTCATCTACATAATATTTTATGTACATGTACTTGTATCTTGCGCAGTAAGAGTTTATAGAAATTACACATACCGGTATTAACTACTCTGCTCATTTTCTTATACATGCAAATGACCTTGGGTCATATATTCATCTAAAGACCATGGATATCAATATACATGTAGGGCAGTATTTCTTGTACTACCCTAAAAATAATGCTTTATTACTTCCATAATTTGATAAGCAACTTACTTCTAAATGTCCATAATTTTGTCCTTTTTTCTCACTATTGATTTGTTTTTTCCCAACCATCTCTTCTCTCTCAATACATGTCATTACCTTGAATAAACGATACACTGAACGCCATGTGAAGATATGAGAAATGAAATGACGTTTGGAGAGAACAAAGAAGAATGGGAAGAAGAGGAGGGTGATAAAGATGATGAAGATGCTTCTATGATGTATGATGGTTAGTATGACTTTCATTTTCATTTCGTTATTAGTTGCTGTAGTGTCTTGGGTTCTTAACACAATTCCTAGCACTCTAAACACAGAGGCAACATAGCAGACATGTTCACAGGTTCAGATCTACTGGCTAACTCCCAGCTTTTTAATGTACAAGATGCCTTGTTGCATTCTAACATTCCATGCAAATTAGAAGAGGACATCTATGTTCATAAATCATATTACAAAGGTTTCTTAAATATTCAAACAAACAAACAAAGATATATACTGACTATTCCAACTATATGCAAATTATTATCTAAGCTTGACCACA
The DNA here is from genome assembly GCA_025617745.1 of Heliocidaris erythrogramma. Taxonomy (NCBI): domain Eukaryota; kingdom Metazoa; phylum Echinodermata; class Echinoidea; order Camarodonta; family Echinometridae; genus Heliocidaris; species Heliocidaris erythrogramma. The sequence goes on along the minus strand of CM046871.1, from coordinate 28,455,785 downwards.
ACTGGTGGTCACTGCAACCAATCAGGTTCAAAAAGGGTGAATATAAAATGAGGGATCATCTATTGGTATGAAAGGGATGAATCATGGGAATAAATGGGAAGGAGTAAAGAAGTTCAAAATAAGTCCCTACAAACCAGTCTTCGTCTCACAAATAAAATGTCCTCATTTTATAACACTTTTCTTTGCTAACCCAAAACATATCAAACATCAAATAACTATTACAATTGTAACATTGTTTTCTTAATAACCGTACAATTACTATCAAGCTATGTCCTTTTCACTTTAAAAAAACATCATTACCTTTTAGCACACCATGGAATTTCAATAAAGAAAATAATTTCCTTTTGTATATGACAGAATAATATAATTACTCACGATGGAACTGTATCAAATGCCATATTCATACACCTGAGTGGAATTCACTTCAATTTATCCATTGTTTTTTTTTCTACTTTCATCTAAAAAAAAAAACATTTCAAACTATCAAAACAACAAATCACAAACATTTAAACATTTGGTAATGTCTAAAACAAACAAAACAATAATTCCGAATCGATCAAGTACTCTTTACAAACTTTAATTTGAAAATAAAGTTAACTGGAAATGTATCCTTTCCTTTTCATTTTTCCTTTTATATATTTTTTTAAAACAAATTGGGGAAAAAATCATTCAATGTAATAACCTTTCCTTTGAGTTATTCTCTGTATCCTAAAAAAAAAAACTATAACCTGAAAATTACAGTTTTCCCAAGGTTATATGAATTATTACATCACATTTCGATAATTTTATCCCATACATGTACATGTAATACTATTCAAGGACAAATTTGAGTCCTACATGCTTTAAATCATTTTCTGCCTATGTCAACAAAACATAGTCCTTCATTTGTACATTAATGAAAACTGAACCAGCATCTGTTCCATTATTATGTAATCGATACTAAAAAAAAAATAAACATCGTCAGTCCTAACGGGGTCTGCTCGCTAGTCATAAGGACCGTTATTCATTAAAAAAAATTCATAAGGACCGCTATTCATAATAAGACATAAGGGTTGCTATTCATAAGGGTAATCATTCATAAGGACCGCCATTCATAATGCAATTTTCTGTATTTTTATGTTTGAAATTGGAAATCACATTGTAACACAATTTTTATGCTTGTTGCATGACAATAAATGAATCATTGAATCATCCAGATCTTCCCGTTTCTCAACTCCTGTGGAGACCTAATCCTTAGCCTTTATCTCAAGTTCCAGCAATCGTCCATTTGGGGGAGCTGAAGGGAAAGTTGGGCGGGGAGGGGGAGGGGTGGGATTGTCGTAAGGGGTAGTTGTCCTGGAGATTAGTTGTAGGGGTAGTTGTCCGGATACGGGCTTAGAAATTGCCGCGAGAAATTTGTTTTTGTTTTTATTTTTTTATATTTTGGGGTGGGATAGTAGTATTTTCATAATACGTGAATTTAGTAACGTACAATTCATTGGCATCTACCGTTCTTACAGTGTGCCCCTGTTTATGGGCATGGATGGGAATGAAGTATGCCCTCCCACGGTTGGGACTTTCAAATTTTCCCGAGTTAAAGTCACCTTTCAGAGCATTTGAGTGTATGTGGTTTCATGGTAATTACTAACTTGCTTAATTGCATTATATTCTTTTAAATCTTTATTTCGGTCTTCCTTATCATAAATTTAACAAAAATCATGACAAAAATTATGACCATGTTCATCGATCGTGATCCTACACTCTTAGAAGATTTGGGCAAATAATTAACCAAGTTTTAACCAACACTGGGCAACATACTGACCTGTTAACTGTTGGTTAAAATATGCCCAACTGATGTTGGGTAATTGAAATGCTTTGTAGTTGGGCAAGTTTAATTGCCCAACAGCTGTTCACTAATCACATTTACCCAACCTTTTATTTGCCGATAAAATCGGCAGGGTTATGTAAAGGGCTCCGTATGTTTGTTTGTTTGATTGTGTACAAGATAACTAGACAACGGGTGAACGGATTTGCACCAAATTTTCAGGGAATGTTTGGATAGTGACAGGAAAGAATCGATTAGATTTTGGTGATGATCGGTTTACGCCTGCAAATTCTGTGTAACCTTGTAGTTTTGACCCCATAGTTAGTATAGTATTGCAACTACTCTGTAGCGCCGCTAAGGCGTGGGTCTGCCGCCTTTGACGGCCTTTCTAGTTGGTTATACATTTAGTTGGTTAATTCATTGCCCAACAAATGTTACCCAATAATAATGTTATTGGGTAAAACATATTATATTATATTACCCAATTGGTAGTTTACCAACTGTTGGGTAAGCCAACAGAAAAACCAACTTTGTTTCCACAACAAGACATTTGCCCAACTCTCAAAACGCTCATAATTGGGTAATTTTTGCCAAACCACTTCTCTGAAATAGACATTTGCCCAACTCTCAAAATGCCCATATACTGGTAATTATTGCCCAACAATTTCTTTCAGACAAAGATATTTGTTATGCATTAGTAAATCTGGCCCACCCTAAACCGTACGCAACTAAAAATTCATGAATATTCATATTTAACTTTACCATCTGTTGGTAAATACATGCCCATTTATTTGGTGAATACAATTGCCACAAATTGGTCAAGCTTGCTTTAGCTGAGTTGGTTAAAATAACTTGGTAAACTTTTAACCAACTCGTGTTTGCCCAACTTAATTCGCCCAACATTTTAAGAGTGTGCAACTGTAGGGCAGTGTTTGAGTAATTGTTGAGCAATGTTTGCCCAATGTTAGAGATTTGGGGAAAACTGCCCAACAGTTGGACAAATATTAGGCAAACATTGCCCAACAGTTGGTTGGGTTGACGATTGCCGCAATATTGGGGGAGGGGGGGGGGGGGGTTGCAGTGTAACTTAAATTAATATTTTCCCTGAATCTTGCGCAAAATTTACCCAACTGTTAGGTAAACTTCTGTATGGCAAAATTTCCCTCATAGATTTCGCCCAACCTTTCTATGTCCAACTATTTTTCCCCAACATGAAAGAGGAACTCATTCCCAATTATCCAACTACGAGGCAAATATTCCCAACCTAGATTTAACCAATGCTGTTGGTAAATATGTGCCCAACAGTTGTGTAAATTTATTTGCCACAAATTGGTGAAAGCGGGGGGGGGGGGGGGGGGTGATGATACAGGCCAATCCTGCAGGCCACCCCCCCCCCCCCCCCCTCCTGCATTATTTGGGGAATATATCACACATTTTGAAATCCATGCTTCCACAGCATTTAAAATAAAAATTATACTACTAAAAACGTCCTTTATGAACTCCTCCCTTGAAAAAAGTGAAGGTATACACGTATATATCGTATCCAGACAACTACCCCTTTAGGTCAACTACCCCCACGACATCTCTTCCTTATGTTCGTTCATATTTTCATCCTTTTATCTTTTCTTCTGTGCTAAACTTAATATTGCTTTATCTTTCTGCATTTGTTTTCCCCAACTTTTATGTTATTTTTTGTTTTAGTATCATTTTATCTTTATCTTTATCTTTATCTTTCCCCCTTCTTCTTTACTTCTATCCTTCCATTCGTCTCTCTTTATTTTCTTCTTCCTTTCCTTCTTTGCTTATGTTATTCTTTGGTTTGGGCTTTTTGTTCATCTTCTCTTTCTGTCCTTTCTTGTTATTCTTTGTTTTGTTCTTTCTTCATCTTCTCTTGTTGTCTTCTCTCTTTTTTTTTTAATTTGTTTTAATCTTTATTTGTTCTTCTCTTTCTGTACTTTGATTTTTCTTGGATCTTCTCTTTCTGTCTTTCCCTTACAAATGTTATTCTTTGTTTTATCCTTCCATCATTTTGTCTTTTTCTCTTCTTATGTTTTCCTTTATTCTTTCCTTCTTTCATCTCTTCATTTTTGTTCTACCCTACCCCGTGTATTTCTTCATTAGTCTCCTTTTATCTTCTCTTTTGATCTTTCCTCTATCTCTTATTCTTTGTTTCTTCCTTTTATCATCTTCTCTATTCTGACTTTCTTATTTTAGCAACATCTTCTCTTTCGTTCTTTTATTTTTTCAGTATTTTTCTTTTATTTCTTTCTTTATCATTTTGTATGATTTTGTTTTATATTTTTCTTCTAGTTTTCTCCAGAAGGGTGCAGTTTTGGGCAAGAAACCTGCCATAGACTGTGACGTCATTTAAACCTAACTGAGATGTAGGATGCGTTCATCTAGCCAGGATTTTTCAATATGGGGCGTTTGTGAGCGCACGAAGCGTGCTCCCCAGGGGGGTGGCTGCAGGGACGGGGAGTTTTCCCCATAGAGTTGTTAGGGGTATGTAACTCTATGGTTTTCCCCCTCCCGCGCGAAGTGCGAAAGCTCTGACGTTTTGTAGCAAATTTGAGAGAGAGATAAAGAAAGATAAAGGCTCGGAGCAAACAATTCTTTTTAGGCGGAAAGTTATAGGCATAGTTCGACGCCCAGACTGCTTTACAATTTGGCCCCTTCCCACGCGAAACCTGTGACGTTTTATAGCAAATTTAAGAATAAGATAGCGGCTCGTACATGTAGCACCTTCTTTGAGGCGGAAAGTTAGTTCGACACCCGGACTGCTTTCAATTATTGAACGCAATGCTGCACTGTATGCATCAGGGGTGGCTGCATGGATGGGGAGTTACTTCCCCCTTCCCGCAGGAAGCGCGAAAACTTTGACGTTTTAACACATTTCGTAGCGCCTTTTTAGGCTTTTATCTTTCTTTTCTACCGCCTCCTCCGCTTTTTCGCTCTCGTCTTTTTTAAGGGGCTGAATAGGGGGGGGGGGGGGGGTAAGGCCCTCACCTTTGCCCGCCTGGCTAGGCCAGGGGTGTATTTGTTTCATCGCCCCTCCCCGTATTGCTTCGACACAGCCGTGGGGGTGTCTCTCATTCAATATTATCATTTTTGTTGCTAAATTAATTCTTTCATATTTGAACAATGAAAATCATATTACAATATTTTACAAATAATCCTAACCCTAACCTCTTATTCGATTATGAATAGCGACCCTCTTCTCTGATTATGAATAGCGACCCTCTTCTCTGATTATTATTATTTGCTGTTCAACATGTGTTAAATATGACACTTCATTTCTACATGTATTAAATGCACACATACATGTATGTATTAGTATTTGCATGTATATTTTCAAAGATTATCTTGCTGTGTAATCTTTGGCTTTTGTGTTGGTACATATGTACATTAATGGTCATAAACGTTTTCTCTCTACTGACCTTCCTTCTTGAAAACTTTATTTACTCGTTTCTTTTCTTTTTTGTTTGACAAAATTACAGAAAATATATTCTGCAATGAAAATTGTGAAATCTATGCAGTTTTATGGAAAGATCTAATGAATTTTATTGTGTGCACATTTTTTAATCCTATTGCACGTACTTGTAAATTGTAAAGTGGGTACACTTTCATTTTGCTATCGAGCCCATGTAGTGAATTGGTAAGACCTAAGGATCAATTTGTGAGATTTATTAATAATTAGCAGGTAACTCTGAAACTCTTAATATAGCTGCAATTTCCATTAAAGCAAGTAAAAGTTCCTATTATCCAGGCAGGCTACAACTTAAGCTACTGTGTCTTCTCTCATTTTTCTTTACATTATTGATTTCAAATAAAGCCTCATTACCATATCATCCAGTAAACAGCCTCCGAAGAAAAAGAAATTGTTGCAGCAAAGTAAAATGTCATAAGGTAGTTAACATAACGCAGTTACGTGGGAAAGATTGACAGAGGAAAATTGCTTGTTTTGTCTGTGCCTCAGTAAAATTACAATCAGACTTATTTGAAAAAAAGTTTTCATATTATTTTGCTTAAAAGTATTCAAAGAGGAAATTTCTCACTCTAAATCCTAATATTTTGGTTCTGCCTCTATAAACTAAACTTTTGATTTTTAAGAAATTTGTCATATGCGTCTTTCCTGCGTTGTTACGTACCACGACGTTTCGCTACCTAAGTGTAGAGAGCCCCATATTTCTGTTTCTTATAAAATACACAGATAAATGAGTACGCAGATACTTTTGATCTAACCCCCATTGCAATTTATTACATGTAAAATAGTTTTTGTTTTGCTGTGGTGATTTACTACGTAATGTGCGAATGAGCCTCGATTGTCTCTTAACGCTTTCGAGACAATTTTAACCACATTTTGTGGTTTGGCTCAATAACTGTTGTTTTAGAGCTCTAAAAAATATACCAGATGCGTGAGTAGAAAGAGCAAAACAATTCTGCACACAGTCTGTGTCCATTTTTGTTGCATGACTGTATGACCCCGTTTACACAGAGACTGAAGTCGACTTTAGTCGAATTTGAACTCGAGTTCATTTGTGTGTAAACAGGGTAGTCGCAATTAGAACTCGAGTTCAAAACTCGAATTCGAATGACGACCCAGAGCAACATTTATCGAATTCAAACTCGACTTTTATCGAATTTAAATTCGCTATTTGCTGTGTGAACGGACACGTAATTGAAAGTCGACTAGCAAATATCCAGCCAGTGACCCCGTCATACGTCACTTCCGGTATTGCTAAGCAACGCGTCAGTACATAAGCGTCATCCAACAAGTGAACCACAACGCACGAACGATCCTACAAAACCCGCCGAAGTCACTAGGACAATTCAGACAATACATTCAAATCAATAGAAAAAGCTGGCTATTTGAGCAATTTAGCTACAAGCAAATCTTTAAAATAACATTTTATCCATTACGGCAGGTTTGTGGGAGCGGGTCACATATCGATTCTGACCCATGTACAAAAGGTAAATGTGTGAAAAATTGACATGGAGGCTTAACGGAGTTGTCAAGTTTATAGGTTTATTCAGGCAAAGATATTGGAAAATTACACTATGAATGAAGCATTGCGTTGCATAGCTCAAACTATTTTAATGTTAAACAATATTTAACCAGTAAAACACTGAAGTATCTTGTAAATTCTACCTTTTGCAGTCTTTCGCCCCCCCCCCCCCCCAAAAAAAAAGAAGCGGCTGGATTGAAGAAAAAAATCTTCCCGCCATCTTCTTAAACGGTCTGCTCGACGAGCAGATCTGACACGTTGCTGTCGCATATAATTATTGATCAGGATATTCCTATTCCGACGTAAAATCATACGAAACCAGATCAAAATGACTGCGCTTACAATACTCGCTACCGCCATTTTGAACTCACTCGCGGGGTTTTCACAAATTTAACCCGGAAGTTGATAATCACGATATTCCCAGCAAGCGAGGGCGTAATCAAGTCGAATTCACTTTCCTTCTGAATTCGAGTTCGTCCAACGCGTGGTGTAAACAGCCCACCGAAAAATAATTTATGCTAATCCAAGGTCGCAATTGAATTCGCTGTCGAATTTGAACTCGAGTTCACTCTGTGTAAACGTGGTCTATTTCATTTGATGCCAGGAATTTTAAAAAGGAGAATAAGCTTTAAAGTGTGTAAGTTGGCAACACATTAATAGGTTCAAAATCATTGATTTTTATCAAATTGGCCATTTTAAAAACTTTTCGACAAAGTCCCCAACCAGGTTTAACTAGGTTTAAGACAATACATCTTATTAGAACCATGTAGCACAAAAAGAACAATATTATTGATGCCAATTTGAATACAAAATGTAATCAATTTAGCCCTTAAATAATTCCTATCATGAAAGGGTTTGGTTGTCTCCATCCACAAGGTGTACTGGGTGTTCTTATTGTAACATTCACCACCATTGCTGCAAATGACCCTTAACCCCACCACACACTCAACTAACTATGGAACTTTGATTTTATTGATTTTAATCTGGAAGAACTTCAATATCATCATAGGATATGAAAATTTAAAGTAGGAATTCTTCCTGATTAAGGAAATTTTCTTGTAGTTATACAGCCCTGGAAAAAAAATATTAGACGAAGCTTCTGTAATAAGGGTACTATAATATGCACACAAAATTATAAAATTGATTTGTCTTTGTATTTCATTGAATGAATACCAAATTCCAGCAATTATACCTTGCTTTTATGCTATTTTATTTCCTTCTTACCACAAAAATAACACGATCAGTAACCATTCTTGGCCTAATAATTTTTTCCATGGCTGTATATTAAAATTGAAAACATGCATAGTTCTAACGGTGGTGCATGTAGTCCTCCCAATCGGAGAAAAGATCTGATTGGCTGCGGGTGAAGTGAGGCCAGTTGTAAGACTCTTCCCAATGCTGACGGTATTGCAGTATCTTCCAACATTGAACTGCACAACTTGGGATTGTACACGTACCTGTAGCTGTGGGCTTATTTTATAGTCAAAGTCATTGTTTTTGCATGTTGCTTCTGTTGAGATGGATATATCCTAATATTTTATTGGTGTGTTTGTCTTTTAATATTAGTATGAAAACTAATTCATTTAATTATTTTTCTGACTTATTTACATCATGTCAATTAGTTGGTGGAATGAAAAGCAGCAGCAGCAGCATTTGCATATCCTTCAACTACAGTTAACCTTGCATAACTTCAAGTCGCATAAGTCGAACTTTCCCGAAGTCGAATCAATCTTTTTGACCAAACTATTCAAAACATGTGTTATTTAAATTTGATAATAAGTCGAACTTTTTTTAAATTTTGTAACTGATGTGAGTTAGAGTGGCACTCAATGTTGTCTTTCAGCAGTACATCTGTTTTAATATTAGTTCGGCATGCACTTGTGAGTTGTTTTGAATTGTTCTTATTGTAACAGATATTTATGTGAGGTAAGTTTTTTATGCCTCTAACTAGCTTCTAGCTAACTTAGCTTCTAACAACTTGGCCCATGTATTCATATGGGAGGGACGATGAATTGATTAGACTTTGGGGTCTCAAGGTCCAAGGTCAAAGGTCACAGAGGTAATTATGTACATAAAAATGGTTCGTTCTTGCAATAACTTCGGAACCGTTTGGCGGATCAGCTTCTAACTTGGCCCATGTATGCAATTTGGGAGGGACGATGAACTGATTAGATTTTGGGGTCTCAAAGTCAAAGGTCAAAGGTCATAGAGGTAATTATGTACATAAAAATGGTTAGTTCTTGCGATAACTGAAGAACTGTTTGACACCCTTGTAAAAAAAAGTACTGCAAAGTAATGCAGTAGTACTGCAGTAATCCTGCAGTACCACTGCAGTACTCGCAATATTTTTGCAGTACTCATAGTACTTTTGCAGTACTTTCTGAGGTAGTACTGCAGTAGTGTAGAAACTTTGAGGTAATTGCATAGTACATAGTATAGGAGGAGGCGGGGATGGTCATTTTCAGGACATTTTCACAATCAAGGAGGTCTTAATAGAATAATTGTTCGAGATCGGTGGGCATTCTTAAGTTTAGGGAGTCCTTATGTCGTTTCATCCTTTCTGATGTTAACTCTTGAATCGTCACATGTTTTACAACTCGTTCTCCCTCTGCAGTAAAGCCGATCCAGCTCCGAGCAACTGAGACAAATGGGGAAGCTATGAAGATGTAGGCCTACCCTAGAGCTTCAAAGGGGGGTCGCCTCAAGTTGTTTTCATCTTGGGGGGGGGGGGGGGGTGGTCATTTTAACATATACCGGTATTTTCAGAAGCAACAGGATCTTGCTATACTGTATCTCTTTCACAATAAAACAATTGCAGAAGCTCTTACTGACATATCTCTTGGGACTGTCTCTCTCTCTCTCTCTCTCTCTCTCAATTTAGGAAAGCCTGAAGCGATTGAGACGAAGGGTAAACCCTCAAGGACATACCTGGAGTACATAAGGGCCGCTGGAGGGGTGGTGGTGTCGCTCCTGGTCATCCTCACCTTTCTTCTGTCACAGGGTTTGGCCACCTTCAGTAACTTCTGGCTCAGCCACTGGCTAGAACAGGGCAACGGGACCAAAATTAATGTGGTAAGTGTTTAGTTGAACATACACATGATCATGTTCAATGTATGTGTAACTGTAAGTGTGAATATACAGTGTACCATGTGTATGGCTAGAGTGCCCAAGTCTGCGCGGTGCCAGGTAAAAATGCCAGAGGAAAAAATGCCAGAGGTAAAAATGCCAGAGGTAAAAATGCCAGAGGAAAAAATGCCAGAGGTAAAAATGCCAGAGGAAAATATGCCAGAGGTAAAAATGCCAGAGGTAAAAATGCCAGAGGTAAAAATGCTAGAGGAAAAAATGCCAGAGGTAAACACGCGTTGGGTGATGTCAGGAACAAAAAGTAAAGAGGCAAAACATACCAGCTGCATACTAGGAGAATATAGGTGAAAAGCAAGGGGTGAAATATAGAGAAGGTCTAGAAGCAAACCTGACATCTGCTTATTTTACTTTTTAGACTATTTGGTTTGACCGAGTTGGACTCTGGACTCGTAGACAAGGCTTTTTTTTAATCGACGTACGATTTCATTATCCCGAATGGAATTTGGAACGAGGAGGAAGTCTGCAACTGAATTTTAGGTTTCGAGAAGGGAAAGGAGGTATGTAAAAATGACATCACCCTAATGCGGGACAGTCCTTTTGTGGGTAAATATGAACCTTTTCGGAATTATGAACCTTTGGATAAACGAACCTTCGGAATAATGCAACAAATGTTCGGAATTTTGAACCCCCAGGCATGGGAAATTACTGTTTCGGAAAAACCTTCGGAATACCTTCGGAATAACGAGATGCCCCCGCATCATGATACTAACTGTATAACGTAAGTACACAATACCTGTACCTGTAGTAAAATAACTTGTACCAAATGATCTTGACTAGTTTGCTTTTCGTTATCTGTACTTGTACCTGCACTTTTTTTTTCGTTTTCAGTTCTCCCTTCTTCAGCAAATGTACAGGCCGTCACACAAACATCGAGCGTTACAGCGTCGTCAACATTAATACGGGGGAGGGGGGGGGCGGGGGAGCTCATGCACATTAAGTTAAAAAAAAAAAAAAAAGAATAATATTGAAGTGTTTAACAAAAACGTGTCGTCAACTGAAAGCGAGTGGCATACAATACACGCATGCTATATCCGGGCCGGGGATGGGGGGGGGGGGGGGGGGGGGGGTACTAGCATTTTTTTACCTCTGGCATTTTTACCTCTGGCATTTTTACCTCTGGCATTTTTTCCTCTGGCATTTTTATACCGAACCATTCATAGGCAGGTGGTCGCTAAAGCAGGTTTGACTGTAATCAAGATATATATAATGACTAGTTCTGATGCTGATACATCTAGCTGACACATCTAGCTGACACATTTTTCTGATCCTAATTTCCTGTTTCTAGAATGTTTCTACGGTTGGAAAGGATTTTGATCCCTATCGACAGATGAATGTGTCCGACAATCCCAGTTTACGCTTCTACCAGCTCGTCTACATTGGCTCGGTTGTTGGATGCTTGATGTTTGGTGTCATAAGGGCGTTTGTATATGTCAAGGTGAGAAATTGAACCCATTCCGTGCTACACAAATTATTATATTGAACTTTCATGTAGTTCCATGAGGTGGGGGGGGGGGGGGGGTGGCACAAGTCTGAAAAATCTGTGGCAAGTTTTTTAAAAGGTGATCTCATTTTTGAGATGCTTTTCCAATTCCAGAATTCTCTCACAAGCACAAAAAAAACCCCAAACTTATCACCTTTTCTGATACCCCTTTTTTTTTTTGGTGGGGGGGGGGGGGGAGGGGGAGGGGGTCTCAATTTGGGGACTAGGTATCGGAATTGTCAAAATTATGAGAAACTTATTATATTTCGCTGAAAATTACATAAAGTGAAAAGGAATGCACACAGAAATGGATATATGGGACTACATACACACATTTGGCTTGAAAATTTGGTCTAATTGGTCTAATTGGTCTAATTTGAAAATTAGGGCATTTCAAGAGCAATCCTTGTGGTGTGGCGTTACTTTTTCCCATAGGAATATGAGACTGAGAATATGAAACTGAGAAAGTCCACAAATTAGTTTTCACCTTTGACAGAACCCGACCTTCTATTCAAAAGAAACATATATGTTACTACCCAAAATGCATGTGCTTATTACGAAAACTGTATTTTATTTCTTTTATTGATAACTATCAGACAACTCTGAGAGCAGCTTCAAATCTACATAACAAGGTCTTCCTCAACATCATACACAGTCCTATGGCTTTCTTTGATACTACTTCGTCTGGACAGATCCTCAACAGATTCTCCAAAGATCTTGATGAAGGTAAGAGAGAGAGAGAGAGAGAGAGAAATAGATGGAGAGATGGAGGACAGATAGATAGATAGATAGTTACTTGGATTATCCACAGTCCTATGGCTTTCTTTGATACTACTCTGTCTCGACAGAACCTCAACAGATTCTCCAATAATCTTGATGAAGGTCAGAGAGTAAAGGGAAATAGATGGAGAGGTACATGTAGATAGAGGGATTGATAGATATATAAATAGATAGATAGTTTTATTGTATCCCACTATGGATTTGGCATCTTCGCGCCGCGTCCGCGTCCGCCGCAGAGATTTTCTTGTGAGCGCTCTACTGCCTGCAGTTTTTGTCGGATCACCTTCAAATTTCACATGGAGGTGCATTATGTACGACGCCCCAACATGCCATTTTTGCGAACCGAAAAAAAATTAATTATTCCGTACGTACGAGATATTATTCCGTACGTACGAGATAATATTCCGTACGTACGCAATAAATTATTCCGTACGTACGCAATAATTTATTGCGTACGTACGGAATATATTTTCTCGTAGCGTACGTACGTACAAATTATTCTGTGCGCGCGATACGTGTTAATAAATTATGCGCACGCGCATACCCACTGTATTTTAATATCAACTTTATAGTCGAAGGATTTACCGAAAACATGGAGGCCTTTCACACTCACTTCTGGACCGCTCCAAGTTAGAGCGCTCCAGAGGAACGGTTCTTGAAGAACGCTTCGTTTGCTTTCACACTCACCGCATTTTTTATGTCTCGAATCGCTCAACGAGTCAAAGTGGTCTTGTTGCTATGGCAGCTCAGATCAGCGGCTCAAATTTTTCGCGCGGAATTTCAAACCGTATAATGCGCTGTGCCGCTGCCCGGTCGGTCTGTCGTATCAATGTATCAAATCACCCATTGATTTCCCGCGCCACATACACTCACTTCCGGTTGAAGTACGCTTTAGGATCGCTTTGCTTTCACACTGACACGTTGGAGCGCTCTAACGAGGAACCGTTCCTCAAGACCACCTCGCGAGGTGGTCTTCTGGAGCGCTCCAGAAGTACGCTTCCTGGACCACTTGAGCATTCACACTCACCTGGGAACCGCTCCAGAGGAACCGTTCTTAGTTAGAGCGCTCTAACGAAGTGAGTGTGAAAGGGCTCATGGTCTTTTATATAAACGCTAGAGGAAGACGGGAAGTCCTTGTCCGTCTCTATTTTGAGTTGGGATTCTCCCAGAAAGAAATTTTGTACTTTTTGTTATCAAAAAGATCTATGCACTGTTTTTGCAATGTCTGGCGATAGATACTGTTCTGTTTAAATATAGATAGGTTGGTGAAGAATTTACACAAACATAATTACTCAAACTCAATGCCTTCGTATATATTCAAATCTTGAAAATATAATTTATTAATTATATTTCATCTTTTCTTAATTGACCAATATACTCAGAATAAATTTCACATGACAACTCAAAGAGTGTAATCAAGTCATATGCAACAACTATATATATATATATATATATATATATATATATATATATATATATTCAAATGTTAATGATCCATTCAATCGGTAATATAAATATTCTTGTCATAATCCAATGTATTAAACATGTAAATATAACTGCAAAGGGTTTACAGAAAATATATATAATCACTCTTTTCAGTAAGATACACCATTAGCCTCGTAAAGCAGTACAGCAAATACCCCAAAAGTGTAAAAGAGATGAGTTCAACTAATCAAACATTTCCTCCTGGGAAAATCTAGAAAATCATATTGTTTAGCACGTGCAGTATTTATAAATTAATTGAAATAAATTAAATGTCCGCGACTGTCCTCAACCCGTATGGAATCTCCTTACATTATGTCTTCCTGTGCTCTTGTGATGTCTCTTCTAGACGATGCACGAAGACTCTAGAATGTCCATGGGTGTTCAAGGGTTGTGTCGCCTGTTACAAAAGCTTGCTCTAAGTATAACGTTGAATTCTGTTGTAACTGTAGTTTGTCCAGTAGACAAAGGGTCACGTCTCAGAGGTAGACGATCTGCCCTGGTAGATCTGTCCAAGAAGATCTATCTCGGAATTCCCAGAATTCCCGGAAGTCCCGGAACCCAGCTGCCTGACTACTGTTAAAACAATTATACACCGATGAGTTACAGCATAAGGTTTACACTATATTGTAAATATATATCCATATTATGTTTCCAAGATATTATTCCAAAATATATATATATACACGGAATATTATCTCGTACGTACGGAATAATATCTCGTACGTACGGAATAATTTTTTTTTTTTTTTTGGTTCTCAAAAATGGCATGCTTGGGGCTTCGTAATTATGGTAAGATGAAGAAGCCTATTGTTTTTGGTGTGGGCGGAGTCGACATTGTTGCCATGGTAACCATATTTTTAAAAGAAACGGTAAAGATTTTCTTGTGAGCGCTCTACCGGCTGCAGTTTTTGTTGCATCACCTTCAAATTTCGCATGGAGGTGCATTATGGTATTAAGATGAAGACGCCTATTGCTTTTGGTGTGGGCGGAGTCGACATTGTTGCCATGGTAACCATATTTTTTAAAGAAATGGTAAAGATTTTCTTGTGAGCGCTCTACCGTCTGCAGTTCTTGTCGGATATCTTCAAATTTCGCATGGAGGTGCAGTATGGTAAGATGAAGACACCTATTGTTTTTGGTGTGGGCGGAGTCGACATTGTTGCCATGGTAACCATATTTTTTAAAGAAATGGTAAAGATTTTCATGTGATCGAGCTCTGTACCGGCTGCAGTTCTTGACGGATCACCTTCAAATTTCGCATGGAGGTGCATTACGGTAAGATGAAGACGCCTATTGTTTTTGGTGTGGGCGGAGTCAACATTGTTGCCATGGTAACCATATATTTTAAAGAAATGGTAAAGATTTCTTGTGAGCGCTCCACCGGCTGCAGTTCTTGTCGGATTACCTTCAAATTTCGCATGGAGGTGCATTATGGTAAGATGAAGACGCCTATTGTGTTTGGTGTGGGCGGAGTTGACATTGTTGCCATGGTAACCATATTTTTTAAAGAAATGGTAAAGATTTTCTTGTGAGCGCTCTACCGGCTGCAGTTCTTGTCGGATCATCTTCATATTTCGCATGGAGGTGCATTATGGTAAGATGAAGACGCCTATTGTTTTTGGTGTGGGTGGAGTCATCGTTGCCATGGTAACCATATTTTTTCAAGATATATAGTAAAGACTTTCTTATGAGCGCTCTACCGGCTGCACTTTTTGTCGGATCACCTTCAATTTCAAAACAACTAAAAAATGACAAATGTACAAAAAGGTCATTTTTGTCAGCAGTGATACCCGAGGCGGCCAATTTGCCACTTTATCCACTTCAGTCACAACATTGATTCAAATGGGGGATGGGTGACGGTTCGGGGGATCCATGTACTCGGACTGGTCCCCCCTCCGAGTGCTCTAGTTATCATTTTTATTGAATATCCTTTCCCTCTCTATTTTCCTCCAGCCGATATCCGTATCCCGTTCATCATGGAGTCGCTCATCCAAAATGGCATCTTCGTCCTCTTCAACCTCTTGACCGTCATCTACATCTTCCCCTGGTTCTTGGTGGGCGTGGTCATAATGGTGCTCATCTTCGGTGGCCTCAACGGGCTTTATCGCCCCGGTCTCCGGAACATCAAGATGCTGGATAACACCCTGCGCTCGCCCTGGTTCTCTCACGTTACCACGACGATGCACAGTCTCTCCACCATCCACGCCTACAAGAAGAAAGATGAATTTGTCAAGAAGTAAGCGAGGCATCAATCTACATTTGCTACTCTCCACCCTGGGGACGTAAATTGTTACCTGGTGTGAAGAAATTCCTTGAATGCTTGAGCCCGATATCGGGATAGCCTGGCAAAACCTGGGGTTATAGAATTCAGCACTTTGTATCCTATGGAAAAAGGTCTTTATAAATCCAACTGCAATTATAGTTATTATCATTATATTGTGTGGTGTTTTGATTCAGAAAACTTAACTTGTTGATTTTATATTTGGCAATAACATGTAAGGGCATCTTTCCTTTATTTATTTCACGGCCCTTGCCTTGTTCGTACACGAATGTTAAACCACTTTAAAAATACTGCAGTGGCAAAATGAAATGACCCATCGTGCTCTTTGCATTTCTGTATCTTACCACACCTGTTGAAATTCTTATCATTTTCAAATGATAATGAAACTGACTCCAAAGGGTAGAAAAAAAGGGATTTGACAACTAGAAAACTAGATACCAATTTAAGATTGGTGAGATATTGGTAAAGGCATATGTTTATGAATGTATGATTGATATTAATATTTTCATACGTCTGTCATTCATTCCTTTGTTTGCTAGATTTGAGAAGCAGTTGGATAAACACTCTGTTCCTTTGATGCTTTTCATGTTGGCCAATCGGTGGCTGGCGACCCGTTCTGACATCATGACTAGTTTTCTTGGTTGCTTAACTGCGACCTCCATCGTCCTAACTCATGGCAAGATACCTCCCAGCCTGGCGGGCTTGGCTCTCACATTTACTATGCAGGTAAGAAACAAATTACTGGGTTGATACTGCATGTACGCAGGGTTCTCACCAGAATGTAACATCCTTGGTGTGGGTTACCTAATTAGGGAAAAAAATAATAAATAATAAATGTTTCTGACAAAGGTACTGACAAATTTAGTGCATATGATCCATTAAAACAATAATTCCCACAGACTCAAGCCCAAGTTTTCGTAGGCTTGGGTATTCCGTGTGTTATCTACCCACATTCTAATAAAGTTAAGTTAATGTCACAGTTATATATAGACTACTCAAAGGTAATGATGACAGAGAGGTGGTTTATTCCAGTTAATACAATTTGAACAGTTCAGTATGGTCTTAAAAAAGCAGTCCTCAACCAGTAGACCTAATGAACAGTTTTGAAGGTCAAAAGGTCAAAGGACAGAGGTTCACATGTATGTAACATACATAGCTACACTATTATTAAAAAAAAAATTATACTAATTATGCGTATTCAACGAAACCTTGTTTTTGTCATCCTCGTACTTAAGTTTCTAGGTATATTCCAGTTCACTCTGAGGTTAGCCGCTGAGGTCGAGGCAAGATTTATATCCGTCCAAAGAATCATCGACTACACAGTGAGTAGTGTTTCTAGCAAACAAGTTCTGAGTACCGGTCAGACTAATAGGATCTGGTTGTATTTCACATGCTCCGCTGTCAAGTCCCTAATACTGAATTCTAACTTTTCAAAATGTAAACCTAACCATCACCCTAACCCTGCATCTTTGAAGAAATAGAGCCTGGGGAATATGTTGCTGGAGCAACTGTCAGTTCACCAATGATTTCTATGATTCTGGATACCTTTACATACATGTAGATGAAAGTATAATACCAAGTATTATGAACCCTATCCAAAGGAAATCCATATCATGAGGCCACCCATAATAATCTTGCTTTCTATCACCGTTAGGACTGATTTTCCAACATCCTTGCCCCAAAGTTGAATTAATGTATTGAACTTTTAACACATACTCCTTTTCACTAGAAATTACCAAGGGAAGCAGCCCCTACTATCGAGGGTGAAGAGCCTCCAGAGAAATGGCCAGAGCAGGGCCGCATCACCTTCCGCAGGGTGAAGATGCGTTATCGTGACAACCTACCTCTGGTCCTGAAGGGTGTGACGTTCTATGTCAAGCCACGGGAGAAGATTGGTATTGTAGGACGGACAGGCTCAGGTAAGAATGGTCAGTGTAGAAGACATGCATGAGAATTTGTTAACCCAATGTCTACTGGAACCGGGTGGCTTCTGTATTAAGCCTATGGGATTGAGAGAATTCAGTACTCAGTGGGTTAAGTTAATGTTGGCTGCTATAAATGGTAAGGGTTTAGGGTGATGATGATCTTGCCAGTGATGACAACAACGATGATGAGATATTCTTTTGTGGATGGAGATAAAGCTGGTTTTGATTTTGGTGATGATAACAATGATAATAATTATAATGATGATGATGACTATGGTGATGCTAGAAGAAGAAGAAGAAGAGGAGGAGGAGGAGGAGGGAGTGAGGGAGGAGATAGGGAGGGAGGAGGAGAGAGGGAGGGAGGGAGGGAGGGAGGAGTGAGGGAGGGAGGGAGGAGTGAGGGAGGGAGGGAGGGGGGAAGAAGAAGAATGATGGTATTGATTCTCTTTGTTTAGGCAAGTCTTCTCATTGAGTTAATCTATTGATTTATGTGGTGATGATATTGACATTGATGAATGATATTGATTGTCTTTTCTGCAGGCAAGTCTTCTCTCGGCATTGCTCTCTTCCGTTTATCTGAGATATCTGGAGGAAGCATGTTCATAGATAAAAAGGACATTGTTAAGATGGGACTGAGAGACCTAAGATCCAAAATATCCATCATCCCTCAAGATCCCGTCCTCTTCATAGGAACGGTCAGGTAATGCCCTGTACCTACTTAAGGGATACACTATTTATAAAATATTGAATGGCCTTAAGTGGGATACAAGTGTATATCGCATGAGCTATTAGCATATTTTACAAGTCGGCACACGAATGAAATATATTCATAGCGAGTGCCATATACCCTTGTGTCCCATGAAAGAGAAGTCATGCAATATCTATCGTATATAAACTTGTACCTCATTTTCACCATTACATCTTTACATTTTTGTATTTATTTAGACATTACACAAACAGAGAGAGAGAAAATTATTTTTCCCTACCCAAGCATTTTACAAGGGCTGCACGAATACATCTTTAGCCTTTGCGTGTTCAGTTGCGTATTCCCTTTTCTGCGCAGTCACGCACCCTGAACCATGCATGAGATATTGCAAAATTACTGCACGGTCATCCAGTCACTTTTGCGCAAACCATGAGGATACACCGATTTTATTTGTAGGCTAAAAGTCCCGAATACGAATAATGATTAAAGATAATCTTGACG
This sequence comes from Heliocidaris erythrogramma, assembly GCA_025617745.1. Classification (NCBI taxonomy): domain Eukaryota; kingdom Metazoa; phylum Echinodermata; class Echinoidea; order Camarodonta; family Echinometridae; genus Heliocidaris; species Heliocidaris erythrogramma. The sequence goes on along the minus strand of CM046871.1, from coordinate 28,436,673 downwards.
AGGAAAAATGAATTCCATCAGAATCTAAAAAATCTATCTCCACATATTTCTATGTCCAAGTATAATATGAGTAGCATCTGCCAAATAATTTCTGACAGAATTGTGTAAATCTCGGTGTTGGAGAAATTTCAGTTTATGCAGTTTTCAGAAAGTTTTTGTTACTTAATATATTTTTACATTCGGTTGACCTAAGGTTTACCACAACATTTATTGCATAATAAAGCTTTGCAATGATTTTTAAATAGTACAAATGAAAATTTCTTTTGAGGAATTAAGTGACTAATTAAATTTGGTTTAGTATGATATGTGAAATAACAAGAAGGTGAAGATATTGTAGAATTTCATAGTTACACAAAAGGGATGTTGCACTTCTATTATATTTTCACAGTGGTGAAGTAAAAGTTTGCCGAAAACATATTATAAACATTGATTAAGTTTAAAAATTTCATTTTGATACCAACTTAATATTAAGCAATAAATCCATGTACACTGCAGCATGTCATCATTGTGCGTATTGGATAAATTGTATTTATTGCTTTATGTGGAAGAAGGCAGTCTCGTGTGCATGTAAGCTCAGTATTTAAGTTTGGTTTTACTGGATTTCAGCCAATGTTTCAATGATTTAGTATGAAGTTCTATTCCAAATTCCCATAAGGATGCCATATTGCACTCCTTTTCTCTTTTACTGTTTGCTGACGTGGTATAAAGGTATAACCTGGATCCGTTTAATGAGCATTCAGATGAAAATATATGGAGAGCCTTAGAGAGAACTCATATGAAGGATATGGTATGTCTTCTCTTTTTTTTGTTAAACCTCTTTCCCATAAATGATGTTGCATAACTGCCTTAAAAACGGCCATGGCAAAATAAAGTGACCGAAGCATAGTACGCCTCTCATTTCTGTATCTGGAAACACACAGAGAAGTAAGTACGCTTATTAGGGCCATTGAAACATGCAGGTACTTTTTTGTTGTCACCCAACTTGCCAGTTATTTACTTTTCATTTTGCTGTTAGCTGTTTCATACAACTTGTTTCGAATAACAGTTTCCACCGTCATATAACAAATTAGCTCTCAGCTAACCAAATGCATTGATTTCAATAGCTGTTATCAAATATTTGTGCAAGTACATATATCTTGTTTTTGATAACAAGTTTTATGACATAGGTCCCATATTAAAATCATTATAAAAAGCTTCAGTTATTTTATTCATAAACTCATTTAAAGCCGATACTTCAACATGATGGCTCATTTCACCTTTAAAAATTGTCTTCCATGAGGTCCTGTTTACAACATATAAACAGATTTTAACATACAAAAACCAAGATAGACAGTGATAAGTCACATAGTGATATATAGACTAAGGGCATAATCAAAAACTCTGAACAGCAGGATCTACATCAATAAACTACCTAACTGCCTTATTTATAATATGCTATTCCAGCGCTAACGCTGCTCCTAACCGATCCAGAATAAAACAGAAACTAACATGCACTTACCGCAAGAGGGCTCACCTCCATACGCCTTGGCAGGCCGACCGACCGGGATACCCGTCCTCCTTTATTTGCTCGCGCTGTTTCCGAGCTCTTTGTGTATTTTTTGCTTAAGGATTTCAGCTATTTTGATCGTGGATATTTCTCAAGATAAGGTCAGTTCGTTCCTTTTATTTTCTTCTCCGTACCTTTCTCGTTATTTTGGTGCGCTTTTTGGGTGCGCTTTTTCCCGCTTGGGTGAATTTTGAGGCGTTTTCTTCTTAGCTGTTGTCACGATTTGAGCGTCCCTTTCCTCGCGTGACTCCACCCGCAGTTGGCGGTGTGGCTTCCCCGTGCTCACTCCTCTTTGGTTGTGGAGTGTTTGCTTGCCCCCCCCCCCCCCCTCCCCCCCCCCCCCCCCCGCGTGCTTCGGCGGCCCGCCTGGCCTGTCAGTGGGACCTGGCAAGCGGGGTTTTTTTCGCCCCCCCCCCCCCCCCCACCGGTCCGGGATGTGACCGCCAAGGGGGGCGCGCTCGCGGAGGGTTGGTTTCACCGTCCCCCGTGGAGCCCATGGCTGTCAGGTGTGCCACCGCCTATGCAAGATGCGCCAGGTGTGATGCCGCCGGCGCAAGGTGTGTTCAGTGCATCGGTGCTAGGTGCGCCGTCGTCGGCACGTGGTGCTCCGCCCCAGTTTCGGCGCTACACCGGAAGACCATATTTTTCCTTCCCCTCCACTGGACGGGACTTCTCGGCTCCCTCGGAGCCCGGGGAATCCATTCAGGCGGACGCCGAGTCCGTTCTGTCTGTTGGCTCCACGGCAGCTTCTACTTCGGCTGCGTCGGGGAAGGAGGGGCTGCTACCCTCCGTCACTTGAGTGAGGAGGTGGAAGCTCTTTTGATGCGGTATCTCCCACAGTTCTACACCTCGGCGGAACAGGAGGTAGAGGAGGCCTCGGCCTCCCTCCTCTTTCGCTCTCAGCTAGAGCATGCTCTGGTTATTCCCCTAACTGCCGATTACAGGTGAGAGTACCAGCAGGTGGCTGGGGAAGACGCCGCCAGACTGGGGCCGCATGGCCTCGCCAGGGCTTTGCCGCTTTAAGGCGGAATACTTTCAGGAGTACTTTTCCACTGAGACACCGTCCCAGGAGCTGCTAGACATAGGGGACAGGATGAGACCCACTAATCCTCTCAAACGTAAGTCCTTCTTGGAGGAGGACCGCAGATGGGCCCATGTGGCCACATGTCTCAGACATCAGTTCTATGCGCCTCGCGGCCTACACTCGCGGCGCTTACCAACCTCGCGGCTCAAGCGGAATCGTTAAAGGTGGTTCCCGAGGACCTGGCCCTTCTGGGCTCCCTCTTGCTGAGCCTCACAGAGCTCTTATGGTCGCAGTCCACGCGCTCGGCCTTCTATGCTACGAGACACCGCCGGTCCCAGGCTTCAAGCCTTGCGGTTTTCGGAGTTGGCTACGAAGCAGACCGGTAAGGGCGTTCTGTTCAAGGGCCCCTTTCTGTTCGCTGGTCAATTGTCAGACCTTTTAGATAGGGAGGCTGCCAACAGGAAGGGGGCCGACGAGGCTGTCAAGCAGCTTCGGAGGGGACCCGGGTACCCCGCAACTTGGCTCTTTTCCAGTAGGGGGTTTTGCCCCGCTCTCCAGGACGGTGATTGCGGCCCCTCAGGCCCGGCGTCCTACGTCATGTAGCTTCCCCGAGCCCGCGCTCCTGCCGGCGGGCACTTCCAGGGCGGGCCTCAGCGAGGCTCCTCTCGCGGCCAGACTGGCCGGAGCCGCGGTTTCCATGAGGGTCGTAGGGGCAAAGGGTGCTCCTGACTCCTTGCCCCGAGTGCTAAACGGGCACGTAGGGGAGGTGGGTTGCACTTTCACTCAGCCTGGGCAGCCTGGGATGTGTGGCATGTTGGGAGGACGGGTTTCCCGGTCGGCCTAGCAAGGCGTGGGGAGGTGAGCCCTCTTGCGGTAAGTGCACGTTAGTTTCTGTTTTATTCTGGCTAGGTTAGGAGCAGTGCTAGCGCTGGAATAGCATATTATAAATAAGACAGGTAGGTAGTTTATCTCGTAGATAAGAGAATCAGGCCTGATTCTCATGATTTGATGAAAATCATTCTATACATGATCAAGTAGAATATTATCTGATATTTAAGGTGATAAAATAAAATAAATTCCTTGATAACATTCTGCCTTTCCTACCACAGATAAGCAAACTAGACCAGCAGCTGATGGCACCTGTGGTAGAGAATGGTGAGAACTTCTCAGTGGGAGAAAGACAGCTTATGTGCATGGCAAGGGCTCTGTTGAGGAACAGTAAGGTGAGCAAAGAACTGATTACCAGTCTCGAAATTGGGAGGAAATGTAAAAGGAACAATAAAAACTTTTTCACTTTGTTCCAAATTCCTGTGGATGCACGAAATCCAGAAAAACTTTACCTGACTTTCTGGTTAAGGAGTTCGCAGAAAATAAATAACCTAAAACCTCATACACGGAACAAATGCCCTACTTTTACCTTCATGTGTAGAGTATTTTAAATTGACATTTCTCTTTACAGAAGTAATATTTCCAGCTAATATTTTTCATACATGGAACCAAATAATATTCAGAGCAAAATATTTTTGGGTGATTGATTCCCTATAAGACTAGTATATAAACCTAGATTATTATAATTTCTCTTAACTACTTTCTACCATAGATCTTGTTCTTAAATGTAGCTACAGAAGCCATTGACAGCGAGAGTTGAATTAACATTAACTTGCGCTTACAACACAGCATATATAGTGGTAGTATCACATACAAATCTACAGTACAGATTTCCATTATGCACTACTATAAATTCAGATTAAAACCATTATATTTTGCTCACTCTTTCTACCATAGATCCTGTTCTTAGATGAAGCTACAGCGGCCATTGACAGCGAGACGGACACTCTCATCCAAGCCACCATACGAGAAGCCTTCAAAGACTGTACCATGCTCACCATAGCGCATCGTCTCAACACCATCGTAGATTCACACCGCATCCTCGTCATTGATGACGGAAAGGTAAGAAATTTGTATCTATACCACCTGAAAGATAGCAGTGATTATTAATCCTTTCAGGATAGGAATTATTCAAGGGCTACATTTCGTTCTTCAAATTGGCAACAATAATATTTTTCTTTGAGTGCACCTACAGTTCTAATAAGGTTTAATGTCTTTTAAAACAATATACCTGGTTAGGGATTTTGTGAAAGTTGAAAAGCAATCATATGCTAAGTTTGATGAAAAACAATGATTTTGAACCTCTCCATGTGTTGCCAATTTAAGGATTTTTAAAGCTTATTCTCGTTTTTAAAATTCCTGGCATCAAACCTAATATGTTAATGCAACACAAATGGACAGAGTGTGTGCAGAAATTTTTGTTCTTTCTACTCTTGCATTTGGTATATTTTTTAGTCCTCTGAATTAAAAGTTATTGAGCGAAACCACAAAATGTGGACAATCGTCTTGAAAGGGTTAAACCGTAATGCGCTTTTTATTTGTATATCTTATAACACACAGATAAGTGAGTACACATACATGTAGGACTTTGTTGAGGATAGCTACATTTTTTTCATCCCCACTTGCCATTCAATTACACATTAAAAAAAAGATGTGGCGGTGTACTGTGCAATATGTGAACAACCCTTAATTACATATATATGCGTAGTTACATGTATAACAACAACGATTTTCGGTAGAGTGACTATTTTAAAATGTCTTGCACTTAGTCAAATTATCCACTTGAGTATTGTTGATTCAATTCCACCAATAAACATATATTGTTCAATATAATCAGTCGTTATTTTATAAAGACTGGTACGACAATGGTGTCATTTATCTTAGAGACCTAGTTGGGAGAAATGGTTTTCGGTCATTGGAAAATATCATGTCAACGATCAATGTCAAAAGAATTAAATGTACTATGATGTTTGACTATGCGAAACTGAAAAAAGCAATACCAGCTGTATGGATACGTAAGTTACATGATAGCAATCTCCCTATCACTAGACAGCAACAAGGATTTAATGTTCCGAGATTGCTTATTGGAAACAGATTAAAATGCATCAGTGAACTGAATAGCAAAAATATATAAATTGTTTTCCTCACAAAACTTTCTAACCAACAAATGTTGTTCATATTGGGAAAATAAACTTAACATTGATATAAACTGGTCACATGTATTTAAGTGTAGCCTTTTGCAAATTAGAGAATATATGTTACGGGAATTTAACCTAAAATTATTTTATAATTTATTACCAGTAAGAAGCAATCGCTTTAAATGGGGTCTAATTAGAGAAGATTTATGTTCAGAGTGTAAAGTAAAAGAGGATATTATCCATGCTTTCACTGAATGTATTCTAAACAAACCTTTTCTCACTCATGTTGAAAATATATTGCAAGAAGTATACAATGTCCAAAATACCAAGATTAGCATCTTGCACTTACTGAAAATAGAAGGTAATTGCCAGTCTAATTTATTTCTGACCATAGCTTTCTGAAGCATATATATGTAAAGTTATTTTGGAACGCAACAAAAGTGGAAAAGATAGGAGAGATCTTGTACTGAAATATGTGTTTGAAATAGAAATCAGAAAAAGAATAGAGATACAATATAGCAGAAAGGAAAAAATACAAACAAAGAAAAACGATGACTTACCAAAGGAATTGTTGAAGTTCATGTGAATGTGTCATTTGTGTAGGTTTGAAAGCGAAATTAAAAAAAAGATAGAAATATAAAGAGCAGAAGGGAAAGAATGTAAACAAAAAGAAAAGATGATTTATTTGAAGTTTATTGGAAAATGTAACATTGATATGTGTAAGTCGATTTCAATTTTGTTGTTACGTTTTGTGTCATTTATGTATCATAAATGTTATGTAAACTTTGAATGTAAAATAAATCCTCTAACGAGGCAAAGAAAAAAAAATAACAACGATGTAAGAACTCCCACCTGGGGTTGTATTCTGAAAACTGTTAACTTTTATGTTCGTATAACGATGTTAATTGTCATAACAAATCAAAATCATGACAAGTCATTGGTTAATGATTGCGCAAAGATGGCTGTGCTTGCGTAAAGTTAACAGAGACACCTGCGCAAGCACCAATGATTAGTGTTTATTGTGCGCAATTGCAGTTTGTTATGGCAATTAACATACTTTTCCTTAACATAAAAGATAACATAGTTTTCAGAATACCGCCCCTGGATGATTTCTGGAAGCTGTAAACTCTTTGAGGTTCTTTCAAGCAAAACACAATGAAAACTGCCCTCATGGTTCAGCCGATATGACGTCACAGCACAGGAGTGGGATGACTGGCACACAAATATTATCACTGATCGAAGTCTGTCCTAAAATATCGTTCACCAAGGAATCCCAAGACGAGGAAAATTAGGCTCTTCACCCTAATTCTTAAACACCACAATTGAGCTAACCAAACCTACATAATGTACATGTATAAACAGACTAAAGCATTATCCTTACAATATTGCTGGGAACGTCTTGCCATGATGATGAAAGTTTCTTGGTTCTTTTTCAATTATTTTTCTTCTATAGATTGCTGAGTTTGACCGACCAGCCATTTTGATGAAAAAACCAAACTCCATCTTTAAGTCTATGATGGAGGCTGTGGCTGCACAGAAAGAACTTGCAGAGGTGTTTGGATCGGGGAACAGTCCTCAAGTCCCATGTGCAGAATAGCATCTTGTGCTATCTGAAGACTTTCACTGCTGTTGGCCGCAGAACCCACCCAAGAAAAGCTTGGAATAGAGATACAAGTAGCTATTCTTTTTTTTTCTTGAAATAGGAAGATACAAGGTTTTCAAGTATGAATTTCATGCCAAATTTCAAAATGACACCTACAATCAGAACTTAAGGCTCCATTAATGAAAATTTGTTATCATCATTGTTCATAATTATATTGGCATAGAGGAAATTGAAGATAGTTTTGAGTTGTGGTACAGAAAAGGCCATTTTCTGAGAAATTGTAAATTGTGACGAAGTTACTGTTGATGAAGCAATTAAGTAGTCATGTGGACTAGCAAAAACTGTTACCAAGACCACAAACATCTGCTGAAAATTTCATATCCTGAAAAATTCCCAGCACAAAAATGAACATACGGGAATACAAATTTATTGACAGCCCCATCTGGGGAATTTCTTTGCTTTTCTGTGCTTATTGTGCTTCTGCTATGTACATGTACATTATGTTTATTGTTAAATCTATTTAGAAGATATTCTTTAACATTCATTGTGAATTTCATTGGATTATGTATTTTACCATCATTACCCCAAAACTCAAAGAGTGTAACTAACCTTTCATACACATGTAGTACATATAACCGTTACATGAACGTGTATTCATACATTCAATCATGTTTATGAATGTATTGTCACAGATCACATTCTATGAGCCTTTTACTTTCCGATCAACAACATTATGTTAATGTTCTTGGCTTTTATTAAGGTATCCGAACAATAATATTCCACTCAAGTTGTGAGAATATTAAGATGTTGCTTTCTTCCCTCAATGGTGTGCATGTACAGTATGTACAGTTTAGACCTGAACGAATTATACAGGGTGTACTGAATATATATTACGTAAAAGGTATTCTGTGTGCTACCATATAGTATTCATAAGTACAGGTATACTTGCATGTATATGAAATATGAATATGCAAAGTATACAAATGTTTGTTGCTTTGAGAGACTCTAAAATATGTTGGCTTCATGCGACTGTAATATTTCTTTTTCCTAAGGAGTAAAGCTCCCCCCCCCCCCCAAAAAAAAAAAAAAAATAAATAAATAAATAAAATAATAATGTGTGTGTGTGTGTGTGTGTGTGTCTGTCTGTGTTTAATTGGGTTTTTACAGACGTTTATCAATCTGATATGATTATTTACGTCTGGGACCGACCTGTAATGTCACATATCCATAAGATATGACTCGGTTGAACATGGGTCCGATTTGACAGAGGGCTCCCTGTTTTAGTTTGAGTCTTACGTTAGTCTTGTATAAAATACATTTTGTCAATGTTACACATTTCCATTCTTTTGTATCCATTGTGGTTTGGTAGATTTCGAGACCCATTCCGAAATTCAGTGTTGAATTCATTGCAAGTGGTTGTTTCCCATTATACATGTAAAGTCGAGACAAAGAATCCTTAATTAAGATATTTCATTATCCAATTATACACAGTATGCTAAATGTGAAGATTATTGCTGAAATACATTGTACTCTCTGTTCCTTTTGCTGCATTCTGCATGTTAATATGATATCAAGAGCCCCCTCTTGATATCATTTTAACATCTGGAATTCAACGTTTTGGTGTGTTCTTGTGCGATATACATGTACTGTATACTCTTGATTAGTAAAGACTTTTGCTGAAATACATTACAGTTTTGCTCACTATACTTACTATTTCTATTGCTGCATTTTTGGATGTACATGTATACATATATATCTTTTGAGGCACAAGTAATTGAAAATAATTTTGTGTGTGCCCTTCCCCCCCCCCCCCCCCCCACTGTATGAAGTATACAACTTCTTTATATATATCTGTTTATTTGTGAATTTATCTCCTCTGATATTGTTTGTTCATAGATGATCTGATTATGCTATAAACATGAAGGGTGTAAAAAAAAGCATTTCTTTGCACATTATTCTGGATATTGTCACTTTTTAAAGCTTTATTTGGTTTTATTATTTATTTTTCTTTTAGAAATCATGGCAAGTACAATTCATTAGATCATGCATTAGATAACAGGCAGCATTTAAGAAACATTTTTTTATCATTATTAAAGAGAAATTTGATAAAACATTGCAAAAGGATGACTGTATTTTTATACAAAGCCATGTAATGCCTTGGAAGCATGATTTATGTGCCAAAGATAAATGTTAAACATACAATAGAATTTTGCAATACTGGTAGTGTAAAGATAAAGTTCAGTTCTGGCCATGTGATTGCATTCTGAAAAAAAACAGTCTGGAAGCAATTGTGAAAGGTTGATCATGTCTAAATAAGGATTTGGTGTGTACTGTGAGGTTTTGGAATCATTGTGACTTTTCCCCTGTAATTCTCAGACACAAAGAAGTTAGCAAAAATTATTTAAGGGCTAAATTGGCAACAATATTTTTTTTCTTTTAGTGCTACATGTTTCAAATAAGATATAATGTCTTTGAAAACAATGTTCATGTAGGAACTTTGTTGAAAAGTTAAAAAAATGTCCAATTGTGATTGTAAAACAATGATTTTGAACCTCTCAATTTGTTGCTCATTTAAGGATTTTAAAGCTTATTGATTAAAATTCCTGGGATAAAATGCAATATGGTCATGCAACAAAAATGGACCGGTGTGTGCAGAAATTTGTGCTCTTTCTTATGGGGCGCCAAGTGTACCCTGACTGCTTCTGTTACAAAATCATTAGTGGGGGATTGATTTTGTAACAAAATCAATCCCCCAATATTGATTTTGTTACAAAATCAACCCCACTAGTGATTCTGTTACAAAATCAACATGCACTAGTGATTTTGTTACAAAATCAATCCTTCTCTAGTGATTTTGTTACAAAATCAACCCCACCATTGATTCTGTTACAAAATCAACATGCACTAGTGATTTTGTTACAAAATCAATCCGCATGTGACAAAAGCAAGCTGCACTAGTGATTCTGTTACAAAATCAGTCCGCAGTATTGATTCTGTTACAAAATCAGTCCCCAGTATTGATTCTGTTACAAAATCAGTCCGCAGTATTGATTCTGTTACAAAAAACAACCCGCAGTATTGATTCTGTTACAAAATCAGTCCGCAGTATTGATTCTGTTACAAAAGCAACCCGCAGTATTGATTCTGTTACAAAAGCAACATAACTAGTGATTTTGTATCCGATATAAATGAACGATACGTACTGGCGATACTTTTGACTCCAACTGCATGATATCGATATCACAGAGGAAGCAACAAAAATATTGGTTCTCATCCCCAAAAGTTTTATGTAATTAAAAACAAAACCGAGTAAATTAACACATTAGAACATATTTTTGATAAAAATATGACATATCTTTGCACAAAGTATATTTTTATTTCCAATAAAATTAAATCGAAGAAGATTTTGGTGGAAAAAACTGTCTCAGGTTTATGCCCATTTTCCTTGCCGTGAGAATAGGCGTCTCTTCAGCACCCGGATCGGATCGGATCGTCGAATCTACCGTACAATGCTACGCGCGCTACGGTATCGACGCACGCATCTTTCGTCAGCTCAAATTTGCATCAGGTCTGTATGATTAATATTTCATCCAATAACATCAAAGAAATTAAAATTGAATGATTTATTGCTAAAAGCCTCAAACAAATTGATGGCACCCCTGTCCCTGGCACTGCTCTCCTGCCCTTGAGTTGAGGATTGATACAAAACTGTTTGTTCGTTACAAAGGCAGAAAGTGCAGTGCATTTGATTATTTCCAGACATATATCCGGAATTCCGGATGCATGACTCAACATGAATTTTGGCAGATATTTTCAATAATATACAATAGCAATTAGGCCTAACATTTATTCGAATATCTTTCTTGTTTATGCATTATAACTTAAGTGAATAATTTTAGCAAAGAATTCAGAGTTATTTTTCGATTTCAATGCAAAGTTTCGCATTTATTAAAAATTTCCATTATTTATATTAAATCGTCATTATTTCACAACAATAATATCAATATTAATATATTAAGACTAGTATTAAGACTTATAAGAGGGAAATCGAGATCACGACAAAACGAAAACGGGCGCCAGTCCGCTGGGCCTGGCCAGCTAGCCCAGCCGCCGCACACTCAGGTCAGCTGCGTTGCAGTGCAGCGCCAGTCATGTGGCAGTGCCAGTGGGGCAGGGCCGGCCGGTCAATCCTCATTCAAGGGCAGGCGAGCAGTGCCAGGGGCAGGGGTGCAATCAATTTGTTTGAGGCTTTGAGCAATAAATCATCATTCAATTTTAATTTCTTTGGATGTTATTGGGTGACATTATTAATCATACAGACCTCATGCAAATCTGAGCTGACGAAAGATGCACGTGTACGATACCGTGCCGTATCAATGATTCGACGATCCGATCCGCCGTACGCGTTGAATTGAAGAGACGCCTGTTCTCACGGCAAGGAAAATAGGCATAAACATGAGACACTTTTTCCACCAAAAGTCTTTATTGGAAATAAAAATATATTTTGTGCAATGATATGTCATATTTTCATTAAAATATGTTATAATGTGGTAATATACTCTATTTTATTTTAAATTACTAAAACTTTTGGGGATGAGAACCAGTGAAAAGTATCGCAAGTAGGTATCGTTTATTTATTTCGGATACAAAATCACTAGTAAGGTTGCTTTTGTAACAGAATCAGTACTGCGGATTGATTTTGTAACAGAATCAATACTGCAGGTTGCTTTTGTAACAAAATCAGTAGTGCGGATTGATTTTGTTACAGAATCACTAGTGCGGGTTGCTTTTGTAACAAAAGCAGTATAGTGCGGATTGATTTTGTTACAGAATCACTAGTGCGGGTTGCTTTTGTAACAAAAGCAGTACTGCGGATTGATTTTGTTACAGAATCACTAGTGCAGGTTGCTTTTGTAACAAAAGCAGTACTGCGGATTGATTTTGTAACAGAATCACTAGTGCAGATTGCTTTTGTGGGGGTTGATTTTGTAACAAAATCAGTAGTGCATGTTGATTTTGTAACAGAATCACTAGTGGGGTTGATTTTGTAACAAAATTACTAGTGTGGGTTGATTTTGTAACAAAATCACCAGTGGGGATTGATTTTGTTACAAAAGTAAAATTGCAAAATAATTTTGTAACAGAAGCAGACAGGGTACACTTGGCGCCTCATACTTTCTATCCGGTCTATCTGGTCTATAATTTTTGCCCTCTGAATCAAAAGTTATTGAGCCAAACCACAAAATGTGGTCAATTGTCTGGAAAGGGTTAAAAATCGTGTTCATAAAGTATCAAAAGCTGCATGACAAAGGCATTCTTTTTATAAGCACCCATTCAGAAAACCCTACATCATGCAGAATCAGTGAATTAAACTTTGAAGGATAAAACTTTGCCATACATGGTCATGGTGGAATAATGGAGTTCGGCATTATACACTAAAGGAAAAAAGAAACTTATAAAAGTTCAAGAGATCACCAAATTAAATTCTCTGCATGGAAATGTACCAAATTTGGATATAATGTTGATTCAATGCATGGCTTTAAATGACAGTCAATAACAAAAAGTTTTCTTCAATGCCACAAAAGAAATGTGCACTGAAACAAAGGACTCTCTAATCCCAAAGTCACAAAGATAAACTGCAGCCTTGTACACCATATGCATGTCAATGAATGAAACAAAAGAATTTCAAAAGGGATTTGCAAGTTCATATCCAAACAGATTTAATAGCCAGTATGTCCACCTCTAGCTTGCTGGCAAGCTGTACACCGTCTTCGCATGCTTCCGATCAGATTCGCGATGGTAGCCTGGGGAACATTGTTCCATTCCTCTTGCAGTGCTGCAATGAGCGTCTCCCTATTGATGGGTTGATTGTCACGCCTTGACACACGTCGACCAAGCTCTTCCCAGAGATGTTCAATTGGGGAAAGGTCTGGTGAACGGGCGAACCATGGCAGAACATCAATATCCTCTTGCTCGAGGGGTGCAAATCCCTTTTGAAATTCTTTTGTTTCATTCATTGACATGCATATGGTGTACAAGACTGCAGTTTATCTTTGTGACTTTGGGATTAGAGAGTCCTTTGTTTCAGTGCACATTTCTTTTGTGGCATTGAAGAAAACTTTTTGTTATTGACTGTCATTTAAAGCCATGCATTGAATCAACATTATATCCAAATTTGGTACATTTCCATGCAGAGAATTTAATTTGGTGATCTCTTGAACTTTTATAAGTTTCTTTTTTCCTTTAGTGTACATCCATATATTATTCCTAGCTGTGGCTATAATTATGTGCATAATACCAGTTCTAAAATAGTAAACTGAGAGAGGAATTCAAAGAAAAATTAGATGGAGAGTTTGATGATGAACAGTCTTTGCTTTGTACAGTACTAAATAACTTCCTGTTTCATATATGTGTGGTGTGTGAGGTTGGCTTTGATAACAAGCTTTATGAAACCGGGCCTAGGTATCATTGAACCTCTCCCTACCTGGCAAAAACCACTCTGGCATAAATCAAGTGCATTTTAAGTAAAAAATAAAATTGTGCACCCTAATTGTGCCCCCCCCCCCCCCCCCATTAAAAGAGAATGTTACCTGGGTGAAATATCAATTTTAATGAAAAGGGAGAATAGTAGAGAGAAGCATTTTAAAAAAAGTTCCATCAACATCAATTACGACATGAAAAAGTTATGAAAGTTTGAAAAGTACTTTCTATGGCGATTCTCAAATTGCCAATGTTGCTTCAAAATGGCAGGTTTAGAAGTACAACTCTCAATATGTTGGGACAAAATTTCATTTCTCCATTATCTCTATATATGCTGCTTGTCTTTGTGTTAACTCAACATACAGGGTTGGAAAAAAGTTTGGAATATTTTTTTGGCGATGAGTATGTCTGATTTTAAATGCTAGTTTCTACTGTATTGTGATGAATAATTCATCCAAATCGGATTAACTGTGTTGAATGAAGTCTACTGTTCCATCTTGTACCAAAGATTACGTAATATTGTTAAACATGTTACAATGGCTGACCAATGAACCACATGTTGTCAGATTTGCTCTATTTGTGTTTGAACATCTTGTTATACATTTCTGTACTTCACGTGGAATTTTGAAAAAGCTACGTGCAGTTTGCAGTCATTTTGAAGACTTCGGTATAGCAATTAAACTGTATCTGATTATTTAACTTTTTCGTTAGACATTTGCAAAAACAGCAAATATACGCTTCCGAATTCCAAGTGGACCTCTGCACTGTGTGATAAGCCTGATTTTTAATGTTGTGCTTTTAAAGTTAAAAAGGGACACATATCTTTTATTTGAACCTCAAAGAAGAACTTAAAATGACGAGGGATATGTTTAAGACAAGAAATAATTCTTGGAATAAAAATATTCCAAACTTTTTTTCCAACCCTGTATGTTGCATCAAATATATTTTCCCATGATATATCTTGAGCTAAGAAGGGGAGAAGCTGCCTGGGGGGGGGGGGGGGGGGCACTCAGATATATGGGTGTACACATGCGCGTCCAAGAAAACGCGGGTCTTTTTTCAGGTGGAACGCGTAACGCGCGTTACGCGTTAAGGGGTCCAAAAACGCTGATTTTCAACAAAAAGGGGTGCTTTTGACTAATCTGGCCGAACACGTTTAGGGGGTATATTTTTCACTTTGGCACCAATATGTAAATGGACATTTTCTGATATTTTCAGGGATTTTCACGGGGATTTACAGCCCGATTTCAGTTCAGGGAGTGACGCGCGGCAGTGCATGCAGATGGATGCAAAAAAGAGAAGAGAATCGGGAGCGGAGAGTTCTACCGACGCAGCCATAGTGCACTGAAATGGTTCCCCCTCTGAAATGTGTTGTTGCTTATAGCGCGCGCTGTTTATGGGGTAATATTTAAGTCAAACCTGTTTAGGGGGGTTGGATGATGAAAAACCGCGCAAACAAATCCTCGTTTAGGGTCTTTTTTCATCCAAGTATAAAACCTGTTTAGGGGGTATTTTGAAAACCCATGGACACGCATGTGTACATCCATATATCTGAGTGCCCCCCCCCCCCCCCCCCCCACCGAGCGAAATTTTTTTTCCTGTACCTTTGGGGCTATCCAATCTGAATATTCATGAAAGAGACTAGAAGTATCGGACTTGTATTTTCTTACTCAGTTTCACCTTATTTTTAAATCAGCAAAAGAAAATTTCGTAATATATTCCTCTGCCGAGATTCGAACTTGCGGTCCTTTCATCGATAGCGCACCAGATTATCCGACTGCGCCACACAGAACAGCTGCTCAATGGCCTTGCTCGTTTTATCATATCCCTACAGTTCGTTTTCATGAATATTCATGCCGACTATTCTTGACGGAATAAACCGTATTACTGGTCATGCGCATGCGTACTCTCATCTCTAAGACCCAAGTCATGAATATTCATATTGGATAGTACAGGGGAAAAAATTCGCCCCCCGGGAGAAGCTGCACCTTGGGAGATGATGGGGAAAATATGAAATTTTGTGTAAAAAAACATTTTAGTTTGCACTGGACCAAGTTTTTGGAAGACTCTTGACTCAAGCATTAGTCATTCTGTCAGTATATCTGTCTTCAAACGCAAACTGAAGTTATACTTATTGAGTAATTACTTTTTGATTCGTAAACTATGCTCCAAATTGTGATGCTGCCGTGACAAAGAGTTTAAATACGAAGAGTGCTCAGTGCCGAAATAAAGCACGCGTATATATTGTGGTACATGTCGATCGGCCCAGAGGGAAAGGTTATAGTCTTAATCAAGATGTTTTTATTTTTTCCTTCTTTTTCTGGACAGCGCTTTTGCCGTTTGGTAAAGCCCTAACTAAAGGGCATAGTCTTGATATTGTCCCTTGAAATACAAACTTATGTCCCAAAACAGATAGGAATCAACTCTAACTGCACCAGGGAGGAGACTGAGAGGGAGGAGGGGGGGGGGGGGGGGGGGGGGGGGGGGGGGGGGGGGGGGGCTCGGACTAGATGTTTGTTTTTTGGTTAAAGTTATTTGCTATGAAATTTCTATTAATATTTATGTGATGATGGGGGGGGGGGGGGGGGTCCAAACATGTTCCCTGATATTAAGCTCTATATGAGCAAACACTGCGATATTTGACGGGAATGTCTCGAGAAATTATTTAAAAATAATAATATGCTATCTTTATTTTTCTATTAAATCATAATATTTCATTTGATATGATTTATGGAAGTTATAGGGATTATAGACCTGCAATGTAATTTTATTAGCCTTATTCTTTTTAAATTCAAGACAGAAAAAGGCTTTAATTGAATGAGATTGTGTGCGAGCAATTCCTTATATAAATGTAAAGATTACATTAAGAGTGGCGTATCCAAGATTATCCAGGAATGTACATGCCCCTATGTGCCAGCCAAAACAAAATATGACATAATATGAAAGGAAATGTGTCCCCCCCCCCCCCCCGCACAGAAAGAATATAACCAACCAATATAACCAACTTATGGTAAGTTATTTGTAATATTCCGCTGTAGAAAATATGAGACGACGGGCGAAGAAAACAGTAAAGAGGCTTGCTCCGAAGCCATCACCAACGCAATAGGGCCTTTACCGATTGTACGAAAAGGGCGATGGCCTCCGTGTTTTGAATTGAATTAACTAGTAACCAACAATATAGCAGCTGATGATATAATTTATTTATTACCAGTCCTATTTTGTCTTTGTAGGAATATCCCATTACTTTTGCCCCATCTCTCTTTGTCTCCCCCCCCCCTCATTTTTCTCATACTCTCTTTTCTCTCTTACAACAGATCTGTAAAAAATGACTCCAATAGAATTGAGGAAAAAATAATGATCTCTTATTTTTTAAATTTGTGTTTTTATTTATAGGAAATCAACAAAAATCACAACAATTACAAGTGATTTACATGATTAAAAACAAAATCACTGAACAAAAACAAAATAAAGCAACTGGAACAAAAAAAAAAAACTGGACTAATAATATCTGATACCCTACACCCCTCCTTTGACAGCCCTGCATCAATTTTGTGCCCCCACCCTACTACATCCCGCATTCGCCCTTGTCATAGAATGTCAGTGTCAGACTCATATCCATAACAGGGTTCAGAAGCCCCCCCCCCCCCCCCCCCCCACACACACACACACTACATTGTCGGTCTCTCGGTACCAAGGACAACCAAACAACGAACAGCAAGCAAAAAAACCTGAATGAGCCAAGTTTTGGCAAACTGACATATCATCGGCAAAGCGAACGGCAACGCCACCACCTTTATCGGGATCGCAGAGGGGTAGACCAAGCCTAGATAGTGCTAGACACCTATCATGTCCATGCACCTATTCCGCTCGGCTATTCCATGCTGCTTGCATGAACATCAGCCATTAGGCTAGGCGTAATGCGGTGATAGAAAATTGATTATACGAATTTATGAATTTAACACATTGAATTTTGCCTCTGGTACATTAGAAATATAGTAGTGAACTGGAATTTAGTTAGATTTTCTTCTAACCGGCTAGGCTGGGTTTGCTTTCGGGCGGACGGACGTCTGCTACATGGTCGTCTGCTAGTGCACGATCTAATTGGATGTCGTCACTCACGTGATCGGTACACGCCCATTTACATTAGGTCATCGATAACAAATTTGAAGGCACGTGTAGTATGGCAAATTATTTTTTTTGGTCGAAAGCATGCATATTCCCGGGGATTTGTGCGGGGTTTATTGGACTCACCGAGCCTCAATTATACCCTTCCATAGCTTTAAATTTCATGTAAATCACATTTTTCCTAATTTCAAATAAATACTAGGGGAATTAAAATCATTTCAAAACCCCTGTTTTTATGTGTTAACCAATGGGAGCTGGAAGCCAAAAGCATGCATATTCCCGGGGATTTATGGGGGGTTTATTGGACTCATCGATATACCCTTTCAGGGCTTTAAATTTCATGTAAATCACATTTTTCATAATTTCAAATAAATACTAGGGGAATTAAAATCATTTCAAAACCCCCGTTTTCATGTGTTAGCCTATGGGAGCTGGAAGGCCAAAAGCATGCATATTCCCGGGGATTTATGGGGGGTTTACTGGACTCACCAAGCCTTCATTATACCTTATTAGAGCTTCAAATTTCATGCAAATCACATTTTTTACATTTTCAAAGAAAAATTATGGGAATTATAATCACCCTAAAATTCCTTGTTTTTGCGTGTTAACCTATGGCAGGCGAGACGTTTTTGGTCAAAAGCATGCATATTCCCCGGGGATTTATGGGCGGTTTACTGAACTCATCAAGCCTTAATTATACCTTTTCAGAGCTTTAAATTTTATGTAAATCACTTTTTTTATATTTTCAAATAAAAATTATGGGAATTATAATCATCCTAAAATTTCCTTGTTTTCGCGTGTAAACCTATGGCAGGAGAGACTTTTTGGGGGTAAAAAGCATGCATATTCCCGGGGATTTATGCGGGGTCTATTCAACTAGTTGAGTCTTAATTATACATTTTCAGAGCTTTAAATTTTATTCAAGGCACATTTTTCAAAATTTTGATTTAATTCTGCGGGAATTATAATCATTCAAAAATTCCCCTTTTTGCGTGCTAACCTATGGGAGATGGAAGGCCAAAAGCATGCATATTCCCCGGGGATTTATGCGGGGTCCCTTGCACCTTTTGAGCCTTCATTAAGCCTTTTCAGATTCTCAAATTACATGTAAGCCACATTTGCACTAAATTCAAGGTAATACTAGAGGAACTATGATCATTTTTAAAATCCATGTTTTCACGTGTTAACCCTATGGCAGATGACTCTGTCAAAAAGCAGGCATGATCCAAGGGATTCATATCGGCATTTATTGACAAAAAAGGTTCAAGAAATGTTTTTTCAACTATCCATCCTTTTTCTCGTGCAAAAATCAGACTTGAAAAAGATAGAGTAAGATATGAAATATCAAGAAAAGGTGAGACATATTTTCACGTGTTATACCTATGGAGAACGTATTTTTCCGAGTCTGTTTTTAACACAGCAAAGTATGCCTCCAAAATGTACTACGGAAGTAGGTCAGAGTAATCTGTCTTGATACTATTTAAAGTCTTTGGCCGTGATTAATATTTGAACATGATCCATTCCTCAATCTACTACTGTATAGCAACTGCCAACTTAACTTTTTCTTCTTTCTTTCCCTTTCTCGCCTATATTTATAGCAAGCTTTTCTAATTCTCTCTCTCTCTCTCCCCCCTCCCCACTTTCCATTTCTATAACCCATGTTTTTATCACTCTTCTTGCCTCCTTTTGTACATAGTCTCTTCTCCCCACCCTATTTTATGACTCGGTTAAATCATGTTTACAGTTATTTGTGTTTAGTACTGAAGCGTTTTAGACGAACATTTCTTGTATTATTTTTTCTACTATATAACCAGGCTAGTCGTTTTCTACTATATGATATTGTTTTGAGGGACTGATTTTACAAGCTAAGCTTTTCTTAAGGTCTCCTCGTCTCTCTATTTCACTTAAATGCATTGTTATATGAACTTGTTCCTTACTATTGTTCCTTTTATGTACTCTGTCACATGTTATTAATTTGTTAAAATTGTATTACATCCATTTGGAAGAAAGACAAATAAACTTGAACTTGAGAGTTGTACTACTAAATCTGTCACTTTGAAGCAACATTCTGTTTGTCAGAGAATTTCAGACCTGAATCCATCACTGTTTGTTTTGCTTGGAAAATTATCACATTATGGTGTCAGGGGTACAGCACTGGACTGGTTCAAGAGTTACTTAGCTGACAGGAAACAATTTGTCTCTTTAAACGGTATTGATTCAGGGTTACAGAAGGTCACATGCGGCGTTCCTCAGGGATCTCTCCTTGGTCCGCTATTATTTATTGTGTATATTAATGATTTTCATTACTCATCTGATGTATTATCGTTCATTTTATTTGCTGATGATTCCAGTTTGTATTACTTGCAAAAATCCATGCACAGGCTCTTTTAGAAACGGTTAATTTTGACTAAGTAAATTTACTTTGTGGATCCAAGCAAATAAATTATCTGCAAAAGACAAATTATATGCTTTTTAGTAATACTAGAGATGCATCGTTTAATAATGTTTTGATAGACAGAGTAACAACTACAAAATTCCTTGGTTTGCACATTGATGAGCAACTAAGTTGGAAAATTCATATAAATCATCTCTTTAAGACATTGTCAAAAAACAGTGGTGTAATATATAAATTGAAATCATTTTTTCCTAAAGACATTCTTCTTATAATGTATACTCAACATTAATTCGTCCGTATCTCAATTATGGTGTCCTTGCATGGGGTAATTCCCTTAAAACTCATCTTGAAAAATTATATTTGATTCAAAAGAGAGTCTTAAGAATTATTTGTAATGTCAGCTTTCGTACGCACACTAACCCACTTATTTATAGGCATAGAATTTTAAAGTTGCAAGATATAACTTTCAACTGGGTGCTCTCCTGTATGGCTTCAATTCTGGTGTCCTACCACTGGCTCTGGCCAGCATTTTTAAGAAAAACAGTCAAGTACATCACCATGATACACGAAATGCTTCTGCGTTTCACTTACCCCAAGTTTATTTTCAATACATTGGTTTGCACTGGACCTAGGTTCTGGAACTCGCTTGATTCTAGCGTTAAGCAATCTGTTATAGCCTCTCTGCATTTCAGCGTACACTTAAGGTTTTTCTTCTTGATAATTATTGTGACTCTTAGAGCATCGGTATACTATTGTAGTTATTTTCGTGCCTATTTTTGTGAATTTACTAGTGATGTGTAGTTTCCTTTTATTGATATCAGTGTGTCTAACTGAATATTTTCAGATTGTCAGCTTATTATTCCTTTGTTCCCTATGTTTCTGTACTGGTCGTGTGATGTACCTATTGTTACTGTGTTGTACTCTTACTTTTATCATTTCTCATATTTTCTTTCTTCTCTCCCGTCTTAATTGTTATGTATAACTCTATTCTCCCTTTTTGTATATAGCTCGTTTTGTCTTTTGTTTTGGTTTTTTTTCCTTACATACCCCATTCCTTCCATAATGTACGTATTCTTAAGTAGTTATTAATGTATACTCCCTTTAAATACATTTATTTCGTTGCTCGTGTATGTACCAGGCAAATTATTTTGGCGCAGAGGAGACCCTACATCTTACAAGCGTTGCTTTTACCAGGGTCTCCTGTCTTTCTTTCAATTCACTTCATTATATTATAATCATGCATGGTTTTGTTTGCATTGTAAATGCATAATAATTGAGTATAATGTTCTATATGACTTGTAAAAAGGAAGAAAGATGAATATGTTTGTGTTTGTCATATCCCAACAAAATTATACTATGGGTTAAATAATAAATGGTGATGTATTTGTTTGTGGCCTGTGGCTATTTTGTGATTAATGAGTTATTTGCCAAAAGATTACAGAAAATTTGGACAAGGGGTTAACAAAATATATCAATTCACAGGTGCTCCAGGGAACTGATAGTCTTAAAAACGGAACCTTAGTGTAATTAAAAATTGCCGCAAAATTATATTGTGGGGACGTTTTCTGGCTTTTTCTGCATCATCATTCCAATATCAAAGAAGAAAGTATTCATATCCTTCTTAATTTTAGAATTAAATATATATATATATATATATATATATATATATATATATATATATATATAAAATACCCATATATATATATATATATATATATATGTATATAAATGTATAACATATAAAGCAAAAAATCAAATATTGCACGTGAAGTATAAGGGAAAAACTTCTGAGAGTTCGAGCACATATATACATACATATATAAAATATACAAAAAGTGCACATGAATGTGTACAATATAATATGAATAAATAAATATAAATAAAGCTTAAAGGAGTACTCCGGCCTGAAATTAATATGAATTGAATAAATAGAGTAAAATTAAACAAACAAATCACTGAAAATTTCATCGAAATCGGATGAAAAATAATGAAGTTATGGAATTTTTAAGTTTTGCATTATTTTGGTAAAACAGTGATATGCACGTCGTCATGAATATGCAGTGAGTGAGCTGATGATGTCATATCCCCACTTTTTCTTTTGTATTTTATTATATGAAATTGCAATTATTCAAATTTTCTGCTCCAAGCCTATAACTAAAAGGATTGACTCCTTATTTAATGTGTAAGTTTATCATTGCTGTAACTTATTTTGTTAGAAGGGAGATATTTTTTATAGACATGTATGAAAAAATGAAATAATGAAGATTTCATGTAATATAGTTAAAAAAGGAAAGTGGGGACGTGACATCATCAGTTCACTCATTTACATATTCATGATGACATGCATAGAACTGTTTCCCAAAATAATGCAAAACTTAAAAATTCAATAACTTCGTTATTTTTTATCGGATTTCAATGAAATTTTCAGTGTTTTGCTTGTTTAATTTTACTCTATTCATTCAATTAATATTATTTTTAGGCCGGAGTACCCCTTTAAAAGCGTGGTACCAACAGCTACGTCTGCAGCCTGCAGGCCTTTGTACTTATCTTGTTGCCTCTATATAATTAGCACCGAGTACACTACCCCACCATGTTAAAGAGTGTGAGCCAATTTTTGCTATTGTATATATATATATATATATATATATATATATATATATATATATATATATATATATATATATATATATATATATATATATATATATGTTTCGTTCTTTATTATTATTGTTTCCTTTACAGTTGGAATATTTGGCCTGAAAGTAGACTAGTTGATAAACGTGTTTTTTTTTTAGCTAGCGCTAGCGCGCTAGCGCAGCTAGGCCTATGTCATGTAATGTACTGTGCGAACTTTGGTGAAATTGCTATTGTGAAAGAATGACGAAGTTATGAATGACTTGTACTGTTGTATGGATTCGGAGTGAATGAGGCAAAATACAAAGCCCATAATTCCCTTGGCATATTTTCTACAGTCTTCGACAGCCTTTTGTCTTGATTCTGGTTGTGCCAAAGCACGGCCGGGTGACGTGAGCATAGGACGTGAGAGACCGAATCTGTCTCGTCTGTCCTCCCGGACGGACATGCCGGAGCTTTGGGGCGCTGGAAAACTTGCACCATCCCAATTCACCCGGAACTCGGCCGCTGGCAGTTTACATGCAGCTTAAGTTCAACTTCAAGTTCAACAAGTTCTAATGCTACTCTCACTCTTGCATCATATTCATATCCAAGCGTAAATATGGTGAGTCAGGTCATACTCATAGCTTGTTGTAGAAACTTGTAGTTGTACGACTACGACGTTGACGAGTGTCACGAGTATTTAAATAGAGTAAATTCAATTTAATAGACAATAAGAATAGACAATAGCACTAGGCTACACTGTCTCGGTTTAAAATTTTGTGTAAAAAACACCTTTTTGAGTTTGACAGAGTGCAATCAGATCATGCATGCAGATACATGAATTTACATGAAAAGAGGTAGCCATATGTGACTGTGAAGTGTGTGGGTGTGTGTGTGCGTGTGTTTTTGTGTTTGGGGTGGGAAGGGTTATGTTTGTTTCCCGGGGGGGCCACTCAGATATATGAGTGTACACATGCGTGTCCATGGGTCCAAAATATCCCCTAAACAGGTTTTATACTTGGATGAAAAAGGACCCCTAAACAAGGATTTTTTTTGCGTGGTTTTTCATCATCCAACCCCCCCCCCCCCCCTAAACAGGTTTGACTTAAATATTACCCCCTAAACAGCGCGCGCTATATTAAAAAGCAACAACACATTTCAGAGGGGGAACCATTTCAGTGCACTATGGCTGCGTCGGTAGAACTCTCCGCTCCCGATTCTCCTCTCTTTTTTGCATCCATCTGCATGCACTGCCGCGCGCCACTCCCTGAACTAAAATCGGGCTGTAAATCCCCGTGAAAATCCCTGAAAATATCAGAAAATGTCCCATTTACATATTGGTGCCAAAGTTAAAAATATACCCCTTAAACGTGTTCGGCCAGATTAGTCAAAAGCACCCCTTTTTGTTGAAAATCAGCGTTTTTGGACCCCTTAACGCGTAACGCGCGTTACGCGTTCCACCTGAAAAAAAGACCCCTTTTTACGCGTTTTCTTGGACGCGCATGTGTACACCCATATATCTGAGTGGCCCCCCGGGTTTGTTTGCATTTATTACGTTTTTATAAAATACATTTGTATGGCTAGAGTGCCCAAGTCTGCGCACACGCGTAACTGCGCGATTCTAATAAAACAAAACACGCAACGAACACAAACTTTTCATCTTTATCATAGCGATAGGTATTTATGCAAAAAAATAAATGAAAAAATTTCTTATTTCAGACATTTTATTCAAAAGCCTCAAAATGAATGAGTGCGCAGACATGGGCACCATTGTCATGATTGTTTTTTTCAATGTTGAAATGACACGGCCACCGTTTCTTGTGAAAATGGCATTGTCCTTGTTCTAATTTAAATGAGATTTTTTGCAAACTTACTCTTAAGAATATCAGGAATAATATAAAATTAAGCTTTAGAGGAATATTTAAGAAATTCTTGTTCATTTTCAGGTCGAAACCTTAGGTGCGCAGACATGGGGCTCCCCATCATACATTAGTTATATACTCCTTGTAATTAATATGTTACACCTTGTACATGTAAATATGTTACACCTTGCCATAGTTGATTGTACAAAGGGGCCCCGACCACAAGTTGTCCTTCACTGGGGTCCCAAACCTATTCTGATTTCTGCAGTTATTTCTTGTACTTGTACTTGTTATGTTTGATTTGGTTTGAACTTTGAATAAACTAACTGTGATTGAAGGTTAACGATATAATAGGGAGTTTTCGAATGTGTTGACGTGAGCGCCGTCCTAGGTCACGTTTATCATCTTTCCCCAGTTTGAAACGGCTTTCCATACCCACTATCAAAAGCCCTTTCCAAAGGCCTTTGCAAACGGCTTTCAAAATACATGTAAGTTGCGTTTATCAACCGATGTTGTCACTGCGCAGATGCATTGCGCAGTTTTGTTTTGGCTATCGCTAGTATAGTGCAGCGTACGTAGCTAGTGTACTCTGTGCTTATGTGTAGTTCGCTGAGTTTGTCACGGTTATTACTAGTTTACACATCTTTCTATTGATCTCTTACGTACACTGTACATGTGTACGTTATATAGTACTGTGCTGTATACACATGTACTTGGCTGGCGCGCGTCTTTTCAGAAACCGGAAACATGTAGTTCGTGACCGAAGTATAAAGTCGTTTCAAAACAGCTTTGCGTTTATCTCGCTTTTTGTAACCTGTTTCTGGCTGAAACCTGTTTCGGAAAGCACAAATTTGCGACTTTCAAAAAGGCTTTCTGAACCCCATAATCAAAACAGCTTTGCGTTTATCATCTCTACAAAAATCACTGAAAGCCCTTTGGAAAAACCTGTTTCTGCCGAAAGAAAGAGTTGATAAACGCACCCCTAGACCCTCCCACCGACAATGGTCTGCTTTGTGTCAACTGCATACAAAGTAGGTGAAGCATGAAGCTAACATTCAATGGGTGAAGCGAGGTTCACGTTTTAGAGAAGACAGCAATACCATGTTTGACACGTTCTCAATCTGACTCGTGTTTGTGACTAGCCCCGGGACGCTGCCACTTCGTGGCAGCGTCCTGAGTGAAACCACTTCTATTCCGTGGGACTCACAATTTACATGGTCAAATGACCATGTATAGTTGTATCGTACATGTAGGTACATATTTTTTAAATTAAAGTTTCATATATACGATGCCACTTACCTAAATAGACCTTCCGCAGATCAGCTCTTCCTCATAAATATAGAGTCGATCAAATGTCACTTTTTTTCACTCAGGTATAATCCTCCCTTCTCGTCGCTCGCGAGGGAGAATGTACGTAAAAGCATTGGAGCTGTTACTGATGCGCATGCGTATTGCAAACTATACACCGGCCTACGAAAGTTTTTAGTACAGGAGCTGGGAAATTAATAGGCCTTTTTTTATATCATCCTCATCGAAAGAAAGACGACAGTTATTCGGAAAGTATTGTAAGTACCTAAAGTAGCCTTAAATGAAGTTACGTCATGTTTCATGGTATAATTTTGACATACGATCTTGGACTTTAAGAGGCACCCAACCTTTCAGAGGACTGCTGTGCGCAGCCCGAACGCTGCGCTTTCGGGCTGTCGCAGTAAGTTTGTGACATACACTGTAAGATAGAGACAGAGCCAGAGTGCATTATCGTGAAATAAACCACCATTCACTCTGCACAGAAGTGCTTCATTGCGCCACCCACACATGTGTACCTTGTGATTTTTCAAAAAGTGAAAAATCTAATTAAATATTCAGATCAATATTTTAAGGAAAGTATTCAGAGATATATTATGAAACTTGCTCCCCATAAATTTTACATCCTTCAACTTTTAAATGTAAAACGAGGTATAATTTTTGAGTTATTAACGATCAAAACTTGTGTCCACAGTTTTTTTTAACACCGAGTAGTATGATGGGGAGCCCTATGTCTGCGCACCTAAGGTTTTGACTTGAAAATGAACAAGAATTTCTTTAATATTCCTCTAAAGCTTTATTTTATTTTATTCCTGATATTCTAAAGAGTAAGTTTGAAAAAAATCTCATCAAAATTAGAGCAAGAACAATGCCATTTTCCCAAGAAACGGTGGCCCTGTCATCAACATTGAAAAAACAATCATGGTGCCCATGTCTACGCACTCATTCATTTTACACGCAGTTTGGTAGTTTTGATGTGAAAGACAACATTTTGAGGTTTGTGAATAAAATGTCTGAAATAAGACCGTTTTTTATTATTTTGACTCGTTTTTTGCATGAATACCTATCGCTATGATATAGATGAAAATTTTGTGTTCGTTGCGTGTTTTGTTTTATTAGAATCATGCAGACTATACGTGTGTGCGCAGACATGGGTACTGCGCAGACTTGGGCACTCTAGCCATACATGTACAGTATAGTAGCAGCATATGTTTGTGAAGGAACTACATGTACAATGTGTATGTATTGAGGAATAAACAGAACAAGTTCCATGTGCTTCGATTCCAGTTGTTACCCAGATCTCGAGAGTGCAGTATCAATTTATTTTAAGTACACATGTGTGTAGTTGAACCCTAATTTACCTGAATATATTAAAGCGAACCTACTCCTACATAAACATAACATATACATGTATACATGTAGCCACCCTAAACTGGTTTTTCATCCCCTCCTTCCTTTATTCCTTTATTTGGGCCACCTCAATTTTTTTTGTTCTTTGATATTGTAGAGTGGCTACTAGAAGTACATGTACAAAGTGTACATAATTATACATACATGTACATTGTAGGGTGGCTTATTAAGGTGATTTAGGGTTCAACTACACAGGTGTAAATAAACTGACTCTGACACTCTCAAGATTTTGGTAAATAACTGAGCAATTTAAAATACGGATCTCCCTCCAAAGTTGACAGCCCTGCATATCTGTGCCCCCCCCCCCCTTTTACAAAATCCTGAATCCGCCCCTGATTAATGTCTTTAATGATAATAATCATGCAGGGGCGGATGGGGGGGGGGGGGACCCCCTTTTGAAACCCAACTGGCATACCTTAAGTACATAATTACAAAAAATTGCCTCCTTAATTGTGTAATTTCCGGTTCTGTGCCACTCTTACAAAATCCTGGATCCGCCCCTGATGACAGCCCTCCATATAGATCTGTTCCCCCCCCCCCCTTTTACAAAATCCTGGATCCGCCCCTGATGACAGCCCTGCATTTCAGTTCATTACCCGCCCTTTCGGAGAAGCCATGTATGTACATTTGACTTTCAGACATGATTCTCTGTTTTTCTGATTGGGTGCTAACTGTAGGGCAAATGTTAGAGTTGAATTCCCAAGTGAGAATGGTGGCTTTGCTTTTATCATACAAAAAAGTTCAAACCTGTAAAGTGACTTATTACCATAATATGCTTTGAGGCAATTTTTATGAAGCAAAAAAATTGCCAAAGAATTGCCAGAATTCGGAGAAGTGTTTACTGCTTTCGGAAGGAAAGCAGGCATTTCATTTTGATTGTTGCTGATTTGAAGTTTTTTATCAGGGTTGAAAGAAAATTAAAACCTTTTGTCTAGCTCCAAGTGAGTTATTTTGGGCCGTAAGATGATTGTACCGGTACACTCCATAACGATCTTCTGACTGGTTGCCAACTCGAGACCCTGGGAAGCAGACTGTCTCCATTGTATCCTCACAATACCCGTAGCTTTCGCTGCAGCGGATGGCTTCCTCATAAGCTCTGCCAAAGTAAATGTTTGTGTCAGTGACATTGACTCTGAGTTCATGTCTTGTGCAGATGGTGGGAACATTGAAACTTTTGAAAAATCAAAGTAACTTCTGGCCATTAGCAATGGGCTGTGAGGATATTGGCTATTTGAGAAAGGTAGGACACATTTTTATTTCAAATACATCATATTGAAACTTTACATGCCATGACATGTACTTTAACATTTTTCATGTCTATGAACATTGTGGTGGTTTACAAACTCCAAAACCAAGCAGCACAGGCAGTCATTGTTCCCGAGGACCTTGTGTACATGTATGTGGAACTCTCTACCGTAGTTACATGTATGGCTCTATCGGTGGATGCATTTCGTCAGAGACTGACGAAATGCAGTGGCAAAACCAAAACCCGACTGGATGTTTTTTATTTGCACCTTAATACCCAGCACCTCATGTCTTTTGTGACCCCCCTTTTCATCTGCAAGAATCTGCAGAAGTGAAAGAGGCAGAGTAAACAGAAGAAGAAGAAGGAGAAGAAGAAGAAGAAGAATGAGAAGAAGAAGAAGAAGGAGGAGGAAGAAGAGAAGGAGGAGGAGGAGGAGGAGAAGGAGAAGGAGAAGGAGAAGAAGCAGAAGAAGAAGAAGAATGAGAAGAAGAAGGAGAAGAAGAAGGAGAAGAAGGAGAAGGAGGAGGAGGAAGAGAAGGAGGAGGAGAAGGAGAAGAAGCAGAAGAAGAAGAAGAAAGAAGAAGAAAGAAGAAGAAAGAAAGGAAGAAGGAAGAGGAGGAAGAGAAAGAGGAAGAGGAAGAAGAAGAAGAAGAAAGAAGAAGAGAAGAAGAAAAGAAGAAGAGAAGAAGAAGAAGAAGGAAGAAGAAGAAAGAAGGAGAAGAAGAAGGAGAAGGAGAAGGAGAAGGAGAAGGAGAAGATTTTATATATGTTTAAGTACATGTACCAGTTACAGTGATATTGATAGAATTTGCTAGTTGGTGGCATTAAGAAATGGTACTACATTTTATGTATACTGACATGGTTGTGAAAGTCATTGAATAGTTTATTAATTTGTTTGAAAATGTATTCAAAGTTACCTTGTAATTTGTACAAAAATATACAGTATACGATTTCCAAAAATTATTAAAGTACATTTTATTTTTTTTCTTCAAATTTTGTAAGCAAAGCAAAGCTCTTATCCTCTATGATATAATTTATTTTGGGGGGGAAGTTTATTTTTTGTAAAAGGTCATGATTTTTACAATATTTTTATTTATTAATTAATCCAAAACAAAGAGTCATTAAAACTAAGAAATCAATCTGATTGTTCCTTTCAGTGTTACAAAATGAATAACGGTAGGAAATGTTGGGATCGATCCATTGAAAACAAAATGAAAAACAAAAGAGAAGCAAAACAAATTAAAACAGATCAACAAATGTACAGATTTTTAATTAAAAAAACCCCTCAGTAACAGTTGGGGTGGAACAATGAACATTTGGTGTGTTTACTGTCCATGTATTTACACAGAATTGATCGATCAGTTTTTTTAAGGACAATACAATGTACATGTGTACATGTACATGTACACGAGTATGTACATGTATATTGTGCACATACATGTTTCCATCACAATGGATGCTCAAGGTGCCTACAATAGTACAGGCAAAGTTATTTTTCCATCCCAGACAATTTTTTTCATCCGATTTTAATAGTAGACTGTTCTTCTAAAAGGAATTCCCAATTTTGTTATTTTAAGATTCATATACTTTATTTTTAGCCTACAAAGTTATTTTTCCATCCCGGACAAATTTTTTTCTTCCTAAAGTAGACTGTTCTTCTAATTTTTAAGGAATTCCCAATTTTGTTATTTAATTTTTGATTCATACATGTACAGGTGTACATTATTTTTAGCCTAAAAAGTTCTTTTTCCCATGCTGGAGAAATTCCTTAGTTTCTTCCTGATAAAAATGACTGTCCTTCTACTACTAGGCTTTTTACATTTTCTTTTTACCCCGTACTATTGTTTTTTTGCAGTTCTCATTTGCAGTTTTAGTCCCTTATGCCTCAGTCACAATAGGCTCCGATGCCATGTACGGGCCCCGTCCGATGAGCTTTTGGTACTAGGCAAATCGGGCGGTCATCGGAGCATTAGTGCGGTGACCGGCAGACATCCGGACGCTAATTGGGGTCATCGTTGTTTTTTTGGGGCATCGTTGGAGGCATCGTCAACTTTTAGCGCGGAGTTTAAAAGCTAGCGATGGATTTCAGACATCGGCAGTGTCAACACATCGTTGACATAGCTGGCAGGTGGGCGCCGCCTGGTCTGCCAGACACCCGTCAGATACCCGGCAGGCCATCGTCCGATAACCAAACGGCGCCCTGTAGGCGGCCCTCCGATTGCTTAAAATCGGACAGGCGCCGGCCGGTCTACGCCCGATGTTTGAATGATGTCTGGCGGCACACTGCCGACTAGGTGAAGGCGACCTGCCGGCGCCTGTCCGATGAATGGGCGGGGATCTAAGGTCGTCCGCCCAGGGAGTATAAATACCACGGGTGATTGATCAGAAAACATTGTCATATATATATATACCCACCAAGTGTAAACAAACCAAAAGGATGCTTAAACAATCAAATTCGGCCGATAATCATGGGTCACTCGTCTGGAACACTAACGGTTACCCCCGGAGACCGCAGGCCTCTCGCCAGGACACTGCACAGGGCCACCTCCAGATGATCGCACGATGACCTACTATCGGCAGATGGCCGCAAGGTGACCGTCCTGCTTCCCTGCGGTCTCCTGCCGGCGCCCGGAAGATATCCTGCCGATCTCCGTGTGATGTCCGTCAGTTTTTCTCTCATAAGTGTTGGCCGGCATGCGTCCGGTGACTGCACAGGGAGCAATTTCTTGTGACTGCTAGACCGACGTCTTCCAAACATCGGCAAAACTCGCCGGTGACCCAACGATTTTTGAAAATCGGGCAGTGACCTCCAGAGGCCATTATCGGACGGCCGCCGGTCCCAATTGTGACTGAGGCGTTACTTTCTCCCTAGCCAGAGCGCTTAGCCCCACCAAAGGTGGTGCTAACCCTGCTTTTTTCTAAGGCTAAAATAATCCTGTACAGTTTGGTAAAATGCAGTGTAAATAGAAAGTGGGCTAAGTCCCGTACTATCGGTGGGGCTAAATCCTCGTTTAGCCCCGCCAATAGTACATAACTAAGCAAAACTTTTCAAATGTAGAAAGCTTATAAAAGGAATTCCCACTTTTGTTATTTTAAAATTCATAAACGTAATTTTTAATACCCTATTAAATGTAGATGTACATGTATACATGTTGGTCTGTCAATTGACAATAGTTACGTTCACATGATGGGTGCTTAACTTTGAGTTTCGCTTGTGTCAAAACTTTAAGTTAACTTGTACTTTATCTTGTAGTTTCAGACCGTATGAACGGACTCGTAGTTTCAAAACTTATTAAGTTTGCTTGTAGTTCTAGAACCACAAGCGAGCTTGTGGTTAAGGCCGAAACCACGAGCAGCGGGGGGTCCTCCTTCGCAGTCTCGGCCTATGTGAATGGAATAAACTTTAAGTTTCGCAATCTTGTGGTTAAGGATGACCTCTCTGTTCATGTTTAACTTCCAGGTCATACACTTCACGCGAATTATGAACACAAGATTTGTATGTGTACTGTACACACAATCGGTAGTATCTACTTCTGGGTTTAACTACAACGATCTCTCGGCTTGTAGTTTTAGCTTTTTGTTTCGGGCTCGTCTGAACTGTTGTTGCGGTTAGGGAGTTGTGGTTTTGTTAACTTATTTAAAGTTTTGCTAAGTTAGATTTGGAACCACAAGTTCAGGGCTAAAAATTATGCCCTCTGAGTCACCAATTGATTTCTTTCACCACTGGACTTTTGTCACCTTTTTGTGGTTTACTATACTACTGGTAGCCTCATCTACTCTGCTGAAGTCATAAGTATATCTATTATTGTCACAATTATGCAAGATAGCATAACATCACCAGGCTTTCAAGATATTAGATTGCTTTCCTCCCAAAAATTCCATGTAGAACCCAAAGCGACTCCATATAAAATTAATTATCCATCGACTCGGCAGCAGTCTGAAACAATAGTCTTTGTGTGTGATAGAGCTCTGTGATGCAAAGCGCTGATTGCATTGCATCACTCTCATCCTCAAGCATTCACTCATCGATCAGTTAGGGTAAATAAGTGATGTTTTGACAGTTACATGTCATTTTTCCGGAGCTTCTTAATTCTGAAGGTTCGTTTAATACTCCGACGGTTCATAATTCCGAAAACGATAAAGGGATCGTAATTCCGAAAATGAAATAGGGTTCATAATTCTGAAAATGAAAAGGGGTTCATATTTCCGAAGGTTCGTAATTCCTAATAGTTATGTACATAGGTCTCTATTGCAATTTTGGAATTATGAACCCCTTTTCATTTTCGGAATTATGAACCCTATTTCGTTTTGGGAATTATGAACCTTTCTCATTTTCTGAATTACGAACCCTCTTTCATTTTCGGAACCTTCGGAATTATGAACTCTATTTCATGTCCTGTACTTTAATTCCCTTTCTCATTAGTCTAGTAATATTGTTTGTGTCTAACCTACTAATTTTCCTTATCAAAATCTGCTTTTTCTAAAAAAAAAATCCTTGTGGTCTTAAGCTTCTATTTCTAGACTGCTTGATTTATGCTCTAAACAATAATATAACAGGAAGACTAGCTGCTTTGGGAGAGAGATGTGTGAAGAGACGTAGTCTAGTCTGTTCATCACATGTTCAGAACTTCAGCACAGCAAGAGATCAAAGTTGTTGTTTCCCTTGTCTGAAACCCCTTTTAGAAACTCCTGCTCCTATCATGCACACAACCCTTTCATGACAAAAATTATTTAAGGGCTAAATTGGCAACAACATTTTACCTTTAGTGATACATGTTTCAAATAAGATGTACCTGTACATGTAATGTCTTTGAAAACAATATTCATGTAGGAACTTTGTTGAAAAGTTGAAAAAATGTCCAATTGTGATTGTAAAACAACGATTGTGGGATAAAATGCAATACGGTCATGCAACAAAAATGGACAGGTGTGTGCAGAAATTTTTCCTCTTTCTATCTGGTCTATAATTTTTGCCCTCTGAATCAAAAGTTATTGAGCCAAACTACAAAACGTGGTCAGTTGTCTGGAAGGGGTTAAAAATCGTGTTGCTGCATGACAAAGGCATTCTTTTCTAAGCACCCATTCGGAAAACCCTACATCATGCAGAATCGAACTTTGAAGGATAAAACTTTGCCATACATGGTCAGGTTGGAATAATGCAGTTCGGCATTATGCATCCATACATTATTCCTAGCCTTTGACTGTGGCTATAATTACACGTATACATGTGCATAATACTAAAATAGTGTGGATTTTTTGTACCGGGGTACACGTCAATTATTCTGCTCCTATTACATGTACATATATGTGCTCTTGGGAGATTATGAAAGGGGTAATTCAGGTTCACACGGAGGGAGCTATTGTTAACCCTGGAAGTAGATACTACCAATTGTGTGTATACATGTAGTACACATACAGATCCTGTGTTAATAAATTGTGCGATGGGTACGACCCGGTAGTTTAACATGAACAGCCCTAACAGAGAGTGCGAAGGAGGACCACCCACTGTCCGTGGTTTCGGCCTTAACCACAAGCTCGCTGTGGTTCTAGAACTACAAGTAAACTTAAAGTTTTGAAACTACGAGTCTGTTCATATAGTCTGAAACTACAAGATAACTACAAGTTAACTTAAAGCTTTGAAACTACAAGCGAAACTTAAAGTGTAGCTCCCATCGTGTGAATGTAACTAATGTTTCCCTTGTCTGCATGGTGACTATTTATTGAATTGACCTGGCTGTGGTCTACCTGTCTTTATATCAAGGAGTTTGGGGAGTGGAAATCCTACTGGTGGCAATAAATGTCTCTTAAAATTTTACGAGGAAAGTGATTTTAATTCACTTGCTTGAGATTCTGGCACTTTTACTGGTATTTGTAATTGATATCATTTTGCTGACACTCTTTATCAGCAATTGATGGAGTAGACCACTTTGAATTCAGGGCCCTACAGTGTATTTCATAAAACCTTTCATCAATGACAAGTTGCAATAACTTATATAAGCTACTGAAATCCTTGCATCTGATTGGCTGAGAGCAAATATGTCGGTAAATATCACAGACAAGACACTTGATGAAACGCACCCAAGATGATTTGATGTTGTTTAGCGTCTTTTTTCAGTTGCAATAACTGTTATAAGCTACTGAAATCCTTGCATCTGATTGGCTGAGAGCAAATTTGTCAGTAAAAATCAGCATGATTCCAAAGACTTTTACAAATCAACATATGGGCAGTTACTTTCATTACCCTAGTGCTTAATATAGAAATCATTTTCGGATTATGTAATACGGTCATCGTCTTGTTTGTATATTTCAGTAGGTGACGCACCATGCTGTTGTAATGGCTTTCATAAAATCGATGTTTTAACTATTCTTTACAATAAGCCAATTTGTACAATTGGTGCCTATATGCAGATCTATAAAGGTCATTTGTGCCAAGTACAATTGACCTTTATACGCTTTCATAGTGAGCGCACCGTGATGGGCGTACCAGTATTACTTCTGTTGTTGAACAAGCAGCGGGTCCATCAAAACAGATGCGTGTACAAATTGGGAGTCATTTGTAAGCCTGAGTCATATCGAATATTTCATAAACCGGGATTCGACGGCTTTGATTCGATCGAATACCGGTTAATCGATAAATGATGTGCGGTGAAAACAGAGTTGCACACAGTTGCACGCAGTGTATGCACCATGCACCGGTGACCGGTCCGCTGGCATCGCGGGCATGGGCTCTCGCTGCTCGAAATTAACGATAGCCCGCCAGCCAATGGCTAGTAAAAATCACAGCGGACGAGCCAAAATCTTAAGTTTCTAGTCCGTATGGCTAGCTAAAATGTCACTAGTGTCGCACGAAGCGATGCTCATCGTCGACACACCCGACAATGATTCAAATTCAAAGAATTAATAATCTTACTTTGTCTTTGGAGAGCTGAATGGAACACGTTTGTTCGATGCCAAAAAAAAAAAACAATACGAAATAAACTTTTCGTCGCTCAATATAGACTCGACTTCATTCAGCTTCAGAGATCATTCAGAAGTAATTGCCAATTTGATGAGAGTGTGATATTAGTTATTGCGAATTAAGTAGGAACACTCGTACTCATGCCCGTATTTATCATGTTCAATTATACAATTGTCAAATTGACAATGCAGAGAGAGTGCAAGAAAATTATCGTAAACTTCAGTTCGTAACGACAAAACGACTTTTCCATAGAGAAAGCACAGGTAAAGCGCGACGTCCTCCGCGAGCGAATTAGCGAAAGTTAGCCAACAGTTTGAACTTTGAAGTCGCCTTCACGTTCTCTGCTAGTATATATGCTGTACGTTACGGAGTTTCTTTTTTTATTTGATTTTTTCATGGCGGCTACGGTAGTCAAAAATCTGGCGGACTACAAATCGATGCACCGAATTTGCCAAAACGTATTCGGGAGTCGATGTCTTCGATCGAACACCGGCTAACCAATCGATTCGACTCAGGCTTAGTCATTTGTACCATGTACCAATTACGAACTGGCTTATTGTGTTCTCTGTTCTTTTATAGCAAACAAAATAGTATGTGAACTTCCACTGGTTTTTGCCAGACAGACTAAAATCAGATATTGTGTCAGTCATACATGTATAAAATGGCTGTAAAGTTACACAGAGGACATATTATACATGTATCTTAATTTTTTATTTTCAATAGACCGCTTCTGTAATGTATACAAATTTATGCACATATATTCTCTAAGCACCTACATGTAGAGACGAGCTATTCCATGAACATGCTTTTTATAAATGAGCCTCAATGCTTGGAATCCAGTTGCATACATTATTTGTTGCTATGCCCGGCAAGCTTTCAGGTTGTCAAGAACAACCTTTGTTTAAAAGGTATGCATAAAATTTGCATAAAATTTGCATACATCACCGAAGCGGTCTATTTCAAGTTTATTTATTTACACTTATCAGTGAAATACATAACAGTTACAATAATTAAATTTACAAATAGAGTATACAAAGGAACATCCAAACAAAACATATCTGTAATGAAAGCGA
The DNA here is from genome assembly GCA_025617745.1 of Heliocidaris erythrogramma. Classification (NCBI taxonomy): domain Eukaryota; kingdom Metazoa; phylum Echinodermata; class Echinoidea; order Camarodonta; family Echinometridae; genus Heliocidaris; species Heliocidaris erythrogramma. The sequence continues at coordinate 28,400,004 of CM046871.1, read as the reverse complement.
AGGAAAGAGCTAAGTCCTGAATAATGTCCTTATACAAGAGCCCATCCCTATTAAAGTGACCTCCTCTTTATAAAAGCTACCTGTCTGTAATGGTCACTTCCAAACTTGTTTCCCTCTTTGAAGAAGTAGACAATATTGTGTAGAAAGGCTACTTCTGCACAGAAGCCACTGTTTTCCTCTGGTGGCCTGTATACACAGGTTTGACTATATTTGTACACACAAGAAAATCCCTTTCGTGCGAAGTGCTGGAAGACGTGACCACTCTTCAACAAGTCTCATTGCCTTGAAAAGGTCGTCACTCTGACTCAGTGGCATGTGGTCACATATCGCTAATGTGCTTCAGTGCTTGGGTCTTGTCCCCCTCTTCTTTTCCACCCTTCAAAGATGATTATTCTCAGTTGAGTTTGATTGGAGGAAACACAGCATCAAATTCCGTGCTAAGAAGAAGCTATTTTAGACCAAGGGTGAGGAAACGGTAATCAAAACGGATCAAACAATTTCAGCCTTGCCATTAATGTTGCATAGAAGGAGAGAATATGTTCACACTTAATAATATAGGATCTCTCCCCCCCCCCCCCCCCTTCATCCTGACGTGACCTAATTTTTGCACTGCTGATACCTGCTTCTGGCTTTACTTCTTCAAAGATACAGGCCTGTATTCTGAGTTCCGGTTTAACGTAAACAGCAGTTTAAGTGTGGTTTAAACCCAGTCGTAACGTGCCCTTTAAACTAGTTTTAGGAAATGGCAATAATAATAATGAACTCCGGTTTAACTTAGACTGGAGTTCAGAATACAGGCCATGGGGTTAGGATTAGGGTATTAAAGTTCAGTTCTAGGCTAAATTAAGTTAATTTCTAGTTGCTCTTTCCTCCCACTGCCCTTTCTTTTATTTGATATCTTTGTTTGGATTTACAGAATGTAGAAGATTATGAGGAAATCAAAGCAATGAACAAAAAATGTAATAAATCGGGGATGCCACTTTTCAGGCAAAAGTAGGAATTCCTACTTTTTCAACATATTTTCAGCCATAGAAAACCACTTTTTATATACACAAGGGCCCATTCTAGATGATTTTTCCTACTTTTTTATCAATTCTAAGTGGCATCCCTGTATAATGTAGAATCAACTTGTTTTGACTTGATATGAGCCTCATGCATCTAGCAAATTGAAATTGAGTTCACACTTAGTATTATTGGACCACCGCCCCCCCCCCCCCCAAGCCTTCATTCTACCCCAGTGACCCACTTTTCGTTTAAGATATAGGGTTAGGGTTACAATTTAGGTTAGGGTAGGGTAAGGGTTGAGATTGCATATATACAGTAGGTAGGGCCTATAGTGTTACCGGTATGTAGGTCCAGGGTGGAAGTTTTATGCAGGAATTTACTTCCTTCACACATTTTAGGATGAAAAATATCCTATTTCCAGACAATTCCTTCGATTGAATCGATCGCTATCATCTTGATCAAGTGAAATTTCCTTTTTTGCATGGCTATAAATTTGCGTTTTCTTATTGGCCAAATTTGGGGAAAATAGCAGGCACGGCATACATGTACATGTACCCGTATTCATGTACATGTACTTCTGTAAGGATGTCCATCCTTCCCGTATTAAATAATGCCAGAACTTAAAAAAAAAAAAAATCTTTTTTTGCAGTCTCATGTAACCTAGTATCACGATAGTTTGGTGTATCTTGATTGATTGAATTTATTAACAACACATCACATAAACGACAGTATATTATGAACAATCACACAATGTACTAAAGAGTAATAATTGTACGTGAATACATAAAAAGTAAAAGTAATATACATGTATATATATAATGTGTGAGAAATTTGTTCTAATACATGTACTATAGCATTGGCAACTCTCGTGGGTAAATTTACATATGAGAAATCAATTGAATTGATTGAGAGAAATAATTTGCGTAGCTAAATTCATTGTTCCTCCTTACTGACTTCCTTTTTGTGGAAATAACTGCCGGGTTTGCAAAAACTGTCTCCGCCGGGAGTCGAACCCGGGTATTTGGCAGTGTACGCCAAACGCCTTAACTGCTAGACCACGGAGGCGGGTTGAGTGGTTTTCGGCTACACCAGGCACAAACACCGACAGGCAGCCCCTGCAACCCCTTCACAGTTAATTTATTCCTTTTCTTTGATAAAAGGGTGTAGCCGAAAACCACTCAACTTGCCTCCGTGGTCTAGTGGTTAAGGCGTTTGGCGTACACTGCCAAAGACCCGGGTTCGACTCCCGGCGGAGACAGTTTTTGCAAACCCTGCAGTTATTTCCACAGAAAGGAAGTCAGTAAGGAGGAACAATGAATTCAGCTACGCAAAATTATTTCTCTCAATCAATTCAATTGATTTCTCACATATATAAAAAATACATATGCATACACATACATACATTAATGAACAGAAATAGATATATATACAATATGTTCTCATAGATCTACATAAAGTTGAACGTACATGACAATGTAATATAGATGTACTAATAATGAGGTGAAGTTGTAAATTGGAACTAGAAAGTGCTAGTCGAGCCTAGTCCCATTCTTGTGGCAAGATGTTTTGTTAATTTTTTTTTCAGTACCTACATGTACAATTTTTATTTCGTATGTAAAATATATACATATATATTTTTAAAAGTTTTACATTTCTTATAGAGAAAACAAGAGCAAAAAACGATTAGTTGTTTTTGTTTTTTCAAACAGTAATTACGATAATTTATACAAGAGAGAGAAAAAAAAAAATCTTTATTTTTGGAAATATTGGAAAAATTGGAGTGCCTTTTAAGTCGAGCCTAGTCCCATTCTGTTGGCAAGATGTTATGTTTTGTTAATTTTTTTTTTTCAGTACCTACATGTACAATATTTCATATTTCACAACACATTCATATATTGTCTACCTCTTCATCGAGGGAAACAAGTTTGTAAGTGACCATTACAGACAGGTACATGTAGCTTTTATAAAGAAGAGGTCACTTTAAAAGGGATGGGCTCTTGTATAAGGACTTTCTTCAGGACTTAGCTCTTCCCTTCGCTTTCATTACAGGTATATCATTGTATCTTGGAAATACTGTGTTTCCTTAATGCAGACCTTCCACATTACATTCAGTGTAGCCATTCCTTACAGTGAGCCGTGAAGAGAAAAGAGCATTCGTATTAATCGGGGATGCCACTTTTCCGACTTTTGTCAAATTTACGACTTTTTCCAACGTCCGTAGAATTTCCGACTTTTTCCGATGTCCGTCGAACTTCCCACTTTTTCGGCGAAGACTCTCTTTCCGCCTATCGATATACCTGCCAACTGATCATTTTCTTCTCTCTTCTCTCTTGCAATGTCTCTCTTTCACCTCATTCCGTACGTGTATGCTGCATATATTGTATGTGTAACGACCATGCGGGTGTGCGCACGCTGTATCTGTGTGTACCGTGTAAGCATGCGATGCTTCATCGCGTGGAATCGGAGCTTGCAGTGATGTTGTCTCTGTGGTATTTTCATGGATAATATACAACTATTGAGGAAAAATCCGGGGGAAAATGTCATCATCATGGAATATTACAGGGAAAGGAAGGAAACAAACATTTCAGCCCTTTTTGCAGGAAAGTGGAGTTGTTGCATCATCAAACGATTTAAGTCCCACATGTGGAAATTTGTGTTGTGTACTGTTTAGTTTGGGGAGGTTGCGTCGCACTATCGATGAAATCTGTCTCTAACGAGGGGAGCTGACTAACGAATGTCAATACTGTAAATTGGAGTAAGTATTGTTACATCAGGAAAAGTGTCAAATGTTGGCTTTCTGGGCAGTTCTGAATGAGAAAAAGCTCTATATCACTGCCCCTGGACCCCACTGGAGGCTCTGCATGCCCCCAGACCCCCAATAATTTCCTACTTTTTGAGCAGTCCTAGTGGCAACCCTGTATTATTGTTTATGTGGATGATATGTTGTTTCTCTGTAAAGACATGTTGGCATAGGAAAGGAGTCCTCTACCTATTTATTTGATATGGATTATGAAATTTTGACTTGAAGGATGGAAAAATGCAGATTCTAAGCAAGTAAAAATGGTGTTTTCTTATAGATTAAAATGCACTCTGTAGGCTAGCTGTAAATTTGTGAACAAAATATGAAGATGTAATGCAATTGCTCTTTCATTTCATTATCTCTTTTATATAACAGGATTCATAATTGCTGAATAAACAGATTGATCTGTATCAAGATCAGAGTTGAGCTTCTGTCATCACATTTCTGAAGAAGACAAAATCAATGCTTCAAATATGTCTGCCAGTGAGAAGAATGAAGAACTGGACATGGAAAGTAATGGCTTGGGACTAGAGGAAGATATTGACACACCAGCACAAGAAGCTATGTATGGGACTGTACATATAACTGTTACTTTGGAAGCTGATCAAGTCATAGAGGACATAGAAGAAGAGGATGAAGATATTGATGAGATAGAAGAGGGAGATGAGGAAGAGACTGAACGTGAGAATGATCAGAGACAGATGGAAGGAGTTCTAGAAGAAGAGGGAGGACCAGATGGCATCGATCAAGAGGAACTAGCAAGGATCGATGAGACCCCGCTGGTGCCCACAAATGGTAAATGAAAATCAATTCCACATCAAAGTTTGCCATGAACTCTGCTTTCATGTATTTACTGTCAAATTCTATAGTGATTTGTTGAAAACCGTTTGAATCTGTTTGAAAGCCATTTGATAGATAAAATTGCAGATAATATATTTTTAAAGAGTTATAAACCTGAGGCATATAGATATATATTTCCTTTTCTGAATTCATATTTCCAGCTTCCAAAGATACACATATTTTTGTGGAGAATTTTTTACAACTGTATAAAAGGGGAAGTCTACCCTGATAGCAAGTTGGTTTTAAAAGAAGCAGAAAAATTAAAGAAACAGATCTGTGAAAGTTTGAGGAAAATCCGATACAAAATAAGAAAATTATTAATTTTTTATAAAGGTGTAATCAATCAGATACAGATTGGCAACTCTGTGACGTACATGTATCATGCGATCTCCTCTCCCATTTGCCTTGTACTACATACATGTATATACAAAATCATAAATTTCCACTTTTTCGAACAAAAATATTGAATCATACATGCAATCTAAATATACATGTAATCATTGCCAAATGTGTTTGCACAAAACTTGTATGAAACAAATGTACTCCTTCATCAACAACTAGAAGAAATCATAAATTAAAGAAATTTCTGTACAAACCAACACAAAATATGTCACCAAGTTGACAATTTGTGTTTGATAGATAACAATTTCAAAAATTCATAACTTAATTATTTCTTGTCAGAATTTGCTCAAACTTTCACTAATCTGTTTCTGTCATATTTTTCTGCTTTTATTCAAATAAAAAAAAATACAAGGGTGGACTTCCCCTTTAAGGTTGGATTTCCCTTTGATATATTATACAGGACCATCAAGTTTTGCCTTTAAATGGCAAAAGGTTAATAGCCGGTCACCACAAGAAGTCGGACATAAAGGGTGATTGATCATGCACATGTATGATGCATCAATTACTGCTAAACAGGGACGGAAGACATATTTTTGATCAAATTATCCATTAGCATGTTTGGAGAGCTGCGAATACTCTGGTTTCAGTTGTTTTTTGACAAAAGATTAAAGTCTGTTCCAGTAGTCCTGGATGATATTTTTGTTTCCCGTTTATTTCCTTGGGCTTTATATGTGAATTTGCACTGCATTGAAAACTAGAAAGGCCGTCAAAGGCGGCAGACCCACACCTTAGCGGCGCTACAGATCGAGTAGTTGCATTCTTTCCCTAATCGATTTTTTTCCTGTCACTATATTTTATATTTTATATTATAAAGACTTCCAGATTTGGCATAATCTACTATTTAATACATGCATGTAAAATATTATGGTTACTTATTGTTATTATTATGTAATTTGGCACAATGATACTGCATGTGAATATATTTGTTTGTGTATTTTACCTTGATTATTGTGAAAAATGTTATTTTTAAAAAGGAAGTAATAAAATATTCTTAAAAACAAAAAAAAACTATCCGAAATGAAGTTCCTATAACCGATCATCACCAAAAATCTAATCGATTCTTTTCCTAATCGATTCTTTCCTGTCACTATCCAAACTGAAGTTTGGGTCAAAACTTCAAGGTCACACAGAATTTGCAGGGGTCAACCGATCATCACCAAAATCTAATCAATTCTTTCCTGTCACTATCCGAACATTCCCTGAAAATTTGGTGCAAATCCGTTCACCCGTTCTCTAGTTATCTTGTACACAAACAAACAAACAAACAAACAAACAAACAAACATACGGAGCCCTTTACATAACCCTGCCGATTTTATCGGCATGGGTATTAACTAACATGCCTTGGAAGTAGACCTGGAAACTTACATGTACGTGTAGTACCAGCAAGTGAGACAAAAAGGCCCTGTAAAATGCAAACATTTATAAATTGAATAGTAATCATAATAAATTGAAAAGCAGCTATAATGATAATAAACTGAAAAGTAAGGCGAAATGAAATTAATTCCTAGTTTCTTGCCCCCACCATCCTCATTTCTGCCTGTCTCTTTCACTATCTGTTATTTGATATTTGTGTGCAAAAATGAAATGAGAAATGATAAAAAATGATAAAAAAGAATGAGGATATCTAGGCAATGAAGTAACAAAAAAGATGAATGTAACACAATTCCACATTGTTTTGAGCATGTATAGTTGAGGTAATGTACAAATGTATTGAGATTATTGTATCCCCCGAACTACTACATGTAGAGTTCGGGGATACTATGGATTTGGCATCGTCGCGCCGCGTCCGCCGCAGAGATTTTCTTGTGAGCGCTCTGCTGGCTGCAGTTTTTGTCAGATCACCTTCAGATTTCACATGGAGGTGCATTATGGTAAGATGAAGACGCCTATTGTGTTTGGTGTGGGCGGAGTCAACATTGTTGCCATGGTAACCATATTTTTAAAAGAAATAGTAAAGACTTTCTTGTCGGACTGGTCCCCCCTCCGAGTGCTCTAGTTGACAATATGTGTTGAAATTTGACCCAATAGCATTTTCATGTACATGTACTGGTAAAATTTCAAATTTCAAATAACATAGAACCCCTTCCTCATTAAAAGAAGAAAAAAAATCAGCATTAATTGGAAACTAGAAATCAATATTGAATGTCCAAATCTGCTGCAAATTTATCCCCACTGCTGGGTCAAAGTATTTTCTATATGTATGCGAAGTGGTATACAAACAGGTATTTTGGTTTTCTCGGAAAGATGGATCTACTATATCTGTACATGTTCATGTTAGACAAAGAGCATATCCCAAAAGTGGGCACTCAATATATACATGTAGTGTGCGGTGGGTATGTGCCGCCCTGAAGACCCCCATTTTTACACTTAAATTCCTGTTCCAAAGCATACCAGTTTTATTTTGTTGAGAAAAAGAAGAGAGAAAACCATTCCAAAGCACTGCTTTTTTTTTCATTCTGTCGTTCCGGCCGTTCTGGCCTGCCCCGCCCCGCCCCGCCCCATTTCGAAGACACCATAGACTTACCATGACACACAGCATATTTTATAGTGAATAGGAGCTTGTGTGTGGGAACCAGGGTAGCGTTCCATCAAACCGTCATAGGTGCAGGTTCGCCGACATCGCATTGAAACGCGTGTATTAAAATTAACATGCATTTCAATGGGATGTCAACAAACTTAATGTGCAGCAAGGAAGGCATGTACATATACATGTAGCACAGATACACAAAAAGCTCCTCGATTACATACATGTATATGTCCTGGAACAAGTGAAGATGGTCAATACTCGATACGTTATTCTGTTATAATCTTCTACATTGAGTGATAAGTTGTAAAATCTTGTTTTGGCCTTCCTTTGACTTTTATAAAGAAATATAATTTGCACCATGTACATGTACATGTAATGTAATTACTTATTAGAGAAAAAGTGGGATTTTTAGGGGGAAAAATTGACCAACTTTTTAGGGGTGTCTGATGGCCCTTTCATGATGGAAATTTGTCAGATTTATTTGTATGTGTGTGTTTTGTAATACTGTACATGTACAATCATATTACAGTTAAACCTGTCTATAAAGACTGCTCAAGGGAGACAAGAAAAGTGGTCTTTATGAGCAGGTGGTCTTTATGTACAGGTTCCTTAAGTACACATTTCAAGGGAAACAAAAATTTTGGTCTTTATAGACACGGCATCTTTCTATACAGGTGGTCGCTAGAGCAGATTTGACTGTACTTCCTTTAGACATAATGTAGGTGCGTGGGCTACAAACAGTGAACTGGTAGACAGGGTGAAATCAATCTAACATGGGGGTCTGTTATGCGTTGGGGGGGGGGGGGGGGCTCTAGCAGCTAAAGCGGATGGCTACGGTTAAGCTGTCAACTTTTTTTTGTCAGTGTCTCCATAATGGCTTAATGTGGCGACACTTTTGGAAATGACTCCCACGCAATGTAGTCTAAAAGGACAACAGCATGTATTTAATGTTTTGACTTAGTCACGGAAGCTGTTGAATTCTTCACAATTTGACCTAATATATTAAAATTAAGAAGAAATATTGAGAAAAGTTAACTGAAATAATGCAACAAATTAAAGATAATCAAAATTTAGTGAGGGATTTTTTTTTTCCAGTGAAGAATAAGGATTCTTGATCTTATGAAAAGATATCATCATTAGTACATGTAGAGGTACGTGTAGAAGTGCGATTTTCAAAGAATTCCCTATGATTTTCAACATTCATATTCTTGTTCCTATTCTCTTTGGGAGTTATTTTTCTGCATGTACATGTAACATGTTTTTATTCAAGAGTTATACAACATGTGAAAGGTTATATGTTGGGTTTCTTATAAATCTAACAAAGTGTTATTTTATTTTATTTGATTGTTTAATTAAGTAATCTACAGTATTTATTTGTTTAATGTCTTATTCAAGCTGGGTATCCTGTCTGTCACTGAGAGCCCTGCCCAATAATGAAAATTCATGTGACATAAAATAACATTTTTGACAGACTTGATAAATATAAACTTAAAGGCCAAGTCCACCCTAACAAAAAGTTGATTTGAATAAATAGAGAAAAATCCAACAAGCATAACACTGAAAATTTCATCAAAATAGGATGTAAAATAAGAAAGTTATGGTATTTTAAAGTTTCGCTTAATTTCGCAAAACACTTACAGTATATGCACATCCTGCTCAGTATGGAAATGAGGGAACCAGTGACGTCACCCACTCACTATTCCTTTTGTATTTTATTATCATGTGAAATATAGAATATTTTAATTTCTGCAGATTTCACAATTAGGAAGCTCTCATTGAATTGTGTATAGGTTGCAACAATGGCAATTACACATGTTCCACGAGGAATCAAACCTTGTTTCACATTATAACAAGGAAAAATTAAAATATTTTGTATTTCATGTAATAAAATACAAAAGAAATAGTGAGTGGGTGACGTCACTGGTTGCCTCATATGCATACTGAGCAGGATGTGCATACAACTGTTTTGCGAAATTAAGCGAAACTTTAAAATACCATAACTTTCTTATTTTACATCCTATTTTGATGAAATTTTCAGTGTTATGCTTGTTGGATTTTTCTCTATTTATTCAAATCAACTTTTTGTTAGGGTGGACTTGGCCTTTAATACAATATAGAATAAGAGATACAATGTATGTGAATCCCAGATTAATACAGATTCATGAACTGTTTTCAGAAATATATTTTGTATTAATTTTTATTGAAGGTGTTGCCCTAGAAATGAAGGAGGCACCTCGTGACCTCCAAGACGGAAATGAGGAAGTCGTGATATCTTCTGGGAAATATCAAAAGATTAAAGAGTAAGTGTCTCTTTTCACTTTTTTCACTGGTACCTGGTCTTCATGAAAGAGTCATAATGAATTGAAATGTTATTTACACATCAAATTGCACCTTGCAGCCTTTGGGTTGGATTAGCCCACATTTATTTGATATTTGTATGATATTTGTATAAAATAACTGTCAAAACACATTTACATGTATAATGATAGAGGCCAATAAAATTGATTCCTATTTTTTTTTTTTTTTTTAGTATTTAGGGGAAATGATGAGCCTGGGGTTCCATGTTATTTGATATTTTTTTCTGCACAAGTGTATAACAAGGCAAATTTGCTGGTCCCAAATCGTTACATGATGTTCTTTTGTTTTTTTACCCTGATACAAGAAGATTCCTGATATAACATATAACATTATAGCGAGTTTCCACTGTATAGCATTGAGTTTGAAAGTCCAAATGCCATTTTTGCCAACTCCAGAACAGTCTCGGAGGTGCATGATGCATATAAAGATTAGATACTGGAAGAATGATATTGTACAGCACATGCTCCAGCACCAACTGCTGCGGTCAGTTTTTAACGCTTGTTCATTTTCTTAAGGTCTGCAACCCTAGACATAGAACTTTAGCTGACCTCCATGAATACCTGTGACCTTAACCCACCTACATTATGTATGACATTATCCCTTTCAGTACTGGAATTATTTAAAGGCTAAATTGACCACCTTGTGTTCTTCAGATTGGCAACAATAATATTTTTCTTTTGATGCTACATGGTTCAAGTAAAATGTGATATCTTTGATAATAACATATATGTACAGCAACATTCATGTACATGGTTAAAAACTTTGTTGAAAAGTTTTTAAAATTGCCAATTTTTTACCCCAAAAATGATTTTGAACCTTACAATGGGTTTTCCAATTTAAGGATTTTAAAGCTAATTCTCCTTTGAAAAATTTCTGGCATCAAACCCAATATGTTCGTGCAACAAAAATGTACTCGGTGTGTGCAGATATTTTTGCTCTTTCTACTCATGCATTTTTAGGGCTCTGAATCGAAAGTTATTGAGCAAAACCACAAAATGTGGTCATTTGTCTCGAAAGGTTTATTCCCTGACACTAAATCTTAAGCCCCAGTCCCACTTACACACTAACTACAACTGTATTTTGCATAAATGCATAATATCATACATATTTATATACATGTATGTCCATTGGTACTTGTTTTTTTGAAGTTTCGTAATTCCTAAACACAAATTTGATTTGATGCTCCGAATGTTCATTATTCCCAAGGTTAGTAATTCCAAAAATGAGATACATGTAGGGTTTGTACAGTTGTAATCCAAAAATGAAAACTGGTTCATAATTCTGAAAATGCAATAGAGCCCTATGCAATTTTTTTTGAATTACGAACCTCCGGAAATATGAGCCCCTTTTAAGTTTCGGAATCATGAACCCTATTTCATTTTCGGAATTACGAATACGACCTGTCGGAGTTACAAACCTTCAGAAATATGGCCTTTGGAATTGGGAACCTTCGGAAACATGACATGTAAAGTGTATAACATACAGTGTACGTCTATAGATACATGTATTTGTGTTCTTACATTAGTACTTATAATGCAGCACATTAAAAAAAAAAAGTAGCAGTTCCCTTACATGTACCTTGTGACCATTTCATGTAGGAAAAGCATACACTTTTGTTTGTAGGAAAGCAAAAATATCACCGTCATCAAATTTAGTATGTGAAAAGAAGCATCCTCTTCGTGTTTTTTGTTTGTTACTTTGCTTGTATTTATTTGTTCTTTTTGTTGTTGTTGAGGGTTGGTTTTTTTTAGTTGGGAGGGGGGGGGATTTTGCTAATCAGTAATGAATTTACTGCATAGCCCTCGAAACGCTGAATGTCCCTTTAACCTAGGTAAACGTGCCAGGGCCTAAATGTAGGCATAGATTTTATAATGCATTCCTCACGTTTTTCAATTTAATGAGGAGTGACATATACTTCTGGTGCCTGGGGTAATTGCGCTCTTTTAACGATAGCTCCAAATTTGAGATTACCAAAATCTCATATCCTTCTTTCTTTTTGGGGATGAGTCAAGGCTTGTACACAACAGAATTAGAAACTGCAATAGAGGTAAAAAATAGATGATGGGGTAGGGAAAGAGGTGAAAGTATGGTCAGTTACTAAAGGGAAATCCTCCCTTAATGGCAAGTTGTTCTGAGAGAGAGAGAGCGAGAGAGAGAGAGCAGAAAAATCATTGCATTTTATTTCTATAGAAGGACTCTTGCACAGCGAACATCATCGGAAATTCACTCCTGGCAGGATAACCTCATACTTGTCGGGGTGATTGATGTCGTATTCAGGGAATTCAAAAAAATATAAAAAAAGCTTTCACAAAACTGAGTAGGTGGGACTGTACAAAGTCCCATACCGCGATTTACATTTATTGTTTTTGGTTCCCATAGCACATTTTCTGTCTTTGAAATCTATATTGCTCTATTGGTAAATATATGTATACGTATATATTTTAATATATATATAAAAAGACTGAAGCTAAATATCAGCAGGATACATGTATGTACCTATTATAGAATGATCTGAACAAATGAGCCGAACGTATTACGTCGGTTCCCAGCGTTTTTTGTTATCTGGATTTTTCTTGTAGATTTTGATCGCATTTACCCATTTTCCCCATCTTCGCGCTATTTAACGCGATCAGGAAAAATACAAATTGAAAGAGATTATCCCTGCACCATACATGTATGACAACCTACAATGTACATGTATGGCACAGCAAATTTTCGGCATTTTGATGAAGAAAAGAAAAAAACATTTTCATAGAGTCAAAGTGCGTGCAAAGTCAATGTGTTGCTACGCGTTGCCAGGCTATTATTTTCACCCAGCCGCTGCAATCACGACGAAAGATCCCGGATGCCCGGAAAGGAGAATACTGTAGCAATATATTTATGCTATTTACACATACAATATATTTTGAGTACTGCCCCGAGGGAAAAGGCGCTTAGGAGAAAACAGGAATTTAATGATACTTGATATGACAAATATGAGAGTTGATCTTGAATACATGTACGTCACATTCGATTCATCCTATTTTGAGATTCGCATAGCTATAGTGATCTCATTTTCAAACATACATAAGTTTCTTATTCTTTGTCCAATCTGTTTCAAACTTTCAAACATCCTGTTTCTTTTATTTTTCTACTTTCACACATATCAGCTTTTTACAAAGGTTGGATTGCTCTTTGAGGGTCTTCCAAATATACACGTAACCTTGTTTATCTTTGTCCATCTATTTTATGGAACCAAAGTTACTGAGTTTTGGTAATTTTTATGAGATGAAAAGATTGGCTAAATATCAGTGGACTAACGCTACCCACCTAGCGGGGTTTAAACAGAGACTATGATCATACATGTGAGTCTCAATGAATACTGTCCATTATATTTAATAAAAAGATTGTCAGTGGTTAAAGATTTAGTATGGTATTGATTTTGTTTTTCCTTTCTGGTAAAGACAAAAATTAGATATTCCAACAAAATTGACACAACTGTTAACTCTGTTTATGCTACTAGGTTAACTCACAATCATAACTGTACATTTAAGAGTCAACTTTGGGCTGTATTTCCTTGTGTAAGTGATATCAAACTATTGGATACTTAACACTTGAAGTTGAAGTGGAAGTTAAAGTTTATTGTCCAAAACATGCTCAAAATAACATAATAACCATACAGAAATACGAACAGATAACATGACATTTAATAGACGAAAGGTATCAGAAAATAGCATAAATGCTAATCAGGTCTGATACCTGACAGAGCTTACACTGTTCACAATAAGTTCACAGTAATGATGATTTATAAAATTCTTGTCTAAATTACACCTACAAACTTCTGGAGTATGAACAAACGCATTTACAATATTTTCTAGACAGTTTCTTGCACAATGCCATTGCCCGACCAATACTCAACTCCTGATCTGTGGGATGCATTTAATGTCTCTAAACTTGCGTTTTTATTGTCTACATCTCACACTTTTCTATTTGTAAATGATTGAAACATAATCCCAATTCATAAGGTATTATACATGTACATGTAGTAATGTAACCTCCAAGTATTTCATATGAAATATGGCTTCTAGTGTATATATGGTATCTACATGTAAGATCCGTACCAGTATTATGACCTGCCATGAGTCAGGAAAGGGACTGTGAACCTGATACATGTATATATATTCCACTATGTGGACATAAGGGAGACACTTTTTTTGTCTCCCTAATACACCAGTCCCTATTTTGACAGAATAAACCTCATTGTCGTGTGTCTTCCTAATCCCTGATCCAGTGGAATATATACATGTACTGTTAAGGCAAATCCTTTTATCTCAGCTTATTGTTAAAAATCGCCTTAAAGCATGCTCGCCTTCGCTTTAATGTCGAATTTCTATTGTGACGGAATAAACCACTCTGTTTGGATTCGCCTTTTCGTAGGAGATACATGTAGGCGTATATACATGTACATACATGTATATGTTAATGGTAAGAAGTTCTTGTATATTTAACAAAAAGACTTGATTTTTAACAAAAAAGTATCTTTCTTGGCAGGCGTCACATCATGGACGATGCATCTATCATCTCAAAGTTCTACTATCACTGGCTGAATTTTGCGTTCTACAAGGCATGGAAACGTGGCTTGAAAGCGGACGATCTCTTCCCCTGCTCTCCCCACGAGAGTGCCAGTCCCAACCATGATAGGTAATATAATGATAATAATCATAATAACTTTCATTTATAAAGCACTTTTTCATGAGGTACAAAGCACATGTAGCAGATGAACAAAGAAAGAAAACAGTGTGATATGAGTAGCATTCGTGAAGATCATTTATGAAAGGGAAAACCTGGACAAATTTAGGTTTACAAATGATGAATCTTGCTGCTTTATTTTGGAGGAGTTGAAGGGAGAATAAGTTCTTTAAGTGATAATACCATTGAGAAGTGAAACACAATAATTTAAACGAGACAAAACAAGAGATCTGCTTACAAGACAAGAATCGTTATCTATGGATTTTCTTACTCTACTGATGTTTCGTATATGGAATTAACAGTACCTGTACATATTCACGTCGTATGGGTTTTGTTATTTGTAGGTCAGATTTCTTGGTGATATGGGCATTTATATTGTTTAACTGCTTCACTGCCATAGACAAATCAAGTCCTCATGTGCCACTGGGTTTACAGTCCTCATGTATATGCATGTATGTAGATGGACTCGAAAGGAGTCAAATTTGGGCCAAATTTTAATATGGTATCTAATCTTTAAGACAAAACAGAGCATGTCTTTGTTCTTGAAATTCACATAAAGTTCATAATAATTTAAATCTTACATGGAACAATATTTGTGTCAAGATTTTTTTTAAATGCGCAATAATCTTTAAATTGAAAAATTATGATACACAGCTGTACATGTAAGAGACAAGTCTTAATTTGGTATTTTTTTTGTAAATTTTGCTCCATTTTATCCTCTCTCCTATTTTTCTTTCTCATTCTCTCTCTCTCTCTTTCTCTCACCTGGCCTCTCACCTTCACTCTTTCTCCTTTTCGTATCCCCCTCTTCTGTTTTCTCTTTTCTGTTTTCTTTTCTTCTTTCCTTGACCCTTCACAGATTTGCCCAGTTGTGGGATCAAGAGCTTGCCATGAGGGGACCAAAGGATGCATCAGTGGGCTTGGTCATTTTCAGATTCTTACTCTGGAGGGTACTAGCTGGTAGTTTAACAATGCTGGTGGCCCTCAGTGTGTCTCTCTTTTCCTCAGTGAGTATCATAGTGAGCTGCAGAGTGGACCTGTAACATTATGCACATGTGCCATTTTGGGGTTGTCTTTAGGAATGCTTCTGGATGACAGTGGCATGGTTGATGATTATGGTAATGATGTTGATGATGTTAGTGATGATGATGATGATGTTAGTGATGATGATGATGTTAGTGATGATGATGATGATGTTAACAATGATGAGAGCGGGAGTGAGGATTAGGATGAGGTTTAGGGTGAGGGTAAGGGTGAGGGTGAGAGAGAGGGTGAGGGAGAGGGTGAGGTAGAGGGTGAGGGAGAGAGTGAGGGTTAGGGTAAGAGAGAGGATGAGGGTGAGGGTGAGGGAGAGGATGAGGACGAGGGTGAGGGTGATGTAGAGGGTGAGGGAGAGGGTGATGGAGAGGGTGATGTAGAGGGTGAGGGAGAGAGTGAGGGTTAAAGTAAGAGAGAGGATGAGGATGAGGGTGAGGGTAAGGACGAGGGTGAGGGTAAGGACG
This sequence comes from Heliocidaris erythrogramma, assembly GCA_025617745.1. NCBI lineage: Eukaryota > Metazoa > Echinodermata > Echinoidea > Camarodonta > Echinometridae > Heliocidaris > Heliocidaris erythrogramma. The sequence continues at coordinate 28,383,841 of CM046871.1, read as the reverse complement.
AGGGTGAAGGTGAAGGTTTGGGTAAGAGAGGATGAGGGTGAAGAAGAGAGTGAGGGTGAGAGAGAGGATGAGGGAGAGGGTGAGGGTGAGAGAGAGGATGAGGGTGAGGGAGAGGATGAGGGTGAGGGATAGAGTGAGGGTTAAAGTAAGAGAGAGGATGAAGGTAAAGGAGAGGGTGATGTGGAGGGTAAGGGTAAGAGAAGATGAGGGTGAGGGAGAGAGTGAGGGTGAGAGAGAGGATGAGGGTGAGGGAGAGGTTGAGGTTGAGGATGAGGGTGAGGGAGAGAGTGAGGTTTAAAGTAAGAGAGAGGATGAAGGTGAGGGAGAGGGTGATGTGGAGGGTGAGGACGAGGGTGATGGTGATGATGAGGGTGAGGGTGACTGTAAGGACGAGGGTGAGAATGAGGGTGAGGGTGAGGATAAGAGTGAGGATGAGGGGCAGGGTGATGTAGAGGATAAGGACAAGGGTGAGTACAATGGTGAGGGTTAGGGTAAAGGTGATGGTTTGGGTAAGAGAGGATGAGGGTGAAGAAGAGAGTGAGGGTGAGAGAGAGGATGAGGGAGAGGGTGAGGATGAGGGTGAGGGATAGAGTGAGGGTTAAAGTAAGAGAGAGGATGAAGGTAAAGGAGAGGGTGATGTGGAGGGTGAGGGCGAGGGTGAGGGTGAGGGTTAGGGTAAGAGAGGATGAGGGTGAAGAAGAGAGTGAGGGTGAGAGAGAGGATGAGGGAGAGGGAGAGGATGAGGGTGAGGGATAGAGTGAGGGTTAAAGTAAGAGAGAGGATGAAGGTAAAGGAGAGGGTGATGTGGAGGGTGAGGGCGAGGGTGAGGGTTAGGTTAAGAGAAGGTGAGGGTGAGGGTGAGGTTGAGGGAGAGAGTGAGGGTGAGAGAGAGGATGAGGGTGAGGATGAGGGTGAGGGTTAAAGTAAGAGAGAGGATGAAGGTGAGGGAGAGGGTGATGTGGAGGGTGAGGGTGAAGACGAGGGTGAGGTTGAAGGTTAGGGTAAGAGAGGATGAGGGTGAGGGAGAGAGTGAGGTTTAAAGTAAGAGAGAGGATGAAAGTGAGGGAGAGGGTGATGTGGAGGGTGAGGACGAGGGTGATGGTGATGATGAGGGTGAGGGTGACTGTAAGGACGAGGGTGAGAATGAGGGTGAGGGTGAGGATAAGAGTGAGGATGAGGGGCAGGGTGATGTAGAGGATAAGGACAAGGGTGAGTACAATGGTGAGGGTTAGGGTAAAGGTGATGGTTTGGGTAAGAGAGGATGAGGGTGAAGAAGAGAGTGAGGGTGAGGGAGAGGGTGAGGGTGAGAGAGAGGATGAGGGTGAGGGAGAGAGAGAGGATGAGGGTGAGGGATAGAGTGAGGGTTAAAGTAAGAGAGAGGATGAAGGTAAAGGAGAGGGTGATGTGGAGGGTGAGGGCGAGGGTGAGGGTTAGGGTAAGAGAAGATGAGGGTGAGGGAGAGAGTGAGGGTGAGAGAGAGCATGAGGGTGAGAGAGAGCATGAGGGTGAGGGAGAGGATGAAGGTGAGGGAGAGGGTGATGTGGAGGGTGAGGGTGAAGACGAGGGTGAGGTTGAAGGTTAGGGTAAGAGAGGATGAGGGTGAGGGAGAGAGTGAGGTTTAAAGTAAGAGAGAGGATGAAGGTGAGGGAGAGGGTGATGTGGAGGGTGAGGACGAGGGTTATGGTGATGATGAGGGTGAGGGTGACTGTAAGGACGAGGGTGAGAATGAGGGTGAGGGTGAGGATAAGAGTGAGGATGAGGGGCAGGGTGAGGGACAGGGTGATGTAGAGGATAAGGACAAGGGTGAGTACAATGGTGAGGGTTAGGGTAAAGGTGATGGTGACGATGAGGTTGACGGTGAGAACGAGGACGATGGTGAGGGTGACGGTAATGGTGAGGGTGAGGGTAAGAGAGAGGATGAGGGGCAGGGTGAGGGACAGGGTGATGTAGAGGATAAGGACAAGGGTGAGTACAATGGTGAGGGTTAGGGTAAAGGTGATGGTGACGATAGGGTGAGGGTGAGAACGAGGGTTGGGGTGATTATGAGGGAGAAGGTGAGGATGAGTGTGAGGTTGGGGGTGAGGACGAGGGTGTGGGTGAGGATGAGGGTAAGGTGATTATGAGGGTGAGGTTGGTGGTGAAGGATGATGGTGTAGGTGAGGTGAGGGTGAGGGTGAGGGTAGGGGTGATTATGAGGTTGATGGTGAGGGTAGGGGTGAGGGTGAGGGTGAAGTTAGGGTTATTGTGAGGGTGAGGGTGAAGTTGGGGGTAAAGGTTAGGGTTAGGATGAGGACTACATGTAGGGTGAGGGTGATGTCAGTGACGATGACGATGATAATGTTATAATGTGATGACCATGATGATGATGATGACTATGATCACGGTGATGATAATGACCATAATTACGATGATGATAATGATGGTGATGATTACATTCTACATAATCATCATCATTGATATCACCATAATCTATATCCTCTTATTACTCCAGGCATTTGTTGTACGGCGGCTCCTAGAATACGTCCAGCAGACAGAGGCAGATACAAAGTATGGCCTGATCTGGGTCCTAGCGCTATTACTCTGTCAGCTGACCCAGGTGACCCTGCTCTCATATCAGTTCTACCTCAACACCCGCACCGGCACCAAGCTGCGGGCTGCTGTCGTGGCAACCATCTATAGGCGGGCCATCAGCGTGAGGACCCTGAAGGGCAAGTCAGCCGGGGAGGTGAGCGGTAATAAGTCTGTGTGGATACTCCATCATCCTTTTCTGTGTGGACCCCATCATCCTTTTCTACAAAGAGTTGTGGCTGGGGAGAATAATTTAAAAGATGAATCAATTTTTAATGACATACATTATGTATTCTGCCAATTCAAGGAGATTAATTTATCATGTACTTACATGTACAAAAATGGAAATCTTTTCATAGGTCATTTGAAAAATAAAGGTAGAGTTCTTTAATTATTGAAGATGACTGATAGAAGTACAGACATAATTTCTTTCCAATCTGTTCCTATGCATATTTGTAATATGTAATATTGTAATTTACATATTTATAATTCTTTGTCACATTCTTTTTAAAGAAAATCTTTGTATTATATTTTATGTATTTTTGCAGATCATGAATATTATCATTTTTGTTATCATTACATATTATGCTTGTTTTATTTGTTCTTTTACATCTTTATTTTGTTAATGTATTTCTGTTTACTTTATTTCTATTTCATTTCATGTATTCATTATTTTTTTCTTACAGATCATCAATCTATGTACAAACGACGGACAGAGGCTGTACGAGATGGGCCTATGGGGACCAACCCTTCTCTGTGGACCTCCTATAGCCATTGCAGGCATTATCTACACCTACTTTCTGATTGGACCATCGGCATTGTTTGGGACTGGTATTTTCTTCATGTTCTACCCGATTACGGTAAGCTCTAGCATTTCAATGACATATTCAAGGTTCTATAACACATGCTCTGGGGAGTGTTTCATCAAGCATTTCGTCAGTGATTTTTAACGACAACTGTTATAAGCTACTGAAATCCTTGCATCTGATTGGCTGAGAGTAAATTTGTCAGTAAAAATCACTTACAAGACACTTGATGAAACGCTCGCCTGTTAGTCACTAAACCGCCCGGGACTTTGACCTGTGCAACACGACAGCAAATGGTAGGGGATACTGGGCACTGAATCTTAGTGTGTACTATCTTCACACATAAGCCATTTAGAATCCGCATTGAAGCAATGCATTACTGTGGACAGATTTTGCGTGCGCGCAGCAACCGTCTATTCGTTTCACTGTGGAGACGGAAGACAATAGCCGCATCGCCTTCCTTGACACACTAGTGCACCGGGATAGTGATGGCCGCCTCACTACCACAGTGTATAGGAAGCCCACACACACCGATCAATATTTGGCCCACACACACCGATCAATATTTGGCCTATGACTCGCATCATCCCCAATCCGTCAAGCGCGGGGTAGTTAAGTGTCTTTATGACAGAGCATCGCGCATTGTTTCCAAACCCCTGTGCACACATCGCTTCCGCTCTTGTTTCTAATGGATACCCGCGTTCCTTCCTCAACCGCGTCACTAAGAAGAAGAAAGCCACCTATAAGGAAGTTGTGAATTACAAGTCTACCGTTGTTCTTCCGTTTGTTGATCCTATTTCTCGCCAGCTCCGCCGACACCTAGAGAAGCATAGCATACGCGCCGTTTTCAAGTCCGACACCACTATTCGTAACCAGCTAGTCCACCCGAAGGACCCCACACTACCCGACAGACTCGACGGCGTTGTCTACAAGATCCCATGCGGGACTTGCGACAAGGTCTACATCGGCGAAACAGGTAGACCCGTCAACGAAAGAATGCTAGAACACGGCAGAGATGTCAAGCACCGTCGCATAGATAGTTCGGCAGTCGCTGAGCATGCTTGGACCGCACAGCACCCTCCCAATTGGGATGAGGTAAGTTGCATAGCGCGGAATAAGCACTGGTACACACGGCGTGTTAAAGAAGCTATCCAAATCCGTTTACACCCCAATAATATCAATAGAGATAACGGCATTGACATCCCGGAGGAATGGCTTCCCACCATCCGCCGACACGCACCCCCTTTCGTTGCCCTCCGCCCAACGTCCGCATTTGGCCCGCCAGTAGCACCGCCCATCACCGACGGGATTTCCCCGACGTCCGCATCCCGCCCACCGATCGCACCGTCCGCGGCTTCTGATTGGTCGATTTCACGGACCAATAGCAGCGCGGCAGTGCCGGCGCCCTCGGAACGCAGCTTACGCTATAAAAGGCGCTTGCAGCGGCGATTGTCCACATTGCCTGACGAAGACTAGCAGTTAGCGGTCGAAACGTCGCAACCCTCGTTTGCTCCTTCGTGTGACAACAGATCAACTTATACTCTTATTGTACTACCACGATGATCAACATCTTCCGCACTAGCAGAGAGTTTATGCCGCAAGATGGTTTACTGAGACTGAGTTCAGTGAGTAAATGACTACAATACGCGTAATCCTCAGTGACTAAAAGGTTAATTCAACCCAGTACCTAAACATATATATAACCCTACCCCCAACCTAACCTTAACCCCTACCATGCTGTGGGCGGCAAATCCCGCCCCCAAATTTGAGTGTTGAACATTTGGTTTAGACTCAGGATGGCTTGAAAGTTCTTCCTGATGCGGAAACCTGTGCCTTCAATATAATGTTTATTCCTACGCAATATATCTTTGCCCAGTTTGCTGAAGAAAAAAATCATTGAAAGTTCATTTTTGACAATTGTGTAAAATTCTGGTGGCATTGAAGGGGTTAAACCAATTTCTAAGTGTAATCATAATCCTATATCTCTGATGAAATAAAGCCTGGAGCAAATATCACTGAAGCAAATGTCTGATCACCACACATGTATTCAATCCATACATGCACTTGTGGAAGTGTGCAATACTAGGGCTCTTCATTTTGTAGGGGTATTTTTTTTTCAATTTTTCAATTCAATTTTATTTCACAAGATGAAATTAATATACATGGTAACAATAGATTAAAATACATATAAGCAAAATTATGCAGGGCTTTCCATGAAGGTTGGAAAACCTGTAGAATTTGGATCGCCCATTAGATAATAGAAAAACAGAATCAAATTATTTTAGGCACAAAAACAATATAATGAACCTAAACACACACAAATAGGAAAATTATAACAACAAAAAGAAATTTAAATTTAAACAAAAAGGGAAGAAGGAAAAATGTAAGGGAATTTGAATATAACAATCAGTGGCGGATCTACATAGGGGAAAAACCGGCCTGTGCCCCCTCTTTTGAAACCCAACTGGCATACCTTAAGTACACAATGAACAGAAATTGCCCCCCAATTGTGTATTTTTCCGGCTCTGTGTCCCTTCTTTTACAAAATCCTGGATCCGCCCCTGATAACAATAATCTACTTTGATGATTAATAAATAAAATAAATATTTACTATTAATGTTTTATATTGTTTCCTCACAAAAGATACAAATTGTAATTTTGCTATGTCATGGGTAATAATATTCCAATGTTTAGGACCTAATATGTAACTCATTGACTGAGCTTCATGACTTGATTTATGTATGTAAGGATAGATCTGATTATCTTTTGCGATCATGACTGGTCTTGATGATGGATGGCCACCCAAGAAGTTTCCAGTCTGTTGGTTAGAAATTTGGTTAAAAAAGGACGTTCACTCCAAAATATGTCATGATAAAGCAGTTCACAAGGTTATGGGAAGCAAGATTATTTGGATTGTGTTAATGGTACAAAAAATTCTTTAAAATATCTCCTCTAATAGGATGAGTTTGACTTGAGAGCTGTTTGTACCAAATTATGAATATGATTCTTATACTTAGTTTTATATTTACTTTGGTATACATATAAAACTCATTGAACTTGCAGCAATTTTGTTCCCTTTGTTTTTCTTAGTCAAATTAAAGGGCAATCCAACCTTTGTAATAAGGCCAAATAAAAAAAAATACATGTTTAGCGTCCTGCCTTTTTGGAAAAAAGGAAGGAGGAGGCCCTTTTTGGTTTTTTTTTTCCAAAATGGCCTACCGACACTGAACTACAGCATGCACGGCTTGCCGAATTACATCGTGCTTGAAGACACGTACGAATAGACAATTTCCACCGCCTTATAAATACAGTGACGACTGGGTATATGAAATCTATGACTTTTAAAAAATCCTTTTCCCGAAAAAAAAATCATGAAATTTACACTGGGGTTTTACACCCCCCCAAAAAAGCAGGCGGCCTCCAAAAAGGAAGCGGGCGGGGACGCTGAACATTTAATTTTTTTTATTTCGCCTAAGATGATTTGTGTGAAAGCAGAAAAATAAGAAATACAGGATGGTGAAAATTTGAAAGAAATCGGACAAGGGCTAAGAAAGTTATGGATGTTTGAAAAATGAGATCACTACATCTATGCAAATCTCAAATTGGCAATTTGGTGAGTCGATTGTGACATTTTTGTGGACAACTCTCCCATTTGTCGTGCACAAAAATATCATTAAATTGCAGTTTTCTTCGCGGCGCTTTTACCCTCGGGGCAACTATATTGGAGATATCATATTGTTATAGGTCCTCATGAAAGAAAAAGACCATACTGAGTCATACATTTTGAAAAAAAGTGACATTTTAGTCATTTTGTGTGTTGGAGCGAATGGGGGAGTTGTCCACAGCTACATGTACCTCACAGTGACAATTCCCATGTGTATTGTGATTACAACTTTCAAACATTCATAACTTTCTTATTGCTTGTCCGATTTCATTCAAACTTTCACCAATTTCCTTCTCTGATTTTTCCTCTTTCTTTCAAAGCAACTTGCTATTAAGGTTGGATTTCCCTTTAATCATCTATTCCACTATTTTCACAACAATGCCAAAATGTATTTGTATCTTTCCCCAGTAATATAATGTTCTAATGTGATCTGTTTCTTTTTGAGTCTGTCTGTTTGCTGTTGCTGTTGTTTTATTTCTCTTCAAATCTGTAATTTTGTAAGAGCTATGAGACTTTCTGTTTTTAGCGTTCCTAAATATTCAATATTACATTATTATTATTATTATTATAATTATTAGCCCAATATATGAATACATGTGCAGTATACACCTGTACACTGTATGTGTATTCAAAGTTATGGATGACATACATGTATAATCCCCCTTTGTGTAGAGATAAATGATATGATAATCTGATCTTACATACATACATGTAGTTGTTCATATGTACTGTAGGGTAACACTTGGGCACATTATGGTTTATCATCGTGATAGAGGTAGTGTGGAACCTCGTTTAAGAGAACACTGTTATAACAAGGAAATTTTCTGTTCCCTATTCTCTGTATTCTATTGGGTTTTTTTTTAGCCCTGATAGAACAAAGTTTCAATATAAAAAGGTAATTCCTTGGTCCCAAGGAGTTCTGTACATTTACATTGTACACTTGTACAAGTGTAATATACATGTAGTTTATAAATCACACAATTCTCTTTTAAGTTTCAGAACAATGCACTCATTTAACCCTAATATTTAGCGCTCTCTCAGCCGGGGGGAGGGATGGAATCCACCCCTTCCCCCCCGGATCTCCGCCGTGGAGTGATGAAAATTTCTGCAAACTTCGCACACAGATACTGTAGAGTATCTTATAAAGAATAACCCTGTAAAGTTTATATCTATATTTCAAACGGTTTTTTAATTATCGCTAATTGAATATTTACATATTCGCGAATTGAGAATTCTGCATTGTGTACAATACACATGGAGAAATTATCATTTTTGATGCTGCGCTCTACCCGGTGGTCAAAATTTTATAAATTTGGTATCAAAGGATGCATAAGACTATAGGCTTCCACAACCCCCCCGGGCCCTTTTTAGGGTTAAGTCATCAACAGACTATACTCTCTGACTATACTCCATCAATCTTCTTTTGTAGTTGAACCATGATTTCCATAGTTTGAAATTTGATCTTCGTCCATCAAATTTTGTTGAATAGCATTGTTAAAACTACAATGCTGTATTCCATAAAAAGTTTTCATGATTTATTGTATTCCCGGGGGCAATATTATTCCTTTGCCTAATGTGTATGTGATATCTGATGAAATTATAAATACCACGTGTGACTGATATTTACTGTATGTTCACAAGTGTATCAAAGTGTCCATTGTTACATAACGAGAATTTTCTAGGTATTCTAGAAACAGAAATATTTTTCTGGGGCAAGGGCATTTGTATTTTATCTCACATTCTGCTCTTTGTTATGTTTTGTTATTGCTTACTGGGCTTAGGATGAAGCAATACTTCTTTTTCCAGGAGATTTTTTTTTGCTATTATATTTTGCAGTAGTAGAGATGGCATATTCGGGTCTGTAAAATAATCTGGGGAGCGTTTCATCAAGCATTTAGTCAGTGATTTTTACCGGCAACTGTTATAGCCTACTGAAATCCTTGCATCTGATTGGCTGAGAGCAAATTTGTCAGTAAAAATCACTGACAAAACACTTAATGAAACGCTCCCCAGATGTGATCAAAACAAGAGGATTCTATCTTTCATCTGATGATTTCTTTTTGTAGTTTGGACATATCTCAACACAGAAGGAGTAACAAATATTAAAAATATTGTTCCTTCCTCTGCATTTTTCCTTTTAATCAATTATTTAAACTACATGTAACATGGTTTGGTCGACTGACCCCCCCCCCCCCCAAAAAAAAAAAAAAATTGTCCCGGACATCAAGATAAAGAAATAAAAGAAATACATGTACATACAATGTGAATTGAATTGAAAATATTTCTTTTTAAAAATGAAATTTGTATGAAATTGCTGAATTCTTACATGTATCTCTACATGTGTTTTATGAATGTACTTGAAAAACAAAGAAAATGAATAATTGATTCACTTTTGAACATAAATATCTGTCCCAGTTGGTATTTCTAATTTCATCAGACATCACATACACATCGCATAAAGGAACAATATTGCCCCCTGGCATTAAATACATCATGAGAAATTGACCCAATCTCACTGAAAAGCACATGCACTGCACACAGAAATGGGTATATGGGACTGCACACGTATGTGGCGTGAACGTTCGGCCTGAATACTTCAGCTTATTACTCGTGATATTTTTGTAATATGAGGGTATTTGAAGAGCAATACTGTTCAGGGGACATTTCTACTTTGATGGTTTTTTTCCAAACTGACTTAGAAGGAATGAGAAAGCTCACAAATTATTTTTCACCTTTCCCAGAACTCAACCTTCTCTTTATTCAAATATATATATATATATATATATATATATTCATTTTTAGATGGGTTTAGCCAAGCTGGTTGCTCACTTCAGACGTCAAGCCATCCAAATCACTGATAAGCGAGTCCGACTAATGAATGAGGTCATATCCAGTATTAAACTTATCAAGATGTACGCCTGGGAGATGCCCTTCTCTCGCAAAATATCCAGTAAGTCTTCATGGAGTTGTGCTAAGCCCAGTGCACACTATACGACCGGTATACGATCCCATTTCAGACGAAAATGTTACAGTATTTAATATTAACATTAAAAATTTAAACATCTAAAATAGTTTTGATCGAGGTTCTAAATAGTCCTATAGATGGTGAAATCGTAATTAAGGCCTACTGCGAGCCTTCTAATACAAAGAAAGGCAAAATCGCCTCCAAATCGTAGTGAATTCAAAGCAGTCCTACGATTGTCTACAATTTGCAACTGATTTGGCCCTTATTTCCGTGTAGAAGGCTGACAATGTATCAACTTCCTATGTTTGGTATTCATATTATTGTTTGTTCAGAACCTGAATCAGAAAGATTTTTTGTTTAAATGTCCATAATGAATGATATTGTGATCAATTTACAAAATCAGATAGCAGTCGATCGTAAAAGTGTGTGGTGGGCTTAACCCTAATAGGACCGGGGGGGGGGGGGGGGGGGGCGGATTCCGCCCCCCCTCGACGTTTCGCGTAATATGTTCGCATCGCGAAAAGCAGTCACCACGCCGCTTCACTACTTTTTTCTTTCAAGTCTTGCGCAACTTTTGAGACCAAATTTGTGATGTCCGCGCGTGCGGTTCCGGAGTTACGCAACATTTCGTAAGTGCATGTCAGACCCAAAATTGCTCAAAAACGTGATTTTGTGTACAAATCCAATGCAAATTGTGTTTCCAGCTAAAATTCATAAATGTTTCATTATTTTTACTTTTACTGTTTAAAAACAATTAATTTTATGTTGTTTATGATTAAAATAGTGTCGCCGACGAATTCCATCGAAAAAACAATAAAAAACAAAAAGTCGAAAAACAAAGAAATAAGAAATTTAAAAAACAATAAAATAAGAAAAAAAGGATTTTACCGAATTTTTTTTTTGGTTTATTTGATCAGAATCTGACAAAGAGTCTCTATACAAAAAATTAGCAGTTTTGGGGCTTTATTTAATTAATTAGAGCAAACCATTAATTTTATGCATAAATTAGCATAATTAATTAAATTAATTAGTTGTGACATTTTTCGGAGAAATTGACTATACAGTTTTGTAGATTACGTGGTGGGCGACGTGTGTGCCGATTTTCGTTGCGAATGCGCGTTGGACGGCCGAGATCTTGGGGGGGGGGCGGAATCAGCCCCCCCCCCCCCCGGCTGTGAGATGGGTCTAAATAACCCGGCTCTAATAGGGTTAAAATGTAATAAGATTCTGATTCATTATTTTTGTCAGAAGAGGGTGGCAGTATGGGAGCTTGTTTGGGAAGAAAAAAATATCATTTTGGATGTTGAAAATATGGATTTTATATTATTGTTTCCATGTTTCGAAGTTTAGTACATGTACCTACACTGTACATCTGTAGATGCACTTTTATAGCGTTTTGTCTGATGATAGTAATTGTTTGTCAAGATTTTATTTCTGTAAAAGAATTAGATTGCACTGCATTGAACCAAATCTTTAAGATTTACCTTTGAACTCGATAGAGTCAAACCTGCTTCAGGGACCACCTGTATAAAAGAGACCACATTCCCCCCCCCCCCCCCCATTGATCAGTGTTTCTCACTGAAGCAAATAGTAAAGGAACCCTGGACATTAAGACCACCTGCCTATTTAAGTCCGCCTTTTTTGTCCTCCTTGAGCGGTCTTTATGTACAGGGTTAACTGTATTATTCTGCTTTTACCAGATATGCGTGGACAGGAACAGAAGGCTTTGCAGAAGGGAGGTTACATGCAGAGTTTCAGCACCATGTCTCTGCCGTTGGTCCCGGTCCTAGCGTCCATGCTCACCCTGGTCCTGCACACTTCTCTAGGAAACAATCTAACTCCAGCCCAGGTAATGAAAAAGGTTAAAAGTGGAAATATTTAGAAATCATCCCCTCCTCCAAACGAATTGGAACGTAAGGCAAATCTGTCAAAAAGTCAGAGGTTTATGACCTCTTGAAGAGTCTCCACTCTCAGGAATGTGTCACAGCTTCAAGGTACATGTACATACATGTACTTCTAGTTCAGGGGGGCATTTCATCAAGTGTCTTGTCGGTGATTTTTACCAACAAATTTGCTCTCAGCCAATCAGATGCAAGGATTTCAGTAGCTTATAACTGTTATTGCAACTTGTCATTAATAACATGTTTTATGAAACAGGGCACAGGGTTACAGAAATGTTACTTTATTATTTATAGATCAGTGGTTCTTCATCATTTTGTCTCCCGTTTTGTCTCCGAAAATCTATTTGACATTCCATGTTGGTGCTGCCATCTCAAAATGTGCTGCTAACCACTAAATGCATCGATTGTACATATTAGAATTTTGATATATTTGTGTCATTTATGAGGCTTTCATTACCCCTGGAAAACACACAAATCACCCCTAGGTTAAGAGTATTGACATAATGTATTCAATTTCATGATCACTTTTACACTGTTATTGTTGACATCTTTGTACATGTATTTCCATTGTTTATTCCTAATGGCCTACAGTGTACCGGTACATGAACATGTACTGGTATCTCCATTTAAAACACTCATTTCAATTTCTTGTTCTTTTGTCAGGCCTTTTCCTATATCGCCTGCCTCACTGCCATGCGTATCATTCTTGTCATGACTCCGATGGGTATAAAAGCTGTGTCCGAATCCGTGGTGGCATTTCCACGTATCAAGGTAATTCTGCATACACTACCTTTCTGGGTATTTCCAACATGTCATTTCAGCATTTACATGTACATAAGCCATCATTTTTGCCTTTAAAACTTTCAACTGTCGTTATTTCCCTCAAAATTATGAGTGAGCTGGGGAATTCAGTGGCGGATCTAGCCTGGTAAGACACAATACATTCTAGGGGTCCGCCATTGTGCACAAACAAAGCAGACCCCTAGAATGTATTGTGTCTTACCAGGCTAGATCCGCCACTGGAATTATATTCTTTTTAGGCACTATGTATTTGTCTCTAGAACAAAAGTGTTCAGAATATTTTAATAGTACAAATAACTTGGTGAAATATTTGTCTAAAATAATTAAATTTGTGGGTAACTTGGACAATTTTCACCTTATACGATGTAATACTGTTCAGTCATGTTTTGGTCCAAAGTTTTCAGATATTTCTAGTGGAATATTTGGATAATTAGGGTATTTCAAGAGCAACCCTTTACCAGTGATTTTACTTTTATAATATCCTTTCATATAGGAATGAAAAGAATGAGGAAGATCACAAATTATTTATCAATTTGACTACAACTCAACCTTTTCTTTAATTATGGTCAGGAACTACTTCTCATGGAGGACATCAAGCCATTCACAGACAAGCCGTCCTCCTCCAACCTCGCTCTGGAGATCGTCAAAGCAACGTTCGCGTGGGACAAGGAACATGCCGTGATTGCTGCCGATGGCAAAGGTCTCGCCAGCAAGGCCAAGAAGAACGGAGTAGAGAAGGAGAAGAAGAGAGAGGAGGGGGATGTCGAGGGTGGGACCAATCAGGCAGAGGGTGGAGAGCCCAATATGCCTCTGGTTGAAGGAGAAGAGCCTAAGGCTAAGGAGGAAGAGGAAGAAGAGATCGTGAAGACCCTTTTCGATATTAATCTGATAGTAAAAAAGGTGGGTACAATTAGAATTACTGTATATGCTAACTAGTTCCTTTGCCATAGACCTTCTATCAGATTAGCCTAGTGCTAAACAAGTTATCCAATAAGGTAGCTTAGCAAAATGCTGTAGAACATAAAGACACAAAGAGGAAAATTGCCAGTTTTTTATGTGCTTCTTAAATTAGAATCAGACATACATGTATCTGAATAAAAGTTTTCATATTATTTTGCTTAAAAGTGTTCAAAGATTTAAATACTTATTCTACATTGGTTCTGCCTCCATAAAATAAGATTTTGATGTTGAATAATTTTGTCAGATGGGTCTTTCCTGCGTTTCTTATGCGCCACAATATTTCGCTAAGCTGCCTAAAGTCTACTACTGCTATTGTAGAAGGAATGTTTGGTCCAGGGGTGAAGTTAGGAATATGGTTAATGTAGGAAATTGGCCATGGAACAATTGTTGCTGGAGAACGTTTCTTAGAACCTACTATCGAAAACAAAAGGAAATCAAATCAGTATTCCTATTTTTGTTCCCACCATAACCTGCTTGACAGGACTCCCTGTTAGGCATCTGCGGAAGTGTCGGCAGTGGCAAGTCGTCTCTCATCAACGCCGTATTGAGTCACATGATCAAGGTGGACGGGTCGGTGGCCGTCGACGGCACGTTCGCGTACGTCCCGCAGCAGGCTTGCATCCTGAACACGACGCTTCGCGAGAACATCCTCTTTGGGTTGGAGTTTGATGAGGATCGCTATGTGGATGTGGTTGAGGCTTGTGGTCTCGCACCTGACCTGGAAATACTAGCCAACGGTGACCTAACAGAGGTAAAAAAAAAATGAAAGAAAGATTCTTTACAGAGACAACAACTCAAATTTGGCTCTGTACATGTATGTTTTATGTGCCATGCCCATATTCTACATTCTAGTATATCAGCTTCAGATATTTTTTCTGTTTTGGGAAGTTGTTAAAGACACTCAAAGTGAACTTAGGTAAATGACTTTTGAGTAGACTAGTTGATGCTCACATGCATATTCTGAAGCACACATACAGAAGTTAACTTTTTTTTGGGGGGGGGGGGGGAGGTTGACTCATGAACATAGTCGGATGTACATTGTACATTGTACATGGAACAAAAACTAAACTGTTTCTTGCTGGAGATTGGGTATGCTAATTATTAAAATGAATTTTTTCCTATGTTAAGATTGGAGAGAGGGGCATCAATCTGAGTGGCGGCCAGAAACAGAGAATCAGCATGGCGAGGGCGGTATACTCCCAGCGGGACATCTATCTCCTGGATGACCCTCTTAGTGCTGTGGATGCCCACGTTGGCCAACATATCTTTGAGAATGTCATCAAGAAACTGTTGAAGGGCAAAGCAGTCCTTTTTGTGACTCACCAACTTCAGGTAAACGGTGATTACCAAGATCTGGGAAGATTGAAGGCCCTAAAGCTGGAGCTTTACATAAGTTATATGATGTTCATTTATGCAAGTATTTGGACCTGATCTATCATACACAGGTCTCTTGAAAACACAACCTACTTTTTAAGGAAAGCAATACTTTTGTAAAATTTTGTTGATTTATACTGTACATGTTCGTTTTTTATTATGATCAGTTTTAAGTCCTTTTTATTTGTTACTGATATTTGTTTGTTCATAAGCTTATTTCATATTTGTTGTATTTTTACTGTAAATATGGCAATTTTAGTCTTTGGACTTTTGTCATGTACTTTTTATAATAAAACCGAAATAGAATTGAATTGAATTGAATTGAATTGAATTGTATTTTAGGAATGTACAAGTTGAGTATAAATGAGCATGCACTTTATATATCTAAACTACATGTACATATATTTAAGAGAGCAATGTTATTTGGAAGGGAATTCCAGTGTTCATAGATGCATTGTGAACTTTTGTTCTCCATATTTTGTGTGAAAGCTTGAAAAAGGAGTTAAACAATTGATTGACCTAAAACATATGTCTTTTTAGAGACCAGTAATGTTGGACACCCCCTAGAAGTACATGTACATGTGTGAAATTAGTACTATAATCTGTTTTCTTGGACTAACAGTTTCTCAGTCAGTGCAATCGTGTGGTCTTCATGAAATCTGGGCGCATCTTTGGGGATGGCACCCACAACACCCTGATGAAGAGCAACCCAGAGTACAACGCCCTCCTGCAGAACTTCATGCAGGAGCAGGAGATGCGAAGGGCGTCGGTCCACTCCTCCAAAGACGGAGGGCGTGGCCGCAGCCTCTCCTCCATCTCGCTGAACTCCCTCTCAGAGCGACATCGCTCCGAGAGCTTCCGCGCCCTGACCCAGAACTTCCGGGCCCGCTCAAACCAGATGCTGCGTCAACGACAGGCCTCTACACGCTCGACCCACTCTATCCCCGAGCAGACCCCAATTCCGATTCAGGAGGCGGAGACCGGCAAGATGAAGGAACCAGGTCAGCTGAATGGTAGTTTTAGAAGGGAGGGGGGTTTTTAGATAAAAAAGAAATCCAAGGTTTTGCGCGGTGGATAGTGGTCTATCAATGTGTATCGTAATTCCAAGACCAGGGCTCTGTTTCATAAAACTTATAATCAATAACAACTGCCACATATCTACACTGTATGACAAAGTTGCTCTCAGCCAATCAGATGCAAGTATTTCAGTAGCTTATAACTGTTGTTGTAACTTGCCATAGATATCAAGTTTTATGAAACGGGGCAAAGGTTTGAGTGTACATGTACATCTACATGTACTTACTTTTGTAGTGCACAGGAGAAAAATAATTACAATGTACATGTAACTAAAACTACATGTACATATTAATTTTTTTGTAACGTTTATAGAAACATATCTTCCAAAAATACAAAAACTATAAAAAGTCATTACACAGGATGTGACTTTGGCAAGAAATTTTGGAAAAATATTGCCATCGTACACTGTACATGCACTTCTGTAAATATTGTTTTGCATGTGAAATATATGCAGTGTCTTCTTTTAGATAAGATCAGATTTGACAAGATAGAAATCGGACACTTGTGTTTGTTCCGAATATGTATTTCTATGAACGTGACATGTTTCTGCTAATTTGGGTTGGAACTTTCAAATGTGTATTTTCAAATGAAGATTCTGTCATTTTTGGTAAAGCGTTATTAGGGAGAACACCAGAAAGAATAGGATTACAGAATCGTCTATTTTTCGAGAAATATTCCTTCATTACCTTCCTCACCTTCCTCTCTCATGCAATCTGCACAGTCATCCATCTTTTCATATGCCTCCTAAAATTCTACCTCTGCAAAAGCATGTTCAATGCCGTCAAATATGCTTTTTGTTGCTTTGATTGCCTTTTTTTCATCCTATTTTGATTTGAAAACTTGCCTTTTGTTTCCTACAAGCAGACAACCAAAGTGACGATGGAGATTACCGACCAGTGTTTGAATGTGAGTTGCCTCTCTTTGTATTCTCTGCTAACACTCAATATCATTCATGCAATAGAGAATCATATTAGAGGAAACAACTAAAATGCCAAGAGAAGATATTTATGTCACTGCCGATCAGGGTTAGGGGCATAAATGACAGAGTGCTGGCGTGTCATTGAATTTAATAAAGAAAGGAAATTCCGTGCCGGAATGAAGAAAAAAAGGTCATGATACCGCTGTGAACATTTCAGGGAAGATTCTTCCCTGATTTAAATCATATATCTGTTGTGTGAATTCAAATACATGTAGCTGCCATTTGTGTTCACATGCTGCAATTATATTTACCACATTTTTGTTCTTCAAAAGACTGTCTACTTTCACACATGTACACATAAATGTATGTATATGACATTTGCCTGTAGGTATGTTTGGACTTAGAAAAGTTTTTCTTCTTAAAATAAAAAAAAGCTTTGTGCATTGTAAAGTTTGATTAACAACGAAAGGGAACCATGATTAAGAACTTGTCCCATAAAGTATTTTGTTCTGTGATGATATATTTTTAAATTTTCTTGTGCATTAAGTGTTTATAGAATTTACACATAATTACTATGCTCATTTTCTTATACATCCAAATGACCTTGGCTCATAATATATATTCGTCTTAAGACCATGGATAGCAGCATACATGCAAGGCAGTATTTTTTGTACTAGCCTAAACATATTTTGGTTAAAAAAACTTGCTTCTACATGTCTATGATTTTGTGCTTTTTTCTCACTATTGATTTTGTTTTCCCAACCATGACCAAATCTTTTCTCTTTCAATGCATGCCATTACCTTGAACAAAAAAAAACAAACAAATACATCTACACTGAACAGCATGTGAAGATATGAGAAAAGAAATGACGGATGGAGAGAACGAATTTGATAGTGAAAAAGAAGAATGGGAAGAAGAAGAGGGTGATAATGATGATGAAGAAGAAGAAGAAAATGAAGATGCTTCTATGATGTATGATGGTTCGTATAACTTTCGCTTTTTATATCGTAATTATTTGCAGTTTTGTCTTCTCTGCCGTTTCATATCTCATGCACACACATATATTCAGTATGTATTCACAAGTTAGCTTGCTCTATTACCTCATGCTTTTGTATTGCTCTATTTATAATCATTAAAGGGGAATTAACCTCAAAATATAAATGTTCTTATATTCAAAGATGTAATCTGTTCCTTTTTGCTGTCCTACGTACATGTATTTTTGCATTAAAATATACGAGATGGGTATAATTCAAGATTTTCTCAGCAAAATTTATCGTCTGCTAGCGATACCCGGGGGCTGCCATTTTCTTGATGTGTACATAAAGATATTTTTATTCCGAATGCAAAATTGTCTTTCTTCCTGATACAAAATCCCATTTGAAATTTAAAATATTTAACAGATATATACATATATTCTAGAAACGAAAATGTGCTTGATATTTCTTTGAAAATTACGATTTTACTAAATATAAATATATTTTCTTGATACTATGACGTACGCGACGGAGTGAATTAATTCAAATTTATGGATGATAAATTTCCCGAGCATCAATAGTGACAAACTATGCATTCACCTGCCTTGAGATAATGCACTTCAAAATGTCAGAATGGCAAGCCCAAGAAATCGATTTCTAGTTAGCAAAACCAGAGAATTTAAAAGGAAATCTATAAATTTCAAATTTTAGAATATATGTTTACACCTGTTATGTATTTTCCATCAAATATGGGGATTTTTTATAATGAAGAGAAGCAATTTAGCTCAATGATTAAAAATATCTTCCTGACCGGAACGGTTTCCAGCGGTTCATGTACAACTCCATATCATCAAGAAAATGGCAGCCCCCATATAAAGTGTTAGCAGATGATACCGTGAGCTCGAATGTCTTGATTTAAACCCTTTTCTGATATTTTATTGTATCCCCCGGCAGAATGCCGGAGGATACTTTGGATTCAGCAGCGTTCCGCCGCCGCCGCCGCTGTATCACATTCTTGTGTGCGCTCTAGCGGTCACATTTCTCAACGGATTTCTTTCAAATTTTGCATGAAGGTGTCTCTTGGTACAGTCTAAAAACCTATAGTTTTTGGTGATGCTGCCACCAGTGTCCCGTCTTTTATAGGGTCAAAGGTCATTTGTCCATTTCTTGCACTCTTGCTTCTGCATTTCTTGACAGATTTCGTTCAAATTTTGTATGGAGGTGTATCTTGGTAGAGTCTACGCACCTATAGTTTTTGGTGATGCTGCCACCAGTGTCCCATCTTTTATAGGGTCAAAGGTCATACTTTGGAGGATTGCGTGACTGCACTCTGCAGGCCACATTTCGTAATGGATTTCTTTCAAATTTTGTATGGAGATGTATCTTGATACAATCTACAAAATTTATACTTTTTGATAATGCTGCCCTCATTGTTCTGTCCTTTATAGGGTCAAAGGTCATATGTCTTTTGTGCGCTCTAACTTCCACATTTCTTGACAGATTTCTTTCAAATTTTATATGGAGGTGTGTCTTAGTGAAATCTACACATCTAGTTTTTGCTGATGCTGCCCCCAATGTTCCACTTTTTATAGGGTCAGATGTCATATTTTGGTTGCATGCATTCTGGAGGACACATTTGTGACTGATTTCTTTCAGATTTTGTATGGAGATTCATCATAGATTACTCTAGACCTCTACAGTTTTTGGTGATGCTGCCCCCAGTGTTCCGTCTTGTATAGGGTCAATGGTGATATTTTAGTGGATATCTTGTGTGCGCTCTGCAGGTCTCATTTCTTGACACATTTCTTTCGAATTTTCTATAGAGATGCATTATACTCTAATCTACCCACATTGTTTTGGTGATGCTGCTCCTAGTGTTGACAATAGTCTGGGCCACTGGCGGCAATCTCGATGCCATCATTTTGTTTGAGGGAGGGGAGGGGGGAGGTTCTTAGTCCCTCCTTCGAATCGCTGCCAGTGCCGGGGGATACATTCGCATTGTCCGGCAATGGACATTTCTAGTTTCTAAAGTGATACAGGTCAATGATTTTGAATATATTACACCTTTGAACACAAGTACGTTTATATTCTAGTGTTAATTCTCCTTTAATATTTGCTCTCAAATTATCCTCATTCACAATCTCATCTTTTCTTTTGTCTTTGATAAAGATAAAGAGCAACTAATATGCACCATTATTTGCTGTTCAAAATGTATTTTATATGGCACTTCACTTCTACATGTAATGCACACGTACATTTTCAAAGATTATCTTGCTGTGTAATCTTTGGCTTTTGTGTTGCTACATGTACCAGTACTACATTAATGATCATAAACGTTTTCTCTCTAATCACTTTCCTTCTTCAAAACTTTATTTACTCTATTCTTTTCACCTTTGACAAAATTACAAAAAATATATTCTGCAAGGAAATGTGTGAAATCTATGCAGTTTTATGGAAAGATCTAATGCATTTAATTGTGTGTACATTTTTTATCCTATTGCACGTACTTGTAAATTAATTGTTAGATACATGTATAGTGGGTACACTTTCATTTTGCTATTGAGCCCATGTAATGAATTGGTAAGACCTAAGGATCAATTTGTGAGAATTATTAATAATTAGCAGGTACATGTATGAAACTCTTTATTAATATACAGTCAAACCTGCTTTAGCGACCACCTGTATAGAAAGACCACCTGTCTATAAAGACCACAATTTTCGTTTCCCGTGAATAATGTTTCTCATTGAAATGTGCATTAAGGGAACCTGTCCATAAAGACCACCTGTCCACCTGTGCCTCTAAAATAACAATCAGACTTATTGTTTTAAAAAAAAGTTTTCATATTATTTTGCTTAAAAGTGTTCAGAGAGGAAAATTCTCACTCTAAATCCTAATATTTTGGTTCTGCCTCTATAAACTAAAATTTTGATTTTTAAGAATTTTGTCGTATGCATCTTTCCCGCGGTTTTACGTACCACAACGTTTCGCTACCTAAGTGTAGAGAGCCCCATATTTCTGTTTCTTATAAAATACACAAATAAATGAGTACGCAGATACTTTTTATCTAACCCCCATTGGAATTTATTACACGTAAAATAGTTTTTATTTTGCTGTGGTGATTTTCTACATCTTGTTCGAATGAGCCTTGATTGTCTCTTAACTCTTTCGAGACAATCGACCACATTTTGCCGTTTGGCTCAAGAACTGTTGTTTTAGAGCTTGAAACAATATACCAGGGGGGGTGTTTCATAAAGCTATTTGTAAATTACGCACGACTGGTGATCAGTTCTTGTGCTAAATGATTGAGAATCTGATTAGTATAGCACCCAAGAACATGTTCCAGTCGTTCGTAAACTCATTCGTAACTTTACAAACAGCTTTATGAAACACCCCCCAGATGCATGATTAGAAAGAGCAAAACAAATTCAGCACACACTGTCATTTTTGTTGCATGACTGTATTGCATTTGATGCCAGGAATTTTAAGAAGGAGAATAAGCTTTAAAATTTGTAAGTTTGCAAATTGGCCATTTTAAAAACTTATTGACAAAGTCTTTAACCAGGTTTTAACCAGGTTTAAGACATTATATCGTATTAGAACCATGTAGCACTAAAAGAAAAATTTTATTGTTGCCAATTTGAATAACAAAATGTGATCAATTTAGTCCTTAAATAATTCCTGTGATGGATAAGTCACCGGACTGCAGATCACAAGGTACAGGTTCGAATCCCTGCCACGGCACTAACGTCCTTTGGCAAGACATTAATCTACATTTGCCACACTCCACCCAGGTGAAGTATGTGGGTACCTGGTAGGATTTATTCCTTGAATGCGCTACGATTGCCATGCTAAAGCCGGGGTAATAATATGCAGGGCCCTCAGGGAGAACAGTACTGATGAGGCTACCCTGTGTAAACAAGACATATTATTATTATTGTTATTAAAGGGTTTAGTTGTCTCCATCCAAAAGGAGGACAAGGTGTACTGGGTGTTCTTATTGTAACATTCACCACCATTGCTGAAATGACCTTTAACCCCACCACACACTCAACTATGGAACTTTGATTTTATTGGTTTTAATCTGGAAGAAATTCCAATATCATCATAGGATATGAAAATTTAAAAGTAGGAATTCTTCCTGATTAAGGAAATTTTCTCCTAGTTATATATTAAAATTGAAAAAATATAGTTCTAAAGGTGGTGTAGTCCTCCCAATTGGAGAAAAAGTCTGACTCTTCCCAATGCTGACGGTATTGCAGTATCTTCCAACATTGAACTGCACAACTTACATGTAGGCTTGCATGTACATTTACATGTACCTGTATGCTGTGGGCTTATTTAGTCAAAGTCATTGTTTGCATGTTGTTTCTGTTGAGATGGATATATCCTAATATTTGTTATTGGCTTGTTTGTTTTTTAATGAAAATATGAAAACTAATTCATCTAATTATTTTTCTGACTTATTTACATCAATTGGTTGGTGAAATAAAGAAGCAGCAGCAGCTGCATTTTGCATTTCCTTCAACTACATGTTAACCTTGCATAACTTGAAGTCGAATAAGTCAAACTTTCCCAAAGTCGAATCAATCTTTTTGACCAAACTATTCAAAACAAGTGTTATTTACATTTCCTAAATTGAATTTTGCATAAGTCGAACTATTTCTTGTAGGTCCCAACAGATTCGACTTATGCAAAGTTCACTGTATTTGTAAATGATGTGAGTTAGATTGGCACTTAATGTTGACCTTCAGCAGTGCATCTGTTTTAATATTACCGGTAGTTGTAGTTCGGCATGCACTCGAGTTGTTAGTTGTTATGAATTGTGCTTATTGTAACAGATATTTATGTGAGGTACATATTTTGAACCTAACAATCCTTTTACATGTACATGTATGTACATATAACATGTATCATGCTTTCATATGATACACTGTAGATACAGTATGTGTGTATTACAGTTGTTTGCTTTTTATTGTGCAAAATTGCAGTATATACAATGTATGTGGCTTGATATGTACGTTTAATTTAGTGTCATCATCCGTAATGACTACCAAAGAAGGTCTTTTTCTTGCACTAAATGTGTCCTGTTATACAATTTAATTTCATTTCCAGATGACTTTTTTCCATAATTCCACATTATGCATTATCTAAGAATTAGGAGGGGGGCGGGGATGGTCATTTCCAGGACATTTTCACAATCAAGGAGGTCTTAATAGAATAATTGTTCGAGATTGGTGGGCATTCTTAAGTACCCTAGAGCTTCAAAGGGGGGCGCATCAACTTGTTTTCATCTTGGGGGGGGGGGGGGGGGGGGGGTGGTCATTTTAATAGATACCGGTATTTTCAGAAGCAACAGGGTCTTGCTACACTGTATCTCTTTCACAATAAAACAATTGCTCAAGCTCTTACTAACATATCTCTTGGGACTGTCTCTCTCTATCTCTCAATTTAGGAAAGCTGAATCAGCCCGAAGCGATTGAGACGAAGGGCAAACCTTCAAGGACATACCTGGAGTACATGAGGGCCGCTGGAGGGGTGGTGGTGTCGCTCCTGGTCATTCTCATCTTTTTTCTGTCACAGGGTTTGGCCACCTTCAGTAACTTCTGGCTCAGCCACTGGCTAGAACAGGGCAACGGGACCAAAATTAATGTGGTAAGTGTTAAGTTGAACATACACATGATCAGGTTCAATGTATGTATAACTGTAAGTGTAAATATGCAGTTTACCATGTGTAGTATTTCAGTGATTTGAATTGGAACTCTTTATTTTTCTTTTGAAGTAGCTTTCAATAATTCACACATATTTTACAAGCCTGTTATGTGTATGTTCATTGAAGTTGTGAATAGTTGTGTATACAGGGATGTAAGACTTCCGTTTTTTTCTGGAATTCCAGATATTTTTAAAATTTAAGAAACATTTCCGGGTTTTTTCTGTGACATGTTATGTGTCGAAGGCATTATCGTACTTTCGTGTGCATTAACCTAGTGGCGGAAAAAAAATCTCGCAAATAAAATATAGTCTTGTACGGGCCGTTTCATACGAAGTATGTTAATATAGCGTGAAGTGGTTCTCGTACGCACAGCACAAATTTTGTATAAAAATCCTGGTAACGAGTATGTGTGGACAAGTGCTATGGACTGTAAAACCATGCGCTTTACTAAAATTCGCAACAGCCACGTAATGATTTTGTAATTTGAACGTGCGGCGACAGGAAAAGTGGACTGATGTATGAGACTATACGTTCTGGATCATGCATTGTCAGGACGACCGCATTGCGAAGCTAGCGCTAGCACACGTGCACAGCGATATTGCGCTGTATATTGTGTACTGTTGACGTCGCGTATCGCATGCATATATCACGCAGCTGTCAGATACTTGGAAGTTTAAGACTTTGTGATAGCGTTTCGACTTCGTTTCCTGATTTTCTTTTGCCTCTTATTGGAATAAAAAATCAAAATGGAAGTGGACAGGACTGCAAATATAGCGAAAATCGACATAGGAATCAAGAATACCGGTAAGTGGAATTGGAAATGGACAGAGGAGAAGGATGCGAACAGAGTATTCTTGAGCGATTACGTTCGGACACCTACACTTGACTGAATCACTGCGCTAGGATCGTCAAATATTTTCCGGATTTTTTTTTGCTACCAACTTACATCCCTGTGTATAGGAAAAGTCTCTCACATGTCATCACTCTAACCTTTGAAACAGGAAGGTTTATATTAATTTGAATGGGAAGCTTTCATGATTTACATGGTAGAACAAATAAAACCTGTTCTTCAATATTATGCCTGGTAAACGCATTTATGCTTAATGATCAAGATATATATGACTAGTTCTGATGCTGATACATGTAGCTGACACATTTTTCTGATCCTGATTTCCTGTTTCTAGAATGCTTCTACAATTGGAAAGGATTTTGATCCTTATCGACAGATGAATGTGTCCGACAATCCCAGTTTACGCTTCTACCAGCTCGTCTACATTGGCTCGGTTGTTGGATGCTTGCTGTTTGGTGTCATAAGGGCGTTTGTATATGTCAAGGTGAGAAATTGAACCCGTTCCGTGCTACACAAATTATTATATTGAACTTTCATGCAGTTCCATGTGGTGTGGGGGGGGGGGGGGGGAGGTTGGCACAAGTCTGAAAAATCTGTGGCGAGATTTTTAAAAGGTGATCTCATTTTTGAGATGCTTTTCCAATTCCAGAATTCTCTCACAATCACCTTTTCAGATACCCTTTTTTTTTTCTCTCAATTTGGGGACTAGGTATCGGAATTGTCAAAATTATGAGAACCTTATTAAATTTCGCTGAAAATTACATAAAGTGAAAAGGAATGCAAACGGAAATGAATATATGGGACGACTTACAC
Organism: Heliocidaris erythrogramma; assembly: GCA_025617745.1. Classification (NCBI taxonomy): domain Eukaryota; kingdom Metazoa; phylum Echinodermata; class Echinoidea; order Camarodonta; family Echinometridae; genus Heliocidaris; species Heliocidaris erythrogramma. The sequence goes on along the minus strand of CM046871.1, from coordinate 28,358,457 downwards.
ACATTTGACTTGAAAATTTGGTCTAATTGGTCTAATTTGAAAATTAGGGCATCTAACAATCCTTGTGGTGTGGCGTTGCTTGTTTCCCATAGGAATAAAAACTGAGAAAGTCCACAAATTATTTTTCACCTTTGACAGAACCCGACCTTCTGTTCAAAACAAGCGTACATGTTACTCCCCAAAATGCATGTGCTTAGTACGAAAACTGTATTTTATTTCTTATATTTATAACTATCAGACAACTCTGAGAGCAGCTTCAAATCTACATAACAAGGTCTTCCTCAACATCATACACAGTCCTATGGCTTTCTTTGATACTACTCCGTCTGGACAGATCCTCAACAGATTCTCCAAAGATCTTGATGAAGGTAAGAGAGAGAGAAATAGATAGATAATTAGATAGTTGGATTATCCACAGTCCTATGGCTTTCTTTGATACTACTCCGTTTGGACAGATCCTCAACAGATTCTCCAATAATCTTGATGAAGGTAAGAGAGTAAGGGAAATAGATGAAGAGGTACATGTAGGTAGAGGGATGGACAGATATATAAATAAATAGTTTTATTATCATTTTTATCGAATATCCTTTCCCTCTCTATTTTCCTCCAGCCGATATCCGTCTCCCGTTCGTCATGGAGTCGCTCATCCAAAATGGCATCTTCGTCCTCTTCAACCTCTTGACCGTCATCTACATCTTCCCCTGGTTCTTGGTGGGCGTGGTCGTATTGGTGCTCTTTTTCGGTGGCCTCAATCGGTTTTATCGCCCCGGTCTGCGGAACATCAAGATGCTGGATAACACCCTCCGCTCGCCCTGGTTCTCTCACGTTACCACGACGATGCACAGTCTCTCCACCATCCACGCCTACAAGAAGAAAGATGAATTTGTCAAGAAGTAAGCAAGGCATCAATCTACATTTGCTACTCTCCACCCTGGGGATGTAAATTGTTACCTGCTGTGAAGAAGATATTCCTTGAATGCTTGAGCCCGATAACAGGATAGCCTGGCAAAACCTGGGGTTATAGAATTCAGCACTTTGTATCCTATGGAAAAAGTTCTTTATAAATCCAACTGCAATTATTGTTATTATCATTATCATTATATTGTGTGGTGTTTTGATTCAGAAAACTTAACTTGTTGATTTTATATTTGGCAATAACATGTAAGGGCATCTTTCCTATATTTATTGTACTGCCCTTGCCTTGTTCGTACACGAATGTTAAACCACTTTAAAAATACTGCAGTGGCCAAATGAAATGACCTATAAACTGTCGTGCTCTTTGCATTTCTGTATCTTACCACACCTGTTGAAATTCTTATCATTTCAAAGGGTTGAAAAAAAGGGATTTGACAACTAGAAAACTAGATACCAATTTAAGATTGGTGAGAAATTGGTAAAGGCATATGTTTATGAATGTACGATTGATATTAATATTTTCATACGTCTGTCATTCATTCCTTTCTTTCCTAGATTTGAAAAGCAGTTGGATAAACACTCTGTTCCTTTGATGCTTTTCATGTTGGCCAATCGGTGGCTGGCGACCCGTTTTGACATCATGACTAGTTTTCTTGGTTGCTTAACTGCGACCTCCATTGTCCTAACACACGGCAAGATACCTCCCGGCCTGGCGGGCTTGGCTCTCACATTTACTATGCAGGTAAGAAACAAATTACTGGGTTGATACTGCATGTACGCAGGGTTCTCACCAGAATGTAACACCCTTGGTGCTAATCCAAAGTGTGGGTTACCTAAGGGAAAAAAATAAATATTCCTGACAAAGGTACTGACAAATTTAGTGTATATGATCCTTTAAAACAATCATTTCCACAGACTCAAGCCTAAGTTTGTTTTTGTCATCCTTGTACTTTAGTTTCTAGGTATATTCCAGTTCACTATGAGGTTAGCCGCCGAGGTCGAGGCAAGATTTACATCCGTCCAAAGAATCATCGACTACACAGTGAGTAGTGCTAAATTTCTATGATTCTGGATACCTTTACATACACGTAGATGAAAGTATAATACCAAGTATTATGAACCCTATCCAAAGGAAATCCATATCATGATGCCACCAATAATAATCTTGCTTCCTATCGCTGTTAGGACTGATTTTCCTTGTCCCAAAGTTGAATTAATGTATTGAACTTTTAACACATACTCCTTTGATTTATTTGATTTGATTTGATTTGATTTATTTGTTTCCACAATCGGTTAACATATAGGTACACGAGAAAGCAAAATAAAAAACATATACATATGGCATAATACAAAGGATAACACATATATCATAACAACTCAGTATAATAAATATCTTCCAGTAGGTGTAATAAACGCATACAGTATATACATTTGTGGGGGAACCTACCTACGAGGCTTGTCGAGTTAGGTCCCCATTTAGCGAAGAAAAGGAGACGGAAAGTAGAATGTTGAGATTAAGATGAGAAGAAACAAAGAAAGGACGGAAATCAGCAGATGGAAACAAAAGAGAACATTTAAAAAATTAAATAATTATAGAGTGAAAGGGCAATAATGAGAGAGAGAGTGTGTGGAGAGAAAGAGAGAGAGAGAAAAGAGAAGAGAGAAGAGAGAAGCGAAGTACAGATCGAGATCAGCAACCATGCAGCATTCTAGTATATGGTTTCAGCAAAAGAGATTTCAGTTGTCTTTTAAAATGGTGCAGTCTCTCTATTTCCTTAAGGTCTGGATTGAGACTGTTCCAAAATTTGGGACCTGTATAGACGAATGTTTTGTGTGCTAGGAGCGTTCTCCTGCGGGGAAGATGGAAAAAGTGTGATTGTCTCGTTGGGTAGTTGTGGAGTGTATTGTTAGTTGTGAAAAGGTCTGAGAGAGCATTCGGAAGTTCATTATTTATTAGTTGGAACATAAATTGACCCAGATTATAAAGGTATAAGTCAGACACTTTGAGAACTTTATTACTATGAAAGAGCTGGTCAGTATGTGAGAGATAACCTGTAAGAGATACAATCCTCATGGCCTTTTTTTAAGTAATAGTAATCTGTTTAGTTGTTGCGCGGTAGAGTTGCCCCATGCTAAAGTTCCATAATTAAGATGTGAAAAACATAAGGTTAGGTAAAGAGACAACAAAATAAAGGATGGGAATTGATATTTCAACTTATTAATTACTCCTGTGTTTCTCGAAATCAATTTTGACAAGTTATCAGTATGTGGTTTCCAGGAAAGCTTATCGTCAATTATTATGCCTAACAGTCAGACCGCAGGTCGTATGCAAATGAGCAAAAATCGCGCATTTTATTTCCAGTGCCCGAAATGGACTTTCTCCCTGCACCCAGCCGGCTGTATCGCATGGTCATCTTTAAAGTTATGTTCTTCAATAAATATTAATGCTGTGCTCATTAGACTTTCTGCAAAAATAAATGAATAGTTTACCAACACAGGGATATTTTGTTTTAGTCAGAATTTTTAAAAGAAAATGTTTAAAATAACTGATGAAATAGTCATACAAAAGGCTTTTTTTCACAAGATTTCAAGTTGTTAAAAGACATATAAAAAGTATATGAGCCGCCATCAAGACACATATGTATGGAAGCGCTGGAATCTCATCTTTTTCATCGTTACATTCAAATCATCCATAAATTTATGACAGAGTCAGGATCCAGCAATATTCAGCCGCAGATCATCCGTTGTCAAGACCATGGTCAAGACCATAGAATCTTAGCCCTGTGATTGGCAAGCGAGCCATCCGTAACCAAGTGCGCGTTGAATGAAACATTGCGCAACCTGTTGCTTCATCCTTGCGCAAACATGCGCATAGCTGTTGCCTGGCTGTGAGAAAACATCTTGCCTGGTGGTAACCAATCAGAATGCTGGAATTGACTTTTTTAAAGACAAAGTGTGTACATTGGTTACATATTGCTGGATCCTGACCCTGTCATGAAGTGCACATTAATGTCATTTCAATTTTTGGAAAGTACAGAAAATGCCCTTTACGCTCATGTCAAATTTGCCCTGGCTCACAATAAAACTATGGTAGATTTGGCCAGATTTATATTTCATTTAATTTCCATTTTGTGTCATAAAAGGAACGCCATTTTATACCAATTTCGTCTTTTATTTTGAACACAATAAAAGCATGTCACAAATCTCTGATCCGTCTTCTTTTATTTGATGTATAACTCATGACAATTGGTGAATGATAAGTAGTCTATTCAATAGTTTGCAAATGAGATGTTCCTGGATGTTCTTGCTCATTATGTATTCATAGTCGGGCAGAATTGGAAATAAAATAGCGCACTTTTAGGGGACCTGCGGATTGGCTGCTAAGAATTTAGTAGTTTTCACTTTTTCAATAGGTATGTTATCAAAAAGAATATTACCAGGCAGGGATTGAAGAGTATTGCTGAAGAGCATGTAATTTGTTTTCTTTAGGTTTAGAGACAACTTATTCGCTTTTATCCAATCCGTAACACGTTTCAGCTCGGAATTGACTGTTGAAAGTAAAATTGCAGGGTCTCGATGGGAATAAAAGAGATTGGAATCGTCAGCAAACAATATGAAAGATAAAATGGAGGAAGATTTATAAAAGTCATTGATGTATAAGATAAAAAGCGAGGGTACGAGGAGAGATCCCTGTGGTACTCCACAATTTACTGGTTTAATAGAAGAACTGTGCCCGTTGAGTGATATTGGTTTCTATTAGAAAGGTAGTTCCTGAACCACTCCAAAGCCTTTCCTCTAATCCCGTAATGGGATAATTTATAATAATAAAATAGCGTGATCAATAGTGTCAAAGGCCTTGGAGAAGTCCAGGAAGATTCCAACCGTGTGTGATGCTTTATCGATGATGCTGGTTATTGTGTTAATAAGAGTTAAGACTGCTTGGGAAGTGCTGTGTTTTTCTCTGAATACTAATTGGAAATTGCAAAATATTTCCTTTGTTGCCTTTAAACAAGGATACTGTACGTTTGTATATAATTTTTTCAAGGATTTTTGATAGTGAAGTTAGGAGTGAAATGGGTCTGTAATTACTAAGGCTGAGTTTATTTCCTTTTTTAAAAATAGGGACGACTTTTGCAGTTTTCATTTTGATGGGAACCACACCTGAGTTTAGAGACAGATTAAAAATGTGCATTAGGGGTTCTGCTATTTGAAATACTGTTTGTTTTAGTATACAGTTGTCTAGGCAATCGTGGCCGTGGCTTTTTTTATTTGGTAGATCATTTATTATATTAAATACTTCGTAAACAGTGACGGGAGTGAAAAATATCGTGTTTGAGACTGGGTTATCCAGATAATTCAGAAATGATTTGTTTATAGGAGGAATGTTTTTGGCCAAGTCTTCTCCAATGTTTGCAAAGTATGTGTTAAAAATTTCGGCTAGACGGTTAGGTTCAGAAATTACAGAACCGCTTTGTTCAATATGTGAAATCTGAGTTTTAGTTGAGCCTTTATTCAGTACGTTGTTGATAATTTTCCATGTTTGTTTAATGTCGTTTTTATGTTCATTAAATTTATTTGTAAAATAATTCTTTTTTTCTAGATGGAGAATACGAGTAAGAATGTTCCTGTAGCTTTCATACTTTTTCTTTAGTGATGGATGGGTTTTGATTTATAAAACATGTTATTTTTTCGGTTGATTGAATTCAATAACGATTTTGTGAGCCAAGGCGCTCTCAGTACTTTTTTGTAGCTGGAGCAGTTCTTTTCACGGAGGGGGATGTGTGTTTTGAGGTGCGACATGATTGTGTTCATAAAAGCGTCAAACGTTTCGTTAGCGTCGGTCGAGTTAAAGACTGCCGTCCAGTCAGCATTCGTTAAACCTTCTTTAAACAAGGACAAATTCAGTTCATTCATAATTCATACTTTTTCTCTTGTCGAACATTTTGAGTGATCACTCGACACATCCATATGACAAAAAACAGGAAAATGATCAGTAAGATCAGATAGAAGTATGCCAGATTCGGGGAGAGGTTGAACATTAGTGAGAATATTGTCTATTAGAGTGGCTGATTGCTCCGCTATTTGAGACGGTTTAGCTATTAGGGGGGCAAAGGAATTACTTAATATTATTTCAAGAAAATCTTGTGATACCGAATTAGAATGAGAATGCAACAGATTAATATTGAAGTCTCCTAATATGAAACATTGTTTATCTTTTAGGATCAGAAGCGATAGCATTTCATTAAAATATGTAGTAAAATCGTTTGGATTGGATTGAGGAGGTCTGTAAATTACTCCAATTATGATGTTCTTACTTCTCGTTATGTTTTCACTAGAAATTACCAAGGGAAGCAGCCCCTACTATCAAAGGTGAAGAGCCTCCAGAGAAATGGCCAGATCAGGGCCGCATCAACTTCCGCAGGGTGAAGATGCGTTATCGTGACAACCTACCTCTGGTCCTGAAGGGTGTGACGTTCTATGTCAAGCCACGGGAGAAGATTGGTATTGTAGGACGGACAGGCTCAGGTAAGAATGATCAGTGGTCAAGACATGCATGATGACCAATTAACCCAATGTCTGCTGGAACCGGGTGGCTTCTGTATTAAGCCTATGGGATTGAGAGAATTCAGTACTCAATGGGTTAAGTTAATGTTGGCTACTATACGTACATGGTAAGGGTTTAGGGTGATGATGATCTTGCCACTGATGACAACATCTCCATATTGTATATGGAGGTAAAGCTGGTTTTGATTTTGGTGATAATAGCAATGATGATGATGATGATGACTATGGTGATGCTACATGTAGAAGAGGAGGAAGGGAGGGAGGGGGTATTGATTCTCTTTCTTTAGGTAAGTCCTCTTTGAGTTACTCCATTGATTCATGTAATGACAATGAAGATGATGAATATGATGATATTGACATTGATGAATGATATTGATTCTCTTTTCTGCAGGCAAGTCTTCTCTCGGCATTGCTCTTTTCCGTTTATCTGAGATATCTGGAGGAAGCATGTTCATAGATAAAAAGGACATTGTTAAGATGGGACTGAGAGACCTAAGATCCAAAATATCCATCATCCCTCAAGATCCCGTCCTCTTCATAGGAACGGTCAGGTAATGCCCTGTACCTACTTATAAAGGGATACATGTATTTATAAAATATTGAATGGCCTCGAGTGGGATACAAGTGTATATCGCACAAGCTATTAGCATATTTTACAAGTCGGCACGACGAATGAAATATTTTCAAAGCGAGTGCGATATCCCCTTGTGTCCCATGAAAGAAAAGTCATTCAATATCTATCGTATGAAAACTTGTACCTCATTTTCACCATTACATCTTTACTTTTTTGTATTTATTTGCACATTACACAAACAGAGAGAGAGAGATTTATTTTGTCCCTACCCAAGCATTTTACAAGGGCTGCAAGAAGACATCCTCTGTCTTAGCCTTTGCGTGTTCAATTGGGTATTCCCTTTTCTGCGCAGTCACGCACCCTGAACCATGAGATGACTGCACGGTCATCCAGTTACTTTTTGCGCAAACCATGAGATTCTCCGATTTTACTTGAAGGCTAAAAGTCCCTAATACAAATAATGATTAAAGATCTTGAGTTTTGGGAACAAGGACAAATTAATTCCATCAGAATCTAACAAAACTATCTCCACATATTTCTATGTCCAAGTATAATATGAGTAACATCTGCCAAATAATTTCTGGCAGAATTGTGTACATATCGGTGTTGGAGATATTTCAGGGTATGCAGTTTAATACTTAATATATTTTTACATTCGGTTGACCTAAGGTTTACCACAACATTTATTGCATATTATAAAATGGGTTCAAGAATGTAGCCATCCTGATTGGTCAAATAACACCAAGTGACCGTGTAAAGCGCAATGAAATTGCGTAGTTTAATTGTCAGTTTAGCGCAGGGATTACATGCGCGCACTGAAACGCGCATGACTTTTGTTGGGAGCGCTTTTGTGATGTCATCCAGGAAAGCAAATGGCAGCCTCCATGACTGTGCAACTCTTGGAGTTTCTATGGGTTTCGTAACCATTTTTATAGACTTCATAATCATATTGCCGACCCGTTTTATAAAACTATTAATACATGGTTGTGAGTTTGTGCGTTAGTGCGATCTGGCAACACGCAGGTTTTTATTGTGGTGTCAAACACACTCGGCTTGCACCTCGTGCATATAGTACACCACGATAAAAAGCTTTGTGGAGAAGGTTTACGGTTCGCCATGTGTTAGTCCTGATAAGGACTGTTGGGGCATTGAAATGAGGGTAGAGAATGATGAGAGAAGGGGAGAAAAAGAGAAATTGATAGTCGAGAGAGAAACAAGGTATAAGAAATTATCTTTCGTGAGAGTGAAGTCCTTAGAAGGACTGTAAACCAGATGAGAAAGGTGGCTGGAAGAGAAAAGTAGGTGAGGTGACGAGTCTCGGCGGTGGAGAGTAGGAGAGATGAGGCGTTTCTCCCCTTCTCTCATCATTCTCTCATCATTCTCTCATCATTCTCTCATCATTCTGTACCCTCATTTCAATACCCCAACAGTCCTTATCAGGACTAACACATGGTGAACCGTAAACCTCCACGTTAGCTATTCCACCATGCAAACCTTCAAAGATCATCTGAAAAAGCTTTGTGTTCCCAGATCGCACCAATGCACTCCCAACCATGTATTAATAGTATAATAACGGCTTGCAATGGTTTTTAAGTAGTACAGATTTTTATTCTAGGAATTAAGCGACTAATTAAATTTGGCTTCAGAATGATATCTGAAGGTGAAGATATTGTAGAATTTCATAGTTACACAAAAGGGATGTTGCACTTCAATCATATTTTTACAGTGGTGAAGTAAAAGTTTGCCGAAAACATATTATAAACGCTAGATTAAGTTTAAAAATTTCCTTTTAATACCAACTTCATAAGCAATAAATCCTTGTACACTGCAGCATGTCATCATTGTGCATATTGGATAAAATTAATTTGTTTGATGTGGAAGAAGGCAGTCTCGTGTGTATGCAAGCTCGGTATTTAAAGGGAGTGGCAAGTCGTAATCCATGGGCCTGACCAGTTGGCCTGACTCGGGGAAATTCGGATACAATTAGGTCCAATCGTGCGCTACCGAAGTAATGTTATTGCCGGATTCCTCGCGCGATCGTTAACTCGAATCCCTCCATACGCAACCGACCAATGAGATTCAAATACTGGAATAAAGAACGCGCGATCTTGTTTACTCAAATTTGGGTCAATGTGCGAACTTTTATTAGCTGCGCACGATAAATTGAAGTCGCTTTGAACTTTGATCCAGAGAAAGGAGCAGCCAACTGTAAAAGCGCCCATAGATTGCGACTTGTCGCTCCCTATTTAAGTTTGGTTTTACTGGATTTTCAGCCAATGTATCAATGATTTAGTATTCTATTCCAACTCCCATAAGGATGCTATATTGCACTCCTTTTCTCTTTTACTGTTTGCTGACGTGGTATATAGGTATAACCTGGATCCTTTTAATGAGCATTCAGACGAAAATATATGGAGAGCTTTGGAGAGAACTCATATGAAGGATACGGTATGTCTTCTCTTTGTTTTTTTTAAACCTCTTTCCCATATAAATAAAGTGCCCGAAGCATAGTACGCCTCTCATTTCTGTATCTGGAAACACACAGAGAAGTAAGTACGCTTAGGGCCTTTGAAACATGCAGGTACTTTTTTTTGTCACCCAACTTGCCATTTATTTACTTTTCATTTTGCTGTTAACTGTTTCATACAACTTGTGTCAAATAACAGTTTCCACAGTCATATAACAAATTAGCTCTCGGCTAATCAAATGCATTGATTTCAAAAGCTGTTATCAAATATTTGTGGATATATCTTCTTTTTGATAACAAGTTTTATGAAATAGGGCCCATATAAAAATCATTAAGCTTCAGTTATTTTGTTCATTAATTCATTAATTTCTACAGGATGGCTTATTTCACAGATTTTAACATACAAAAACCAAGATAGACTTTGATAAGTCACATAGTGATATATAGACTAAGGACATAATCAAAAACTCTGTACAACAGGATTTGATGAAAATCATTCTATACATGATCAAGTAGAATATTATCTGATTTTTAAGGTGATTCTAAGGTGATTTTAAGGAAATTCGTTAACATTCTGCCTTTCCTACCACAGATAAGCAAACTAGACCAGCAGCTGATGGCACCAGTGGTGGAGAATGGTGAGAACTTCTCAGTGGGAGAAAGACAGCTTATGTGCATGGCAAGGGCTCTCTTGAGGAACAGTAAGGTGAGCAAAGAACTGATTATTACCAGTCTCAAATTTGGGAGGAAATGAAAAAGGAACAATATAAACTTTGCACTTTGTTCCAAATTTCTGTGGATGCAAAATGCGAAATCCAGCAAAAGTTATTGTGGGCAGCTGGTGAATATATAATCAACCCCCGAAAACTTTACCGGACATTTTGTAGGTGAATGGTTAAGGAGTTCGCAGAAAATAAATGATAACTTAAAACCTCATACACGGAACGAATATCCAACTTGATTTCTGTGTGCGCCTACTGGTTCATCTAGTAGTCTGCTCACAGATCACTTTTACCTTCATGTGTAGAGTATTTTAAATTTTCATTTCTCTTTAGTAATATTTTTACAGCTAATATTCATACATGGAACCAAAGACTATTCAGAGCAAAACATTTTTTGGTGATTGATTCCCTATAAGACTAGTATATAAACCTAGATTATTATAATTTCTTTTCACTACTTTCTACCATAGATCTTTTTCATAGATGAAGCTACAGAAGCCATTGACAGCGAGAGTTGGATTAACATTAACCTGCGCTTACAACACAGCATATATAGTGGTAGTATCACATACAATGCTACAGTACAGATTTCCATTATGCACTACTACATGTATATAAATTCAGATTAAAACCATTATATTTTGCTCACTCTTTCTACCATAGATCCTGTTCTTAGATGAAGCTACAGCGGCTATTGACAGCGAGACGGACACTCTCATCCAAGCCACCATACGAGAAGCCTTCAAAGACTGTACCATGCTCACCATAGCGCATCGTCTCAACACCATCGTAGATTCACACCGCATCCTCGTCATGGATGACGGAAAGGTAAGAAATTTGTATCTATACCACCTGAAAGATAGCAATTATGATGATTAAAGCGTAATGAGCTTTTTATGCCTCCGCCCACCGAAGGTGGGTGCCGGAGGCATTATGTTTTCGGGTTGTCCGTCCGTCCGTCCCACTTCTCGTTACCGCGATATCTGAAGAATCATTTGAGGTAGGAACCTCAAACTTGGTACTAGTATGTATCCCCATACAAGATGAACTGATTAGATTTTGGGGTAAGTAGGTCAAAGGTCAGAGGTTACAGAGGTCAATTTACATGAAATTACATGAAATTCTTGGTTTTTAGCACCGTTACCGCGATTTTTGAAGAGCTGTTTGAGGTAAGAACGTCAAACTTGGTACCAGTATGTATCCCCGTAGAAAGAGGAACTGATTAGATTTTGGGGTAGGTAGGTCAAAGTTCAGAGGTCACAGAGGTCACAGAGATCAATTTACACGTAATTACATGGAATTACTGGTTTTTAGCACCGTTACCGCGATATCTCAAGAACTATCTGAGGTGAGAACTTCAAACTTGGTACCAGTATGTATCCCCATAGAAAGATGAACTGATTAGATTTTGGGGTAAGTAGGTCAAAGGTCAGAGGTCAATTTACATGAAATTACATGAAATTACTGGTTTTTAGCCTCGTTACTGCGATATCTCAAGAACCGTTTGAGGTAAGAACTTCAAACTTGGTACCAGTATGTATCCCCATAGAAAGAGGAACTGATTAGATTTTGGGGTAGTTTTACATTGTTATCACCATATCTCAACTAATTTGTATTCATGACTAGGAGGAGATAAGTTGGGTTATAAGGTGTAAGGTCAAATGTCAAAGAGGTCAGTTAACATGTAATTAGAGGCTTTTATTCTGGTTATCACAATATTTCAAGAGCAGTTTGAGCCATCAACTGAATTTAGGCGGAGGCATATAGGAGACGCAGTCGCATTCATCTTGTTATTTGTTTATCTTATAATACACAGATTAAAGTGAGTACACATTCATGTAGGACTTTGTTGAGGATAGCTACTTTCTTTTCATCCCCACTTGCCATTAATTTGCACATTAAAAAAAAAGATGTGGCCGTGTACTGTGCCATATATGAACAACCCAATTACTATAGTTACATGTGTAACGACAACAATGCAAGAACTCCCACCTGAATGATTTCTGGAAGCTGTAAAATCGTTGAGGTTTCTGTCAAGCAAACACAATGAAAAGTGCTTTCGTGATCTGATGTCACATAACAGGAGGGGAATGATTGGCTCGCAAATATCATGGAAGTCTGTCCTAAAAAAAAAAAAATTGCTCACCTATAAATTCCAAGACGATGAAATTGTTGAGGGAGGTTCATTACTCTAATGCTTTTTCTTATAAACCACAAGGTAGTGATTTAACCAAACCTACATAATGTACTGTACATGTATAAACAGACCAAAGCATTATCCTTACAATATTGCTTGGAACTTTTTGCCATAATGGTCAACGTTTCTTGGGTTCTTTTCTATTTTTCTTCTGCAGATTGCCGAGTTTGACCGACCAGCCGTTTTGATGAAAAAACCAAACTCCATCTTTAAGTCTATGATGGAGGCTGTGGCTGCACAGAAAGAACTTGCAGAGGTATTTGGATCAGGGAACAGTCTTCAAGTCCCATGTGCAGAATAGTATCATGTGCTATCTGAAGACTTTCACTGCTCTTGGCTGCAAAACCCACTCAAGAAAAGCTTGGAATAGAGATACATGTATCTCTAGTGGATACGTCACCGGACTGTGGATCACATGGTTCGCGGTTTGAATCCCGACGCAGTGCTAATGTCCTTTGGCAAGACATTCATCTACATTTGCCACTCTCCACCCAGGTGCAGTAAATGGGTACCCGGCGGGAAGAAATTCCTTGAATGCCTTAGCGCCTATCATGGCGGCTCGGCTAAAGCCGGGGTAATAATGTGATACTTTGTATTAAGTGCAGTGGAGTATATTTGTATAGTAGCTGCGCTATATAAATGGACATATTATTATGTAGCTATTCTTTGTTTTTCTTGAAATAGGAATATACAACTTTTCAACTATGAATTTCATGCCAAATTTCAAAATGACACCTACAATCAGAACTTAAGGCTCCATTAATGAAAATTTGTTATCATCATTGTTCATAATTCTATTGGCATAGAGGCAATTGAAGATAATATTTGAGTTGTGATGCAGAAAATGCCATTTTCTGAGAAATTGTCTATAATTGTGCTGAAGTTACTGTTGATGAAGCAATTAAGTAGTCATGTGGACTAGCAAAAACTGAAAATTGCATATACATGTACTTAAAAATTTCCAGCACAAAAATGCACATACGGGACTTCATATTTATTGACAACCTCATCTGGGGGATTTCTTTGCTTTTCTGTGCTAATTGTGCTTCTGCTATGTACATGTACATTATGTTTATTGTTAAATCTATTTAGAAGATATTCTTTAACATTCAGTGTGAATTTTATTGGCTTATATATTTTACCATCATTACCCAAAACTAAGTAACTCACCTTTGATACACATGTAGTATATTTAGCTGTTACATGAATGTGTATTCATACATTCAATCATGTTTATGAATGTATTGTCACAGATCTCATTCTATGAGCCTTTTACTTTCCGATCAACAACATTATGTTCTTGGCTTTTATTAAGGTATGAGATCAATTCCACTCAAGTTGTGACAATTTCAAGATGTTTCTTTCTCCCTTCAGTTGTGTGCATGTACAGTATGTTCGATGGTGGCAGTTTAGACCAGAACGAATTATACTGTGTGTACTGAATATATACATAAAAGGTATTCTGTGTGCTACCATATAGTTTTCCTAAGTACAGGTACTTATGTGATATGTGAATCTGCATAGTATACAAATGTTTGTTGCTTTGAGAGACTCTAAAATCTGTTGGCTTCATGCGACTGTAATATTTCTATTTACAGCAATAAATCGATGTATCTACCTATTTGCTAGTTTCCCAAACTATGCCGTCATTCGAGAAAACCTAAGTCTAAAACGCGCAGCCCCTGCCTGCGCGCGCGTACTCCCCGTCCACCAATCCAATCGCGCCACCGCCATACTCTTCCTCTTCCGTTCTCGCCCGTCAGAGAAGTGACATCTATGAAGCTAAGTCTTAACCTAAATTGCGAGATTTTTACCTCCAAAAGCGTTTTTGGTTGCCTTTCGCAATAAAAATCCCGTTCACCATGTTTTCACACTCATTTTGGTGTATCGGATTTTTCCTGAGTCAACCTCCTTCACGGTAAATTAATGAAATTACTTTGCCGTTTTTCCACACTTTCGTGGCTTTATTCACAGACGGTGTACTAGTACACTGCGTCGGGCTAGCCCCCGTGTCTGTAGGTGGTTGATTCAACGCGCTTAGACAAGCGGTCTTATCATACGTTGTGCTCCGTAATAGGAGTTTATTCCCACTCCGTCTTGTGAGTTGGTTGTTACCTTTATATAGATCTATACTGTTTTGTAATAATAATAAATTTATTACTATAAATGGATTTCTATATTTGTTGCTTGTCTTTAATTTCAGCCATGTCGAGGTCTCCGTTCGGCTGGCGTTCCCCAGTATTTAATACTTATAAGGGGACTCGCCCAGCCTTGGAAGGGTTGGCTGCGAGAATTTAATCTCGCACCAACATTATAACTTCCACGGAGCTTCGACTAAGGTAAGTTAGGGCCTACTTCGTGTACGGCTCGCCCCGTTATGAGTTCGCCGTCTATTTTGACGACCAACTCATGCGGGGAAAACCGAGAGAGTGAGTGCTGGAACACGGCCAATACCTCTCTCGAAGATAGAGACTTGTATAACGGTGGGAGTGAGTGCCTCCGGCCAATACCTCTCACCGATAAAACTGTGGGTGTTATCCCTGCCTACAGTTCGTCTCGCTCGAGCATCATTCCTCGCTCTCTAGCCATAGGTGTGATTGCTCAGGGATCGGCTCCTTTTGTCTCTCCGCACGCTTCTACAACAAGCAAGGCGGGTAAGGGAAAAAGAGAGTCGTGATCCTCCAAAAGTACTCCCTTCAGGGCCTACTACGGAGGCGGTGCCCGTTTCTAAGGGTAAAGGGGGCGATAAACATGCCCACCTGCCCAAGAAGCGTAAGCGCCAGAGTACTGCCCAGCCAACAGGCGAGGCGGACTCTCTCCCCTTGACACCGACTGTGTGTTCACCTCATGTGTCAGGGGGGACCAAGAAGAAGAAAGTTAGCCCCCAAGGGGCGACCACTTCTTCTGAGTTAGGCGTCTCCCATGAACTTTTGAATTATCTCAAGATCATTGTGGAGCGGAGTGGTTGGTCAGACTCTGTGTCTGTACTCCCCACCACGCCTGACTCCAACCCCTCCCCCCAAGGGGAAGGGGGGATACCTGTACCCGACCCGACCCAGGTCCGGGTCGGATACCGGATCCGGTTCGGATACCGGTTCCGGTTCGGATATCCGGTTCGGATACCGGTTCCGGTTCGGATACCGGATATCCGGTTCGGATACCGGTTTTGCCGGATATCCGGTTCGGATACCGGTTTTTACCGGATATCCGGTTCGGATACCGGTTTTTTTTTTACCGGTTATCCGGCTAGGAACACTGGTTTTTCCCTTGTTTACCACCACTGCTTCTAGTGGGTTGGGATCCGGTTCCTTTTCTCAGGTATCTGGCTCATTGTGTTTGTTTTCCAACACACTAGAGCCTTACCGCCCCACTTCGGGCGTCTCTCGACCACGTTCAGCTTTGATCGTCCGGTCGGGGCTACTCCCATTCCAGCGGCACTTGGTGCTCCGCCTGGGGAGGAATCCTGGGACTGCTTACACCGCCCTTCTTGGGATCAGGTTTCAGTCTGGATTTTCGGAAGATGATGCCTCTTTACAGGCTGAGATTACACCCCAGGCCTTTGGGTCCTTGGCGGTAGAGACTCAAGCCCTGCTGGAGAAGTTTCTTCCCGACACTTTTACAGAGTCGGGCTGATCCGGGACATCCGTCTCTCCTTTTTCAAGGTGAGCGTCCCTCCAAGGGCATCCCTCTTACGGAGGACTGTAAGCGAGTCTTCAATGACTTCGCCTCACAGCCTCTTGCACCCTTAGTAGGGTCCGTCCCTCGGCCGGGGATTTCACCTTCTCTAAACAGGACACTCTCGAATTATATTACGAGAAAGTCCCGTTCCAGTGACCTCCTACATGTAGGTGGTAGGCTTGGTGTCCACTTAAGAGTACACCTTGCGCCAAAATAGAGAGGTTCCCGTCCTTATTGGAAGTTCATTCCAGGACTGGCCTGAGGCTGACTGCCTACTTGGGTACGCTCCTTTCCCTTAGCGCTAGGAGCCAGCACCTCGAGATGTCCGACTCGGACATCCTGTGCTAGACGAAGCCCCTTGTCCAAGGACAGGCTCGTTGTAAAACCGTCACTCGGCTGGGTTTTTCACCTTCTCTCGACAGGACACTCGATTAAATTACGAGAAAGTCCTGTTCCAGTGACCTCCTACATGTAGGTGGTAGGCTTGGTGTCAACTTTAAGAGTACACCTTACGCCAAATAGAGAAGCTCCCGTCCTTAATGGAAGCTCATTCCAGGACTGGCCTGAGGCTGACTGCCCACTTGGGTACGCTCCTTTCCTTTCGCGCTAGGAGTCAGCACCTCGAGATGTCCGACTCGGACATCCTGTTGCTAGACGAAGCCTTGTCCTGGACAGGCTCGTTGTGGTTGGAACTGTCTGTGTCGACAGCAATAGCCACCAATGCTAGGAGGAACTTACGCTTTCCTCTCTGGGCATTGCGGATGCGGACATACCTGCCCTCCTGGCCAGGGTCCCGCACTCCGGCCTTCACCTCTTTGGAGGTAAGGGGCCTGATGTGATTCAACTTGAGGATGATTCACGCAAGCAGGCGACGGAACTTCTGAAACGCCTTAAGTCCTCGGCTCCTAAGCCGCAGGCCCAGGCTGTCTTTCCGCCTCCTAGACGCGGTGGCGCTTCCAGCTGCCCCGTGCACAGGTGCGCCCCGAGCGTTGGAGGAGAGGGTTGGCGGCCGTCTTCAGTACCTTCCCGCCTGGGAAGGAATTACCAACGACGTTTTGTGCGCCCCTTCGTGCGAGGAGGCTTCTGCATACTTTTCGCAAAGCCCCTCCCACACGGAACCGTCCGCCACAACCCTCCTACACTATCGCCCCCTTTCTAGAGCACATCTCCACCGAGATTCAAGAGCTGCTGGAAAAGGGCGCGATCGAAAGGGTAAGAGACCACCCCAGTTGTGCCTCTCCCCTATCTTATATTCCCAAATGCTCGGGGAAGCTCAGAATGATCTTGATTATGGAGGTCATCAATTCCTTCATACCAAGAGAGGTTTTTCCACAGGGAAACCTTGGCCTCGATTCTCCCGGCGATCAGACCGTCAGATGTGGCTATTTCGGTAGACTTGAAAGATACTTTCACATACCGATACACCCTTCTTCAAGGGACCTTCTAGGTTTCTCCTTCAAGGCGAAACTTTCCGGTTCGAGGCCTTAAATTTCGGCCTGAAACCGGCTCCTCGAGTGTTACTCGAGCAGTCTCTACCCTAGCCGCTTCCCTCAGGATCGCGGTCTGAGACTTTTTCACTTACCTGGACCACTGGCTCCTGGTGGCGAGCTCTGTGTCCGTCCTTCAGTCGCACATGGCCCTACTTCTCCGTACTACGCAAGAAGTACGATTCATAGCCAACTGGGACAAGTAGGAGTTGACTCCTACCCGCAGACCCATTTACCTAGAGTGCGGAAATTAGACATTGTGAACCAACTTACCCGCCCCAGTCGGGAGAGAATTCACGCAATTGTCTTTCTAGCTCGATCTCTTCGTCTCTTACGTCGAGTTCGGGCAGGCCGATGGCACCAGTTCTTGGACCACTTATCGAGCCATAGGGATGTCCTCAAAGACGGTTGGCTTCATATGAGGCCTTTTCCAACTTCATCTTCTGAAGTTTTCAAGCCCAGTGTAGACTCGCTCAAGGTGTGGATTCCTCTCTCCGAGGAGATCAAACGCCTACTTATCGCCCTGTTCGGACCAGGTGGTCTCGGGGGACTGGTCACACCTGTGCACCTTGCCCCACTTATTGTGTTGGAATTGATGGCAGTCCTCATGTCTCTCCACCTTTCGAGAACATGTTTGTAGGTCGCTCCGTCCTGATTTTCACGGTCAGCACCTCTGTTGCTGCTTACATCAACAGGCAGGGCGGGACTCTTCCCGCTACCCTGAACGATCTAACCGCCAAACTTAAGAGTGGTGTCGGCCTCACCGAGTGATTCCGATCGCCTCCTATGTTCCCGGGCGGGACAATCTGATTGCAGATTTGCTGTCCCGGGACATGTGTCCCCCCTCCGAGTGGTCACTGAATCAAGAGGTCTTCGACTACTTCAGTTCAGTCTGCGCCCATCTGGAGATAGACCTGTTTGCGACAGCTCTGAATCATCGCCTCCCGAGTTTGCTCTCGAGTGCGAGATCCGGAAGCTTGGGCCCTCGATGCGTTCTCCCTTCAGGGAAGAACTTCTGGGGTTACGCCTTTCCGCCGATCTCCTTAATTCCTCAGTTCCTGGGGAAGATTCAGGAGGATCAGGCGTGGGTTTCTGCTCATAGCACCTTGCTGGCCGAGGAGACCTTGGTTTCCTCTTCTTCTGTCTCTGCTGGACGGTCGGCCTCTCTCCCTTCTATGGAGAGCAGTCCTCAGATCAGCCCCTGTCGGGGATCCTCCACCATCGTCCGGCGGCTCTACATTGACCGCCTGGCCGCTATTGGGGAGGAAGCGAGGACTCTCAGAGAGAGCCTCCCAGTTCATAGTCCAGAGCAGAAGAGTTTCTACCCGAGCTGTTGTCAACTCGAGTTTAGAAACCTTCCATGCTTGTTGGGGAGAAGGGGTTTGTTTTCCCCGTTTCTGCCCCGGTGGGTGCTTTTACAGCATTTTTCCTTATTACTCCTTTCGATAAGGGCAGGGCCCTCTCTAACTTAGTGGTTACCGGTCCGCTATTACTGCGGTTCACCTTGGTTTTTTTCTGATGGTTCGGGAGTTTCGATCTCTCCCTTCCTGACTCATTTGCTGAGGTCTTTCTTTTGACACGCCCAGCATATCGCCAGTTGACTCCTGCGTGGAGCCTTCCTTGGTTTTGGACGCCTTGGCCAAACCGCCCTTTGGGCCGTTCTGCAAAGCGTCGTTACACCATCTCCCGATTAAGAACACCTTTCTCTCTCTACGGCCCCCGGGCATATCAGATGGGAAAGGCAAGGTGTACGTCTTGTCCCTCGACCTTCGTTAGTGCCAAGAATCAGACGGATTCTTCTGGCTTAATCGAAGTGTTCTTGAGTCCTCTGTCGGAATTCTCTTCCGTCATGGAGGATAAATCTTGGTGCCCTGTTAGGGCTCTCAAATGGTACTTGGATAGGACTACGGTTGTTTTTGTAAGGATGATCAGCTCTTCTCTTTTTCCATCACCTTTCTTCCCCAGCATCACGGGAGACTATCTTCCGTTGGATTGTCGAGGCTATCCAAGCTGCGGGTTCGGAGGCTCTCCTGTCTGGGAAGCCTCCCAGAGCGCATGACACTAGGAGTGTTCTACCTCCTGGGCGCTTTGTCAGGTTCATCCCTTTGGAAGACTTTTGAGGGCCGCCTTTTGGCGTCCCCCTACTTTCTTCACATCCTTCTATCTTAAGGATGCTCCTTCGGGTGAGGTTGGATTTGAAACCTCTGGGTTGAGAGCTGCTTCGTCGTCTCTGTCTGCCCCGCGTTAGTTACTCCCGTCCTGGGACATGCCACCCGGGTTTTTATCCGTGCTATTCTAGCAAATAGGTAGATACATCGATTTATTGCTGTAAATCAAGAAAATTATAACTAATTTTGTTATTTACTAGATAAATCTATGTATCTACCTATGTCCCTCCCTCCAGCCCCTCTCCTTGTCTGACATGTCCTAGATTCTGTCTCTGACTGCTCGGAAGAGGAAGAGTATGGCGGTGGCGCGATTGGATTGGTGGACGGGGAGTACGCGCGCGCAGGCAGGGGCTGCGCGTTTTAGACTTAGGTTTTCTCGAATGACGGCATAGTTTGGGAAACTAGCAAATAGGTAGATACATAGATTTATCTAGTAAATAACAAAATTAGTTATAATTTTCTTGTTTTCCTGAGGAGTAAAGCTCCCCCCCCCCCCCAAAAAAAAAAAAAAAAAAAATTGTGTGTGTGTGTGTGTGTTTAATTGGGTTTTTACCGACGTTTATCAATCTGATATGATTATTTACGTCTGGGACCGACCTGTAATGTCACATCCAGAAGACATGACTCGGTTGATCCTGGTCCGATCTGACAGAGGGCTGACTGCGGACATCGCTGTAGGACCGACTCACATCCCCCTGGTTTAGTTTGAGTCTTATGTTAGTCTTGTATATTACGTTTTGTCAATGCTACAATGTAATTTTCATGAAATAGTATTATAGGCTACAAACTGAACTCATTGGCCCGTATTCTGAACTCCGGTTTAACTTAAACCATGGTCTAAATGCGTGGTTTAACTATGGGCAGCCAATTGTGACACAAACCTCTTAACAGTAGATATTCAATTTATTATTGTTATTTAAACTTTTAAAAACTGTCTGGGAATGATAAGTAAAGTAGTTTTCTTGACCATTAAAGCATGAGACCAGAATCCAGTAAACATAAGGAACATGTAGTGTAAACAAAGTTTTGACATATTTGGCTAACCACAGATTTAAACCATGGTTTAAGTTAAACCGGAGTTCAGAATACGGGCCAATATGTGAGAAGTGCAATCTGCTACATGTACATTGTATGTATGCCTTCTGTATAGAGGCTATTATTGAAATTTGTTGTAATATCTACAGCTGCATGATTTATAAAGAAATATTTTGGGAGGCAAGTACAAATTCTTTTAGTTAATGCCCACTCCCCATATCAAAGTCAGGCTTTTCCCATTGTTCTATATCCATTGTGGTTTGCTAGATTTCGAGACCCATTCCAAAATTCAATGTTGAATTCATTTCAAGTGGTTGTTTCCCTTTATACATGTAAAGTCGAGACAAAGAATCCTTAATTAAGATATTTCATTATCCAATTATACACAGTATGCTAAATGTGAAGATTATTGCTGAAATACACTGTACTCTCTGTTCCTTCTGCTGCATTCTGCATGTTAATATGATATCAAGAGGGGGGTGAAAATTTGCCCCCCCCCCCCATCCATCTGGAATTCAACGTTTTGGTGTGTTCTTGTGTGCGATATACATGTACATGTACTGTACTCTTGATTAGTAAAGACTTTTGCTGAAATACATTAATTTTGTTCACTGTATTTACTAGCTCTATTGCTGCATTTTTGGATGTACATGTATATGTATACATACATGTACATATCTTTTGAGTAAGTAAGTAAGAATAAATTCTGTGTCCCCCCCCCCCCCCTTCCCGTATGAAGTATACCCATTTTCAACTTCTTTTTCTATATAGTAAATGAAGAAGCTTGATGGGAGGAAATTTTATATATATATATTTATTTGTGAATTTAGTTCCTCCGATATTGTTTGTTCATAGACGATCTGATCATGTTATAAACATGAAGCGTGTAAAAAAAGCATTTCCTTGTAGATTATTCCGTATAATGTCACTTTTTAAAGCTTTATTATGTTTCATTATTTAATTTTCTGTTAGAAATCTTCGCAAGTACAATTCATTAGATCATGTATTAGATAACAGACAGCATTTAAGAAACATATTTTTTAAAATCATTATTAAAGAGAAATATTATAAAACATTGCAAAAGGATGTGTATTTTTCTACAAAGCCATGTAATGCCTCGATAGCATATGTGCCAAAGATAAATGTTACACATACAATAGAATTTTGCAATACTGGTAGTTTAAAGATAATGTTGAGTTCTGGTCATGTGATTGCATTGTGAAAGAAACTGTATGGAAGCAATTGGGAAAGGTTGATCATGTCTAAATAGGGATTTGGTGTGTACTGTGAGGTTTTGGAATCATCAATATGATAAGAAATCAACCCAAATTCTCTCCAAAGCACATGCACTGCACACATAAATGGGTATATGGGACTGCACACAGATGTGGCATGAATATTCAGCCCAAACACTTCAGCTATTTTTCATTATATTTCCAATATAAGGGCATTTGAAGAGCAATCCTTTTCAGGGGAATATTTCTACTATGATGTTCTTCCAAACTAACATAAAAGGAATATTAAAGAAAGCTCACAAATTACTTTTCACCTTCCCAGAACTCAACCTTCCCTATGTTTGATAAACAGTGATTAAATTTAACTAAATAATATTTCTCATTTTCTTAAAAGGGGCTGAAATAGTCCATGAAACATACCTCCTCAGGTTAGAAATAAGATACTACTTAGGATCAAAAGAGCTTAAGGGCTGAAAGTTTCTAGAAAAGCTGCACTTACATATGTTGTAACTTTTCTGAACTTGTATTCTACTTTTAATTATCTACTCTCACCAAGATGCTCTCAAAATGGACATTACCATGACATCATTCTCCAATATCATGAGGAATGACATCACTCTAATTCAAAGTACTTCATGAATTTAGTTTTGAATTGTTTGTGTCATTTGAACTGGATCTACTTGTATTTGCACCATATTTTGTTGTTTTGAAATGGTTAGCATCCAATGACTTCAGGTAGTCCTCCGGCAAAGCTTCAAAAGCTAACCTGTGCAAAGTGAGTATGCATTGAATTTGAATGCATAAAAGTGCCCCCCCCCCCTTTGGAAGAAAAGTATGCATTTTTTTTTTTTTTTTTTTTTTTTTTTTGGGGGGGGGGGCTTGTCAGAGAATTATGGAGGGAAACTGGACCCCCATAACTCCCCCCCCCCCCCCCGAGCGAATTTTGGAGGTCTATCGAAAGAAAAAAAAAATTGTCCCCACCCCCCACATTGTGACTTTTCGAGAAGCTGGCAAGACCCCAAAAATACGGGTCTACCTTTTCCAAAAGTTGACAAACCTGCATTTGTGTGCCCCCCCCCCCCCCCCCAATCCTGGATCCGCCCCTGCATGTACCAAAATGTCCGATTGGTTGTGACAAATTTTTTTCTTTTCTTTATTCACTTACATACATGTATATGTACATGTATACATGTATGTGAAATGTTGCAGACATCACCAGTACGATGGTAATATGTTGCTGAAGTCTATTCAAGTGAAAAAGCTGCATTTTTATATGGTATATCATGAGTGAACTCTTATGTACAGTATACAAACATGTAAATGAATGTGTATAATTGCAATTTATGATCCTTGATAATTTGATATTGAAACATATGGATGATAAATTTACAATTGTGAGTTCAGGTCAGAATGAAAAAGTTGTTGAAAAATACAATTGTCTGGCTTCCAATAATTTGAGTTAGGACACCTCAAATACCTTACATGTATATTATCCTTTGTCTTTAAAAGCCACTGTGCTTGAATTTTGAATTCACTACAAACATGATAACATTTTATTGTGATGGTTTATTTGTCCAAGTATTCTAAACACTTTTCAAATCTTGACATTACTTGAAAGAAATCAAATTGCACATGTATGTTTTTTTCATCTCTAGCACATCATTTTGCCATATTATAAAGTTTGTGTGCTTGAGGCCCTTGCAAACTCTTGATTTTGCACTTGTTATGTATCCATTTTGTGTCTTCTTTTCACTTGAAGGTGTTGGATTTAACTGTTGTTAAATTATCATGTACAAATGTATAGAGTTTCTTGGAGGTGATTTATGTATAACTTTGAATCTGTTGAGATACATGCATGCACATGTAATAGTTTCAGAAAATTCTGCTATATCTTCCAAATGTGTATTTTGTGCATCACTATCAACCTTTAAAGCAAAACATGTATATAGACTAGCTTTTAAGAATATTTCTTTTATGATGAATGGTGCTGTGTTCCTGAAACAAAAGGACTTTTTTCAAACTTTTATTTTTCATTTTCATTTGGCTTTGTACTGTCTTTCATTTCTTCATTGTTGTGTAATAGATATGATTGTTTTGCAATATAGATTATGATATTAGTTCACTAATTAGAATATGTTGATAGCTCTGCATAATGCTTGTATAGTTGTAGAAGCAAAATTGGAATGCATGCTTTATGAGTTTTCATAAAAAGAAGAATGTGCTATGTATATTGTTCCCTATATACAACAGTGCCTGGTGTACTTTCACTCACATGAATAATGAATCTATTAAAAGACATGCAAATTGAAATGTCTGGCGTCAATGTTAGTGGTTTGTTTTGTAAGGTTTTAATTTTAATGGAGAGAAAAGCGAGAGGATGAGAAGTAGAGAGAGAGAGAGAGATAGGGAGAGGAGGTGACTGAATGGGATAAAAAGAAAATGAGAGATAAATGAAAGAGGGAGAGAGAGAGAGAAAGAAAGAGAGAACTGGAGGGGTAGGGAGAGAATATTTGAGAAAGGGGGGTAGGAAAGAGGGGGAGAGGGAAGTGGAGAACAGTCGGTCAGAAAGGAGGAGAGATAGGACACAGGCAGGGGTTAGGGGAGAGGAAATAGAATGCGAGAAAAGGGGAGAGAGGCAGGGCAAAATGGAGAGAGACAAATAGAGTTCAAGCGAAAAAATTGATAAAACGTGTGTTTTCTTCAACGATTGCAATAGACCTGTTTATTAAGTGATTCAAATTTTAGGCATACTTTTGAAACAAAGGTTGTTCTTGACAACCTGAAAGCTTGCCAGAGGCTTGTCAGACATAGCAACAAGTAATTTATGCAAACTGGATTCCAAGTATTGTAGTTCATTCATTAATAACAGGTTTATGGAATACCTCGTTACTAGGTCCCCAGGAAAGAAACATCCATAAATTTGAATCACTTAGTAAACGGGTCTATTACGGTAGACGCCCACGCCTATTTTCCACTTGAAATTATTCAAATGTTGAAGATGGCACGCCTGTAGACCGATTCGATTTCCATGTTTTGTTTAGTTTGGTTTGGTTTTTTTTTGTTTGCTTTTGATTTGTTTGTTGTTTGTTTTGTTGTTGTTGTTTTTTGTTTGTTTGTTTGTTGTTGTTGGTTTTTTTTTTTTTTTTTTTTTGGGGGGGGGGGGGGCATTGTATTACTTCGTCCACCATAGCTGGGGGCCATCCAAGAACATACCGATAGATGGTTCAAAGTTTTATGTGATCAGCAAGGTGCATGGCCGTCCCTGAATTAAAGCGGGAATGTTTTAACTGTATTATTTAGCATACATGATGGCTCCCAGTAATGGCGACTGAACACTTCAGCACTCCACGTTCATATCTCCGAATCGGTGTATAACATGGAGCAGCATTTGAATATGATGTGCCCGTAAACTGATATAGACCTGTTCACAAACATATTCAAATTTTATGCATACTTTTAAAACAAAGGTTGTTCTTGACAACCTGAAAGCTTGTCAGAGGCCTGTCAGACATAGCAACAAGTAATGCATGCAAACTGGATTCCAAGTATGTAGTTCATTCATTAATAACAGGTTAATGGAATACCTCGTTACTAGGTCCCGAGGAAAGAAACATAATAATAATAATAATAATAATAATATACATTTATAACGCGCCATCTATTTAGGTAGCAGTGCTGCCAACCTAAAATCGTATTCCTTACCTTTTACGGTTGATAAGGGGTATGGCATTGTGTATCACAGACAAAAATTTAGAACAGTTCTTGTAACCCAGACATGCCAGAGTGGATAGCAAAAGGTTGTTCGAGGAGACAGGTGCGATGCATTATGGTAATGTTGTGTTCCAAATTAATTCCAGACATCCATAGATGTTGGTACCCCCTTATCAAGTGTAATAGGAACGAAACTGGGTGAGGGATTCGTATTAGTTGGCATGTCTGAGGTAGCCTATTCCGAGGCGCGAAAGTACTACTATTACCCTGGCTTTAGCCGAGCTGCCCTAGGCGCTAAAAGCATTCAAGGAATAAATTCCTATCAGGTACCCACTTACTACACCTGGGTGGAGAGTGGCAAATGTAGATTAATATCTTGCCAAAGGACATTAGTGCCGCGGCGGGACGTGAACCGCGAACCATGTGATCCACAGTCCCGTGACTTATCCACTAGACCACGACACCTCTACAAATATAACATCCATAAATTTGAATAACTTTGTAAACAGGTCTATTGGCATTTCTTTTAAAATCAAAACTCCCTGGGAACGAACTATTATTCATTCACCTGCTCTGTACGATAACAATAGATGGAATCCACCTTACGTACAATAGTTGATGCTATGTCAAGCCTCGCGCAAACATTTGGGTTGCTGAGAGAAGCTTGTATTGTAAAAGTATGCACGGAATGTAAATACATTAGTAAAGTGATCTACTATTTCAATTTCATTGACTTTCAGATGACCGTGCATTGTATACCTTTGATAGGCGATCCCTGCATTGCACATTTTCTTCCCTCCCAAATAACATGCATGGAAGATTTGATAACAAAGAGTTGATAGACAACCACACATTCTTGCGCTATTAACTAACTTACACATGACAAAGTACAGGGGTTGTGTGTTCAGAGCAGAGTGGAAGACTTCAGGTTCATTTGAAAAACAGCGCAACTATACGTTCACGGTTAACATAGAGCATTGAAGATAGCTTTAAGTTTACCATCGAATTATTGAATATTTTCAGGTGAGTCAAGCATTTGTTTACTACTTTAATTTCACAGATCAAATGCACGATGATGGCGAATAAATCATTGTTGGGAAACAAATAATGACCTTGCGCGAGCTGTCAATCATGAGACCTCCATGCACTTTTACACCTATATTTCGAAAGAGACAAACCTTTATTAAAATAGTTTTGAAATCCAGTTGGATGCTCATATAAAAGAAAGCAAAATTGTTAGGGTTCAACAATCCAAATCTGTTTCAGGAAAATATTTTTCTTCAGATGTTTTGACGCATACCGCATGTCTTTGCTGTGAAAATATTTTTTTACAAGCACATAAAAGATGGTTCGTTCTGTCTATTTCACTTCCCAAATGAGTTATTATAATATTCATGATATTGGCGTGGCTTCTCGAGGATATTATATTCTAGATCTATATGCTTTATTTTCTTAGGGGCAATGTCTTATTTGTAATCTATGTGTTCCAAGGCAATTTATACTGAGATCCATTAAATTTCAAATTGAACGACTCGTAATTGGTTCACATTGTAAAAGTTTGCCATTTTGAAACTTTTATTTAAAGTTGCAAGTCTCGAGTGCTTGCCACGTGGGGTTGCTTAAATAGCCTAATCATTTAAAACGATTCCTAAAACATTCAATTCGGGGTTGCTTAAATAGCCGAATCATTTAAAACGATTCCTAAAACATATTCAAAACTTTTGTGCACTTGTCAATCTCATTTCTCTTCATAGCAAAAGATTTCGTGTTACACTGGAACAACTCAGCTTGATAAGACGAAAATAAAACTACATCCATCAACATGTCTCATCTTCAGTTCGAGACGACTGTGAATGAGCTGATCCGATTGGATGGTCCACTCACCATGGCAGGTGGGAGTGATCTTCCAAGGTGGCAACGAAAGGCTATGGAGAACAGAGGTAGGAAGATAAGGAAGATAAGGCTGAGGATCAGGATGAGTTTGAGGATGATATTGATCATGTTGATGGTGATAATGCTTACGATGATAGTGATGATGATGATGGTGAAGATGACGATAATGATGGTGATGATGACGATAATGATGGTGATGATGATGGCGGTGTTGGTGGTGATGATTTTGATGATGGTGATGATGGTAATGATGAAGATGGTGAGATATATCATGGTGATGGTGATGGTGATGACGGTGATGATAATGGTGATATTAATGCTAATGATATTACATAATATGGATAGTATCATTTAAAACTAACGAATTACAGATTTAATCATAACGCAGGCCTAAAATAAATGAAGGGTGATTTCTTTTGACTTAAGATAATGAAAATTAAAGTCAATATGGGAAGGGGGCATACTCTATATTATTTCGGCACATTTAATATTTGGTGAGGTGAATATATTAGATTATTTTGATACATATATGTACGTGTGCCCCCCCCCCCCCCCCCCCGAAAAAAAGATACCACGGTCATACCACGGTCATACCACGGTCATACCTATTGGTTTTTACAAGAGTGCCAAACTTAATTTTCATTCTCTATTTCATATATTTCAGAGCGAGGGCTTGCATTATCACCGTCCAACGTTAAGAAGACGCCATCCCGTGGGTCTAAAAAGACCCCATCCCGTGGGTCTAAAAAGACACCGTCACGTAGAGCCAGCTGCAAACAAACGCCCAGTAAATCACCGAATGCGAAGAAGACTAGCAAGACACCGAGCAGAGAAGTGCTCAAGCAACACCAAGGTGGAGACAGGTATATTGTCTGATGAATCTGGGTGCCGTTCATATTATCAGTGGCGGATCCAGGAGGGGCGCAAAAACGGAAAGCAGAGAAAGAAAAAGGGGAAATAAAGAAAAATCATAATCCTTACGGATTATGCGCCCCCAAATCCGCAGGATAAATGCACTAGAAATATATTTTTTGAGGGTTTGAAATGCGAAAATTTTCCAGAGCTCGGTCGCTTTTCTCCCTCGTATAATAATTTTCTTTCAGGATCTCGTAATTTCGCGCCCCCAAGTATATAGTTCTCAAATAGCTTGAAGGGTTCAAAATTTGAAAAAAATCAAATTGTAATTGTCATTGCTTTGCTCGCTATCATGTAAGTTTCATCTGACTCCTGCTTGAGCCCCCAATATAGGATAAAGTGTATAAAACAGCATTTGCAATTAAAGGTTTCATTAAAAGAAATCTCAACTTTAGGTCCCCTTGCTGAATTTATCGACTATTTCTATTTAGGGTTTTCGTTAGTTTTGCTCCCGATTGTAGAGGTGAGTGAATAGAAAACCGTACAAATTCGAGCTTCTCTACCACTCGATTGTGGTGGTCATTATTGCAAAATATCATGGGTAAGTAAAATGCACAAGAAATTGCGTTTTTTTCGAGTTAAATATGGAAAATTTGTCGCCCTGTCGCTTTGAACCTCGCCTGTACAATAACGGAAAATAAGTTTGGGCACTCGGGGAGGGGGGGGGGGGGGGGGGGGGGGGGGGGGGGGGGGGGGTGGGTAACTTCATTGTTTGCCCCGGGCGCAACAATACCTTGATATGCCACTGTACGTGTATATCAGGGGGGAAAGGTAAAAGAATAACTATTCTCTGCTATTCATTGCTTTAAACTTCTAATTCATTTATGACTATACATTCAGGGAGACATCAGTAATTGGAGGACGATTGTCCTCCATTAACGGATCAAATTCTGCATCACTGAACACGCTTGACCCCTATGCCACATTTATTTATTTTTGAAAGAGAAATTAATTGCTAGTCAGACCTTTACGATAACAATAACCAGATTTTACATTAAAAGGTATATCCTACTATGTTGTGAGTACATTGTCATGCTTGTACGCCAATATTTGGGCAGCTTTGGGTGTATCTTAAAGGGCTGGTCACGCTTGTCTGATTTTCAATTAAAGGTATTATTTTTATAATTATTATTATTATTATCATTATTATAATTACCCACGCCGATAAAATCGGCAGGGTTATGTAAAGGGCTCCGTATGTATGTTTGTTTCTTTGTTTGTTTCTTTGTTTGTGTACAAGATAACCAGAGAACGGGTGAACGGATTTGCACCAAATTTTCAGGGAATGTTCGGATAGTGACAGGAAAGAATCGATTAGATTTTGGTGTGATCGGTTGACCCCTGCAAATTCTGTGTAACCTTGTAGTTTTGACCCCATAGTATTGCAACTACTCTGTAGCGCCGCTAAGGCGTGGGTCTGCCGCCTTTGACGGCCTTTCTAGTTATAATTATAATTATAATTATTGTAATTATTATAATTACTATTATTACTATTATTACTACTATTATAATATTACTATTACTATTATTACTACTATTATTATTTACTATTATTATTACTATTATTACCTGTAATGAAAAATATCGTTATCGGACAAACGTGAAAAACCCTTTAGTCTCTGCATAGACTAGAGTTTCCTTGTAGTAACAGAAATGCGGACTGAGCAGTGTGGCTCAAAGGTCAGGAGTATTCACTGATGCGGAACATATCTCGTTTCGGAGGACATCTTTGTCCTCCAAAAACGGCTGTCTCATTTTATCACTGATACATGAAGATTCATCCCGAACCGGGCTGTGATGGACTACGACCTGAGCCATTTCAAAATGACCCAAGGCGAGCAGCCGACCTCGGACGGGATGCACGAAGCCGAGACTGTCTCGACCTACAACACGGCAGCCATCAAAGACAAGCTCGGTGATCACCAGGATGCGAAGATATTGACTTTCAAACAAAGAGCACCTAAAGCACAGGAAGGTGGGAAAGGAGAGGGGGAGATGTACAACATCATTTTCATTGTCACCATCTCAGTTAGGCTAAATAAGTGGTGAAATTTCGCTAGACAGTAAAACAAATTCAACAGGATGACCCATTACTTCCATGACAATTATCTATCTCGATACTGAGAAAAGGTCACGTGGATAAAAGAGGCCTACATGTAGATGATAATTTCTCGCTCTTTCTCTTTTTCTAACTCCCCGCTCTAAGTCTGTCAGTTGAATAATTCACTTAAACAGGATACTGTTACATCTTTCTTTCTCCAACTTTTTTCTTTTCTCCTGGTAGGCTACTGTAACAACTTGAAGGTCCTCTACAGTTCGTCCAAGCCTCAAGACCGACCAAAGAAAGCTTCCAGTCGTTTTATTCCTCAGGCAGCAGAACGGATCCTGGACGCACCTGAACTCCGCGACGACTTCTGTAAGTCTTCTGTAACCTGTTGCTGTCCTGTCCTTCCACATTACCTCTGTAGCCTTATACAAATACAAAAATGTATTCACGCATCCAAGATTAGATTGCCAACTGCATGAGGGAGGGAAGGGGGGGGGGGGGGGTGCACAAGTTTGAAAACTCGCAGACAAGCTATTAAAGAGTTATCACCAATATTAGGGGGAAAAATTATGTACTTGATAGATTGGATTCGAAAATGAAAGGGAAAATATGAAATTGTTTTCAGGGATTAGATTTTCGGACCATAAGAACGCAACAAGATTCGCTTTTTTAATGACATTATATATAGTGCAATTTGGATGGCATTAACAGCAACAGTCAGTGGTTGAGATGCCAGTGATATAAATATAGTTTTATGGAAGAAAGTATACTCTTTTATGACATAATACACGTCGCTCAATGCTGGAAGTATATAAGGGTATAAAATATGAAAATGTATGTGGCGTGCAAACAAGATTTTTTCTTCATCTTGAAATATCTGGGGGAGGAAAGGGTGTCATCACTTAAAGTTACTCCAACTTATTCTGGTGTTGCTATGCACTTTCTCTTGTATCAAAGACCTTAACCTAATGGACTGGAGTTCCAAGAACATCCTGGGCATCGCTCTAGACAACACGGTCTATTTATGGAACGCCAACTCGGGTGAGATAGACCATCTCTTTCAGTTGGAAAGTCCAGGGGACTACATCTCGTCGCTGGCATGGCTCAAGGACTCGGACGTCCTAGCCGTTGGGAACTCGATAGGACAGGTTCTGGTAGGGAACTATAACTTTTCTCTTAAATTTAAATTGATTTCGTCTATGACTAATAAAAAATCCACTTGTGTAATATCAGAATTTTGGTATCTCATACCCCTTTATCTCGCTCTATCTTCCTCTTCCTTCCTCTCTTTTTACCGCTTTCAGACTGTACTCTCCGGCTCTCTCGTCCTGTCCCTCCGATCTCTTATGTTTCTCCATTCTCTTTATCCATCCCTCCCTCCCTCCCTCCCTCCCTCCCTCCCTCCCTCCCTCCCTCCCTCCCTCCCCCTCCCCCCTCCCTCCCCCTCCCACTCCCCTCCCCCTCCCACTCCCCTCCCCTCCCCCTCCCACTCCCCTCCCCTCCCCCTCCCACTCCCCTCCCCTCCCCCTCCCACTCCCCTCCCCTCCCCCTCCCACTCCCCTCCCCTCCCCCTCCCACTCTCCTCCCCTCCCCCCTCCCACTCTCCTCCCCTCCCCCTCTCTCTAATCTATTCTTTCTCTTTATCTTACTCTCTCCCTCTTTCCACAACTTCCTTAATCCCCCCTCTCTCTATCTTTCTTTCTTCCTATCTCCCATGCACTTCCACTACTCTCTCTCTCTCTCTCTATATATAGTGCAATTGATATTTTCCATTATGAAACTATATAAGCAATATTTTTTTACATTAACTTCTACAGCTCTGGGACGTGGTAAAACACAAGTGCCTGCGATGTATGGAAGGTCATCCCGCAAGAGTCGGATCGCTCGCCTGGAATAGTTATATTCTGTCAAGGTATGAAGAAGTTTCCTAATTGCTCTTATCATAGATCAAGGTGTAGTCGTTTGTCCGATTATCATGTTTTTGCTGATTCTAAATTATAAAACTTTATATTTGAAAAGGTAATTTTGTCGTCACAATATGCTAGATAATATATAAAAAAGTTACTGAACGAGTTAGAAGTGGTGGTTGACCGAATATTGGTAAATGAAGCATTCTCGGGTTAGGTAATAGCTGCAGCCCCAATCTAAAGGCCTCCTAAGCATATACTTTTTATATACCCGTGTAGTCTAGTGAATTTAAATATATTATGGAGGCCTTTAAGAAGAAACAATCAGTCTTGACCAAAGCCGCAATATTATAGGCCTAACATCCAAATGGCCGCAGAAGCGTTATCGGAGTACAAGGGAGGCGGAGGACACCCCGCCGCGGCGCCCCCCCCCCCAATCATCGGGAAAGATGGCACCCCTCCTGTTTATAAATTTCAGGATACGCATCTGGCATGGCAGAGGATCTACATAACTTGAACAATTTGGATATGACATGGTCCGATTATTCCACCACTCTTTCACTTTCCGTATAGGCCTACATCATTTCTAGGATCTTTATAGTCATTTTTCAAAATAACGACATCATAACTCCTACTTTCTTGATATACTTCCTAACGTATAAAAACGACTTCCAATGTTCGAACTGCCCCCTTTTCTCTCGTTGTTTTCTTCTATGAAGTGGAGGACGATCTGGCAACATTCACCACCACGACGTCCGAATCGCAGAGCACATGGTAGCGTCCATCGAGGGCCACACCCAAGAAGTGTGCGGTATGGCATGGAGTCCCGACGGAAAATACATCGCTAGTGGGGGAAACGACAACCTCCTCAATATTTGGGACTCTACCCGGGCCATGGCCGGGTCGGAACCGCTCTACTCGCTTACACAACATCAAGCAGCTGTTAAGGTGTGTGAGACTTTTTATTTTGTTTGTTTTTATTAAAGCAAGAGAAGTGTATATTAATATTTTTAAAGACTTACGTTGCGACTTTGTGGCAAAGATCACGTAAAATGACAGTTCTTTTTTTTTTAATGTGTTCTTAAAATAATCTCTCATATACATGTAATAATCTCAAAGACTGTTTTATTCTTAAGGGAATCTGCAATATTACAAGCCTAGCTTCTTATAGATTCCCTCATATTTCACGCCAAACTAGTTTGCCCTATCCCAACTTTAAAATGATGGAAATCTGTGTCTCTGTATGTTTACTTTTGTTGATGAAAGTATTGTAATAATGCAATTAACGGTCATTGTTTGTGTTCCAGTCATGTAACTGAAAACTGAAACTGAAGTATTACGGACAGTAAGAAATCAAATATTGGATGAAATATTCTCCCCAAACATAAGGAGTTGTACATAATTGCATCAAGTTTCACCTCTCGTTATCTGCTTTCATTTTAAAGCATTAAAATGATAAAAGAAAGTACAAAAAGGTTCTTAAAGATGTGACATTTTTGTTACACTCCATTTGGTTCTTCAGGTCACTCACCATTCCTCTAATTAAGTACCCTGATATATGTAAAATCGATTTATAATGCTTTGATATTGGGCAATTCCTTGCAATGAATCCCGTATGATATCTTTCGTACATTTATTTATGTAAAATCATTCTGATATGACCGATGACCATAGACTTACGATTTCCGGATGAAATAAATGGATAGCGGACATAATGTATGTCGTACGGGAAACAATGCCCTATTTTACTTTGCATCTTAAAGAAACAAAAAACCTAGAATTTACCAGAATACATGCATATGTTTTTTTCAATTCCCAGGCAATCAGCTGGTGTCCATGGCAACCGAATGTGCTCGGTAGCGGTGGCGGTACAGCTGACAGGGCGATTCGATTCTGGAACGTGCAGAGCGGAGTGTGTGTGAAAACTACTGATGCAAAATCACAGGTATGACTCGTTAACTTGTCTCCATCAAACGCATTAGGCCTAACTAATCAAGGGGGTTCTCGTTTTTCCGAAGGTTCGTAATTTCGAAGGTTCATAATTCCGAAAATACAATAGAGCCCTACATAACTTTTCGGAATTAGGCCTACGAAAATTTTTTTGGAATTATGAACCCTGTTTCACTTTCGGAATTATAAACCTTCGGAAAACAAACCTTTGGAATTACGAACCTTCGGAAAAACGACATGTAACCTCTAATACCGGTACTAAAGATTTTTTGAGATGTCATAATGAGCCGTTATCAGTATCAAAACTTTTAAATGACGTGTAAAACATCAAGGAAAGGATATTCTCATTACAAATTCTTAATATATTAGCTTGGTGCAGGTTCAAATTTCTTCAAAATTTTTTGACTCTATATTCATATTTGATGTTCTACTAATTGACTAAGTGAATTAAAAGTGATATTGTTTTGCATTTTACCGAATATCCTGTACTCAGTCGACCTCTCCGCGGAATAATCATCCCCATGACTAGGTCCACATCTAATAAAGATATATCTCATTAAACAAAGTAGTGGACAATCTAGGGTACTCATTTTAACTTACAGCACTCTGCTCGAAGGACGATTATCAACAAGTGACAGTGACATGTAAAATTATAAAATTTCCGTTCGATCCCTCTTTTCATCGCTAAGTCTACATCTACTGAAGATCACTGACAAAATTATCATTATTTTGCATGATCACATCGTAATGTTGCCGTATGCAGTGATCAAAATTTACTTGAACGTTGATCATTTCCAGGATACTGTTTGAGAGACGATTGGAGTTGACACATAAAATATCTTACCATTTCATTTTTGCGCCCTACTGTCCCTTCGCTACTTCGATATCTACCAAAAATACACCGGAGATACACCTTTGTGTAGATCGTCTATTGACATATTCGTAAACTATGAGCTGTCTATACATTTTTCATTTCTTGGGCATTATTTGAAGTATGATAAATAAGCAAGTGTAACTGATAAACCGTTGCTGCCGCAATAATAATAAGTCGATATCTACCAAAGATAGTTCACGGCATGTTGCATATTTGCATGATTGTTGGCCATTTAGTAAAAGTATTCTCGGACAACTGACCCTTTGGAAAACCTCTTAAAAGACACCCTACGACAACTAAACCCAGACAAGACAACTCCCCCCTAAGACACTACCACGCGTAGAACATCGAACATTGGAAAACAGGGGGACCTCCCCCTATAAGGCAATTACCCCAGACAACTACATGTACCCTCATGAAGAAAAATTGTTAAGAAGTAAGGGTATAGTTCTTCTGGAGGCAATACATTGTCTCAAAGTGTATAGTTGTCGGGTTAGTAGTTGTTCCGGGTGATAGTGGGGGGGGGGGGGGGGGGGGGGGGGTAGTAATTTGGCCTACGCAATGAACTGGATTTCTTATGTGCTCGTCTCTATTTAGGTATGTTTTGTATCCTCGGTTATCTAGAACTTCAGACAGGAACTAAACTTATGGATCAGTTCCGTTCCGTTTCTGATTTGCAAACATAATAGGCCCCAACTATCTTCCTTGGAGGTCAGATGAGAAAGGCCAACTGTAGGCATACTTTCTAAAACAAATAAATCGAGTGATCACTGACGTGACTACCCAGGCAAGTGAAAATGGTCTGAAAAAAGAGTAGCACTCTTTTCTTTTTAGAGAGCACTCGATATTCACTCAATATTCACTCCTAAACAAGTGATCACTGACGTGACTGCCTGGGGAGTGAAAATAGAGTGAAAATTCACTCTTTCTTTTTAGAGAGTAACACACGATGGTATAATTTGTGAGAATATAATTAGGTTACAATAATAGACCTGTTTACTAAGTGATTCAAATTTTATGCATGCTTTTGAAACAAAGGTTGTTCTTGACAACCTGAAAGCTTGCCAGAGGCTTGCCAGACATAGCAACAAGTAATGTATGCAAACTGGATTCCAAGTATTGTAGTTCATTCATTAATAACAGGTTAATGGAATACCTCGTTACTAGGTCCCCAGGAAAGAAACATCCATAAATTTTAATCACTTAGTAAACAGGTCTATTAGGTAAGAAAGCTCTCAACCATATTGGTTTTCTATGGGAGAATTCTTTTCTTTCAGGTGAGTGCGATCCTATGGTCACGTGAGCACAAAGAGCTAGTCACAGGCCATGGATACGCACAGAACCAGCTGACCATCTGGAAGTACGCTACCATGGAGAGGATATGTGATCTCAAAGGTTAGTGAGTGCTTCGACATGGGTATCACCAGAGGGGGGAGGGGGGGGGGGGGGGGGGTGACACTCTCATGAAAAATTCATGTCGGCCGCCTGTAACTGTTGTCGGAAAATTCCAGAACATATATGCAGGCTTACCTTTCAGAAAGGTAAGCCTGCATAATATGTTCTGGTTATAAACAAATGCCTTAGAAGGTACACGTTAACATGTATTATAGTAACAGCTATGGGAAATATATTTTCTTCTGTTCATGTAAAGGACATTTTAAATTCCCTCTTTTTAGATAGGCCTTATGATTATAAAAGGGCCGGATTATTTTGGCTATGCCACAGCCGGGGGTGGATTCTGTCCCCCTGGGATATTAACCGTCGACCGCGCTATCGCGCCGAAAATCGGCACGCACGTCGTCCACAAAGTAATCTACAAAACTGTAAAGTTAAATGCTCCGAAATAATTTCTCATTAATTATGCTAATTTATGCGGGAAATCAGAATTTTGCTCTAAATCATTAAATAAAGCTCAAAAATGCTAATATCTGGTCTAGACACTCTTTCCAGTATTCTTAGCAAATATACTTTGAAAAATATCGGTATCAAAATTGATTCATGTTTTTTATTGTATTTTATTATATTTTAAATTTCTTATGTATTTTTTTTTTTTTTATTTATTTTTTTTTTACCTTATTTATTTTTTTAAAATGAAATTTGTCGGGGACACTTTTTCGATCATAAACAGCAAAACATAAATTTTAATCAGTAAAAGTAGAAATATTGGCTGAAAACACATTTTGTATTGAAATTATACATGAAATCACGTTCTGTTTGGTCTGACGTGCAAGTACGACCGCATGTCCGGACCCGGACGTCGCGAATTCTGTCTCAAAAGATGCTAGAGATTCGAAAGAAAAAAAGTCCCGAAACGCCGCGGCGACTGCTTTGCGCGTTGCGGACATATCGCGAGAATTGTCTGGGGGGGGATTCTGCCCCCGGCCTTTTAAGGGTTAAAAACATTGTAAAATGTATTGAAATGAGTTCCCCAATGAAAACTATTTTACTAACAAATCATTGTACACACAATTATCTATGTAAACGAATTGGATAGCAAATCATTCTAAACATGTAAACGATCAAAAAAGTGCATTCTCTATTTCAACTAGGTCATACGAACCGGGTACTGACGATGTGCTTGTCTCCGGATGAGACCACCGTGGTGTCGGCTGCCGCTGACGAGACCCTACGATTCTGGAACTGTTTCGCTCACGAGAAGAAGATGAAGAAGTCCTCTACGAGCTCGAGGAGCACAGAACCGTCCAAGGGCTTGATCACTAGGACCATAAGATGATGAATGAGACGGAGGGAATTCCAGATATACTTTTTTTCTAATGATTGGAAATATGGACTCTATGATCGGACCGGCATCGCGGACAGATGGATAAATGTATGATGATTGATCGTGCAAGAGATAGAAGAGAGAGAGAGAACTAGAGGAAGAGAGAGAGAGAGAGAGAGATAGGAAGAGAGAGAGAGAGCGAAATAGAGGAAGGATGAATGTACAGAGATGGACAGATGGAAAGATAGAATGAGAGAAGAGAGAATTAAAGCAAGCAAAAATAGACAAAGAGGAAGACGGATTGAACAGATTGACAGAGAAAAAGAGAGATGAACAAAAGGATACAGAAAGAGACTGAGTGGGGGTGTGGAGTATGCATGTGTGTATGAACAGGTCATGAACTTTTCAGACTTAGATGTACTAAGGGAATTGAAATTTGAACACCTGTACTTTGTCATGTTTAGGTTCCTCGTATTTTTATCACATATTTTCTGTAAATTTGATTTGGGTACTCTTTTGTAATTCATCAGTACACTTAACCTTAATAGAAGCATTACCTTCTGAAAAATGACAGATTTCCAAGATGTGCATGTACAGCAGTCTATCATCAAAGTCCCAATGAAATGCAATTATTGTGCAACACAAGACAAACCAGCCATCCATGCGTACTGAGTTTGGCCAAATTGGTTTCAGGTGGGCACATGTTTTATACACTGTATTCCTTTTGTTAACGAAACAACATGCACTATACCTTCTGGAGCTAGGTTGGCCAAACTCTGTGTATTGATGGCTTTGAGATAAACTAAAGTTCCTTTTAATGAACTCTAAGATAATTTGGATTGTACTGCCCTCTGTTGGTCATGACTGGACAAGCATGTAAAGTACTTTTCATTTGTACTTTTCATCTCCAATCACAATTTCAGCCACGTTTTCATATCCATGTTTTGTAACTTTTTATAAAATACTGTATGCACTAGTTTAGTGATCCTCCTACTTGCCCTCATACATACATGCATATCATATCAAAATAATCTTGTGTAAGTATACAAAAAAACTTCATCTTTTAAATAAAATGTATCGATAAATTTGTAACCCTTGTCAAAATGGTATTCTATCTCACCATTAAGTCCTTTTATTTTACGTCCATTTTCTTTATGTATGACATATCTTGTAAATTTTAATACACAAAATAAATATTCATCACATAAATCAATTGGGTAAATTGTGTTTTTCTCGCTTTATTATGAATATCACGACATAACACTAACTTTACCAAAGTAATAGTACAGTTACTATAAGGATAATGTGGAGGGTAAACCCGATTAATTTCAATGAATTTCATCTTAGAATCGGTGTTTACTCATGGATTAACCCTTTCAGGACAATTGACCACATTTTGATTTAGAAGTAGAAAGAGCAAATATTTCTGCACACAAATATATTTTTTAAAAGGAGAATAAGGCTTAAAATCCTTGGATTATCATTGGTTTTTTTGTCAAATTGGCAAAAGTTTAATCATGTATATTGTTTTTTTCAGACCGCAGGTCGCATGCAAATAAGCAAAAAGGGCTGAATTTATTTCCCGTGCCTGAAATGGCACTCTTTGCAACCAGTGTGCCGTTTTGCATGGTCATATTCAAAGTTCATTAACTCCAAAATTATTAATGCTGTGCTCATCAAACTTTCTGTAAAGATAAATGGATAGTTTATCAACGTAGACATACCTTGTTTAAGTTATAATTCAAAGAATAAGTAGTTGAAAATAAGTGATCAAATAGTGAAACAACACTTTTCTTTATAAGATTTCAAGTCCATAAAAGACATATAAAAAGTATATGAGCCACTATTAAAATGCATATGTATGGAAGCGTTGAAGTTTCATCTTTTACATTGTCATATTCAAAACACCCATACATTTATGACAGGGTCAGGATCCAGCAACATTCAACCCAAGTACATAATATATCCTTGAAATTGTCAAGACCATAGAATCCTAGCACTGATTGGCTGACAAGGCCACCCTGCAAGATTAGGGCGCCGATATTTGAAACCACATGCCACCCGTTGGGTGAACTCTTGACCTCTTGTGCAAACATGGTCCTGGCTGTGACAAACATGTTGATCTATTTTGGGGAAAGGGCCTGTGAATTAACCAATCAGAGTGCTGGAGTCGACTGTTTGAAGGACACAATGTGTACCTTGGTTACATTTTGCTGGATCCTGACCGTCATAAAGTGTACATTGATATTATTTAAATATTTGTAAAGTACAGATATTGCCCTTCAAACTCTTGTCAAATTCAACCTGGCTCATAATAAAACAGTTTTTTACAGGTTTACTTTTCGTTTCGTTTCCATTTTTTTTGTCATAAAATAACATAAGTTTTCACCAATTTTAAACAAATAGAGTATGTCATGAATTTCTAATCCCTCCTCTTTTATTTGATGTGTAAATCATGACGATTGGTAAATGTTAACTAGTCCATTCATTTGGAAATTGGACGTTCCTTAGGATTCCTGCTCATTATGTATTCAGAGACTGACCCAGTCAAGCAAAACTGGAAATTAAATAGAGCCCTTTTGGGGACCTACGGTTTGACTGTTATTAGAACCATGTAGCACTAAAATAAATATTAATGTTGCCAATTTGAAGAACAAATGTGATCAATTGTTTAGCCTTTGAATAATTCCTGTCATGAAAGGGTTAACAATAAGATGACACTCTATTAGCTTACAAATCAACGATTACAGACTGAAGACCCCATGTTATGTTAGTGCATTGATACATTGTAGCTACATGACATATGCAGGCTTCTCATCATAAATGGTTCATATTGACAGCATTATGGCTTTAATCATCTGAGGACCAAAGCAATTTTGCAGGTTGAATCCCCAGGTAATCATCTGAGGACCAAAGCAATTTTGCAGGTTGAAAGTATGCACTGACACATGTATTGGTCCATATCAAGTGAAATATGGCCTTGTGACATCCCAGGGAGGTGGTTTGGCAGGACCAAAACAACTTTAGATATCGACTCATTTATTACCCTTGTCAGTAACCTTGTTGGGGGAATAACACTATGAACATGGCGAACAAAGAAGCGGACAAAATATACAGCTCCTCATTGTACCTTCCACAATTGCCCTGGTAGACAAAAGAACATACCTTCATTGCTATTATGTAAAAATATGTAGAACAGGTGTCACATGTGTATTCAGCTGTTCTACTTATTTTACATAATAGCAATGAAGGCATGTTCTTTTGTCTACCAGAGCAATTGTGGAGGGTACAATGAGGAGCTGTATATTTTGTCCGCTCTCTTTGTCATAGTGTTCATAGTGTAAACACATGGTTTTTCCTTACCCTTGGTAGCAACACCAAGGGTGTTATATACTAGTGAGAAGGCTGTGTATATTTAAGTGAAAAGTCAGAGTTGGTATGTGTGATTTTACATCTGCAAAACAAGCCAAAGAAACAATTTATTTTACCACATATTAATCATTGCTGGGTAAAAAATTCCTAATGTATGAATAGACCTGTTTACAATCAATTTTACGCATATTTAAAACAAATTCTCCTCACAAACTAAAAGCTTACCAGAGGCTTGAAAAACAACCCAACTTATATACATGTACGTCAGGTTGTTTGTCATACATGTAGATGCTACGATCAAATGATGAATCAAATTATTCTGAGAAGAAAAATCCATAAATGTGCATACATCAGGAAACTGGTCTATCAAATAACTAAAAATGAGTTTATAATTTCAGTTCTCTGACACAAAATTAAAAAAAACAAAAAACAGACATTTTATTAC
The DNA here is from genome assembly GCA_025617745.1 of Heliocidaris erythrogramma. Lineage (NCBI taxonomy): Eukaryota > Metazoa > Echinodermata > Echinoidea > Camarodonta > Echinometridae > Heliocidaris > Heliocidaris erythrogramma. Next base: position 28,316,578 of record CM046871.1, on the reverse strand, counting down.
AAAATGTTATTACTTGCACCATTTTGGCACTCAACAAAATATACATCTTTTTTCAGTCATCAACAGACACTTGTCCGAGGTCTGTACGACAAAAGCAACAAGTAACTGATGCACACCACAAGCGTATGTGCAAAGTTTATACTTTTTGCCCTCATTCTTCCTTTTGGGGGACTGACATATATTAATCCTAAAACTCCTACAGATGCAAGGTGAAACCTTGGCGTAACAAACCCAACAAAAAAACAAAACAAAAAAAACTACCTTGTTACACTGAAACCTTGTTATATATGAGCTCAAAAGAATAGAATACATAGAAGAAGGGACTTTAACAAGGAACTTGGCACCATGAAAATTAGCTTGTTATATCAGGATTCTCCTTATATCAGGGTAAAGTAAAGAAGGGAACATAAAAACTTGGGACCAGCAGAATTACCTTGTTATATCAGAGTTCTTTATACCAAGTTTCCACTGCAATGAGGATCCACTGTATTGAGGATCCACTATAAAACATTTAGAATAGAGTAGATCCCTTCAAATATCTGTACGCAATATGTCTCCTTTTCTGCATCGATAGTTCAACTCAAGTGCCTAGTCATGACCGTTCACATCCTGGCGACAAACAAGAGTCAGTTTAGAAGGATAATCAATCCTCTATTCTCCAACATCTCATCCTTGAAACACTTGAAAAGAGGGAATCGGTGTGGAATCATGAAGAGCACCCTCATAAGAACAGCCCTCGCATTCTCCTTCCCATGCCTTGCCGGTCATAGAGGACGTTGAATTTGTTGACAAACTGAATGTTGGGAATAATTGTACGAAAAAAGAGAGGATTAGGGTTTAAAGTTACGTCATGCAAAAGAGGGATATCTCATGCTACATTTTACCTTCAAATGGTGCACACCTTACAAACATAATTTTAAAAATGTTATTCTTACTTTAAATACAGTAATATGAATGCAGTTACCTTTCATAACTCAATGTTGCATAAGTCGAACTTTCCCGAAGCCGAATCAATTTTTTTTATCAAACTATGCAAAAAATATATTATTTACATTTCCTAAGACAAAGTTTGCATAAGTTGTGGTCCCAACAGATTCGACTTTTGGAAAGTTAACTGTATTTCTATCTTATAAATACATGTAAAATAAACTAAATTGAGACTGCACATGTATACTTCAAGATTTAAACAAATCATCTTTTTTCTTCCTTTCAGGAAAGAACACCTTTATTGTGTGATGACACACGTATACACAAAGGCATAAAATTATTATCAATAATCATGACAGTAATATGCAAACTTGTACTACAAATAACAATTTATAACACTTTCAAACATTATTCCTTCCGACCACGTGGGTTATAGAATGCCATTTTGTAGTCTCATAACAATAAAATGTAAAATGGACTTTATAAAGAACGGATTTACATTACTTTCCTGTTTCTTTTCATCCATAACAGATGTTTTATTACAAAAGCAGGAAAACCAGGAATTTTAGCAACATAGAACTTTCATGAATTGTAACGGACCAACTTTATCGTGTCACAAACATTTGAAAATAGCAAAATAATAATGCTGTTGTGTTGATTATCAATTAAGTTTCTGCATGAAATTTTCAAGCATCTTGATAACTCGAAAATGGCTATTTTCATAAATAAGGGTCTCAATTTCTGACATTCTTGGTGTCCCGCTTACGTAAGGAACACACTGTTTTTTTGTGGCTCTAGGTAGAGACAAATAGTGGAGTAAGATTAAGTACTATTCTAACAGTGAAGATACAATATGTTATGCTCAGAATCACTTACTCCACGATTGGCATCTTACACTCATAGCCACAGAAACCTGTGTGTTCCTTATGTAAACCGGGACACCAAAATGTCACAAATTGAGACCCTTATTTATGGAAATACCCAAATGTTTCCTACATGTACATACAGAGAAGTTTCAGGTTTCATTGTATTTTCTTTTCAAAACTGCTGGAACCTACCTGGTTTATAGTGTTGCAGCCTTTTGTGATAGCCCCTAGGTAGGCCATGAGAGTGACATCATTGCATTGCTGGAGAAAAATAAAAAATAAAAGTTTTAAATACTTTGGTTTGATCATTTATTCATTACAACACAATTGCATTTTAATTGCTATCAATTTAGCAACTTAGACATACAGCGTCGGCGACTGTGATGGGGAAAGATCTAATGAGGGGGCTTACGTTGTAAATATATAAGACATTACTTCTGTAAAGTTAGGGCTGCATCTTGTAAAATCCTGGACAACTTCCCCCAAAACAAATACTCTCCTTTATCCCTCCCTGGAAAACAACATTACTAGAACACACACCCCCAAAAGTGATAAAGCATTATTAAATACAACCGCCTACTGAATGGTAGGTGTCCAGGTAAAAATTGTCTTATGATTCACCTAATGCATAAGTAGGTCATCTTACAACAAAGTACCTTAAATGGGTAATTTTTATATAAATTACATTGTAGAATGTATCACATGCAAAATATGCTGAAACAGTTGAATAACAGATTGTATGATCTAATGTCAAACTAGACAAATTTAATGAATGACTTACACTGTAGAATTCAGTGTCAAACTTGTCAAATATGATGAGTAACTTAAAATTTAGTTTAAAATGTGTAAATTATGATAAATAACTCACGTTGTAGAATTCAGTGTCAAACTTGTCAAATATGATGAGTAACTTAAAATTTAGTGTAAAATGTGTAAAATATGATAAATAACTTACGTTGTAGAATTCTGTGTCAAACTTGTCTAGATGGAGGACAGGAAGCCTATGACAGAGACTGTTTGCATCCCTTAGTATGTCATGGTTCATTGGGACCTCCCCGGACTGGACTGCTTTCACATAGTCCAGGATCAGCTTCACACGGCTGTGTAACATCTTAACAGCATTGTGCTGGGCTATCAGATGCTCAGCAACTGGTGGGATTTTAAAAGATAGCCATGTTTCATTGTTTTGATCTATTTGTTCCTGCATATCACTTTTTACAAAGTTAAATACATGTATTTATAATCACCACTCAGCAATAATAAATGATCTATAACTGGTTGATTTTCAGCTGATAATCATGTTTTACAGTTCTAATTTAATTTATCAGTTTCTGCATCACCCTTATGGACCTACATTTTTCGAAAATCAGTTCATATATAGTTCAAAGACACATTTTGGATGATCAAATAAAATCCCTAATTACATGTACTTAAAAAATAGAATGTTACATATAAATATGTCAATATATGTGATATTTACAGGTAAGCAAAAATGATTACAAATGAGTGTGAAATAAAGAGAGAGAGAGAGGGGGGGGGGGGGGGGGGGGGGGGGAAGAAAGAGTGTCAAACAAACAAATAATGCTGTAAACTTACCAACTGAGCTTTCCATAGTTTCACTGTTGGTTACCCTGGCAACATGATCAACACCTATCCTCTCAGCCTCTTCTGTTGCTAGGGTAAAGTGAAGCTCAACAAAGAGCATGGTTGCTATCCCATTGATCAGATCAATCACCGATTCAAACATATGCACAGGGAGCTGTCAAACACAAAGGAGTTGCAACAATGAAGGGTCAGTTTAGCCCTATACAAGACATAGCTGATATTGAAATATTCATCCCATTCAATACATCTAGAGCAATTATAATAACATCTCTGTTAAGATCTGCATAACACTTAAAGAAAATGTTATGTAATACATGAATTGAGAAAAAAAAAAGAAATAAAAAAGAATTAAACAATGAAGATATCAACAAAATATTGAGGAAAAACATTTAAACATCAAAAAGATGGTTTATCATTTGAAATAGAAGTATATCTATTGACCCATGTGTAAAATGGGCATTCTGCTTGTAACTTTATGTTAGGATTTATTCCTCCAGATGGTTGCCAGAGCTTAAACCAGGGTAGTGAATCCCAAAGCACTATGGAAGCGCAGAGAGACATTATCATAGCGAGATATGTACAATTAAAAAACAGGTTCTTATCACTATCATTTCTACTTACATCAGTTTGTCTGGATAAGGGATTCAACTTCAAGAAGATGGGGCTTTCGTTGATTTCACAAATCTGTTTAAAAGGAAAGACAAAACAGAACAAAAGGTTGAAAAGGTTGATAGTTTATTTTACCTGACTGCTAAGAAAGCATGTGTATGCTTGCAGGTAAGCAACCAGGGGACCGATGGCTTTAAGTCCTCTCAGAGTAGTGCTGTAGCTCGCAATCCTTACCGGGTTCTGGACTGGTCCGGTAACTCGTTAAGGAACATAGTCAAATCTATCATCAAAATTTTGACACCAACAAATGTCTGTTCTTTAGCTTAGAGAGCTTTGTAACACATAGTTCAATACACTCTAGGCAGACATGTACATCTACATGTATAGTACATACAAATTTATTAGAAAAATACACTTTCTGAGTGATAAAAGATGAAAAAAGTGAGCCTTTTCACAACTCTTTTCTATTGGACCTCTGTAAGGGAGTTGACCTACTTTGAGTTTTAGTCTGGCTTGTTTCTGGCTCAGTTCAAAACCTTCAGTCTGGCGAGTTTGAGACTGGTTCTGGTTCCCAGCTACAGCACAACCTTAGAGGGACTAGTATGAGTATTAATGCCTTACCAAAGGGCACTAGCGCATCCACTTGGTTTCGATCCCGGGTCCTCCCAGTTACGAGACCGCTGCTCTACCACTGAACCATCGCATCTCCTCTAAAAAAATAACTCTCATGTAACCAGATCCAACCTTCCATCTACTAAATTTTGAAAATCATAACAGAGCACTTCCAATCTAGGGTAACATATAAAGATATCTATTTGGTGGTAAAGTAAATATCTATTAACCCCTTTTCTGTGGTGGCTGCAAATACGACTTGTATGTGTACCCTTTGTTTGATTATCTGTTCCTTTTGTTTTTCTAATCCAAAATTGAAAAGATGTTTAGTACTACAGGATCGGAAAATGGCATTGAAGAGAGACAAACTGAAGCTTTTCGTCTTGCACTCATCGGAGTATACCACAAGAATGAACAGAAAGCCGAAATCGAACAATATGCGGGAAACTAAAGGAACAAAGAGCACGAAAAATATTAGACAGATTTTGATTGGCTGCCTGAACATAACGGGAAATTAGGCTTATTGCCAGCTGGTTTTGTAATAACGGGAGCTAAAATAATAATGAGCGTCCTCACGAACTCTTTCTGTTTGCACAGAACGGTCAGTGAGCTGAATGTATGTGGCTTTGAGCATGCGCAGATGTGTAAAGTGTAATCCAGAATTGTCACACAGGTAGATTTATGGTCAACTTACTTCGTGTTGGAGATGTTCTACATCTACCAGAAATTTACAATGAAACACAGAAAGTAGAGGCGTCCCACTTGAGTGATCAAAGTACTTGGCACTTTTTAGATGCTAGTCTACATTTGCCACTCTCTACCCATGGATTGTAAAATGATTATTTGGTAGAATGGAATTCCCTGAATAATGTGACCATCAAAATCCATCAACTAGCTAAAGCCATGGTAATACAGTGGAAACCTGTTATAAAGAGCTCTGGGGAGCGTTTCATCAAGCATTTTGTCAGTGATTTTTACTGACAAATTTGCTCTCAGCCAATCAGAAGCAAGGACTTCAGTAGCTTATAACAGTTGTTGGTAAAAATCAATGACAAAACGCTTGATGAAACGCTCCCCTGATATAACGAGATTCCTGCTTTAACAAGGTAATTTTGCTGGTCCCTGGTCTTTATGTTCTGTTGTTTATTATACCCTGATATTAGGAGATTCCTGATATAACAAGGTAATTTTCATGATCCCAAGATCCTCATTATAGTGAGTTTCCACTGTATTAGAGCATAGAACATGACGGACATGGGTACGAACAAGTGTAAGAAGTCATTGTTTGCACTAAGATTTAACCTTTAAAAGTTCAAGTATGATAACATGTTGAACACTTGGCAGCACAGAACAGATCAAGAATGGTCTGAATGAGGTATACACCAATTCGGAGAACTGAACATGGAAGTGTTCAGCCACCATTACTTGGGGCCATCAAATATGCTAAACAAAATTTGATATATATCTGCTTTAGTTCAGGGATGGCCATGCACATGCCTGATTACATAAGACATTGAATCATGCTCTTGGATGGCCCCCAGCTATGCTGGATGAAGTACATGTACTGCAGTGCTCCCAGAAACCATGGAAACCGAATCGGTCTACTAAAAAGTTGTCTTACCTGTTTGTGTACTTTGATATCGGCTTCATCTGGTGGCCCTCCAGTGGTATACCAACCAAGAAACTCATGGTCCTTAAATACCTGCTTGACTGAACAGAAAATATGGACAAGATTAGAATTTTCTTTAATAAATGTCAAAGTATTTCTCAATCACCCCATTTCTTTCTGCCATTTTCAATTTTCATTAAGCTCTTACTAAGCCTAACCCTAATCCTCACTGTTTAAATGGAGAGGAACAGTATTGTAATGAGTCTATAATATCTTGGTAATGTCAATTTGTCCAATAATACATCCAGGGATAGTTTGAAGGATTTTTTTTGTTCATGGAAATGACAAATGCAATTAAATCATTGCTGAAATTTGAGGATAGAGTAGAATTCTCACTGGTCATCATCTCCTGGTCCCCTTCATTATGTAATGTAGAGCCAGAGATTATGCCCATTGGTATAAAACAAATGATATTCAAAATCAAATACACTACAAACATCAAATGCATCAAATTTAGACTCAAAATATTATATTTTGATATTGCTGGATTACAATAAAATATAACTTACACTGTTCTTCTTTTGTGTTGTAATATTCCCTGTCGATGACAATGTCTCCCTCTACGGTGTCAAAGAGAAGCTCAAATGAATTGAGAACCTCAATGTTTCTGCCCTCCTGCTTGCCAATTAAAGCACCAAGAACTGTGAATAAGGTAAAGTAAAATGAACTAGATGAATCTCCGACCACGCGCGGTCGGAATTTATGCCTCCGCCATCACCAGATTGGCAATGTATGGCATACATGTACACTTTAAAAAGGATTGGTCCATCAGAATTACAAATCTTTTCACTTCAAAAGCACAGGAGACAGAAAATTTATTTTTATATTTTATGTATATAATGACCTCTATGACCTTTGACCTTGAGATCCCCTAAAATCTAATCAGTTCATCGTCCCTCACATATATATGCATACGTGGGCCAAGTTAGAGGTTGATCTGTCAAACAACTGAAGTTATTGCAAGAACGAACCATTTTTATGTACATAATGACGCCTCTGACCTTTGACCTTTGACCTTTGACCTTGAGACCCTAAAATCTAATCAGTTCATCGTCCCTCCCATATGCAAACATGGGCCAGGTTAGAAGGTGATCTGTCAAACAGTTCTTCAGTTATTGCGAGAACTAACCATTTTTATGTACATAATTACCTCTGTGACCTTTGACCTCTGACCTTGAGACCCCAAAATCTAATCAGTTCATCGTCCCTCCCATATGCATACATGGGCCAAGTTACAAACTGATCCGCCAAACGGTTGTGAAGTTATCGCGAGAACGATCCATTTTTATGTATATAATGACCTCTATGACCTTTGACCTTTGACCTTGAGACCCCAAAATCTAATCAGTTCATCGTCCCTCCCATATGCATACATGGGCCAAGTTACAAAATGATCCGCCAAACGGTTTTGAAGTTATCGCGAGAACGAAAAGGGGACGGACGGACGGACGGACGGACGACCCGAAAACATAATGCCTCCGGCACCACCTACGGTGGGCGGAGGCATAAAAATAGCTGGACTTGTAAAGTTGCCTTCTTGTTCATTAGATGTCTGGAATAAAAGAGGGGGAAGGGTGGGGATCTGGTATGGTAAAACAATAATTTGTAATTTGTGATGTGTTGCCAACTTGGGTGTTTCCTGTTCCTGGACCCAGGCTTACATTTAAACCGTAGCTCTCAATAATGTGTGTCACCTGGTCTGGCTGTCAATGAATTATGAATACAATCATACAAACCAAACAAAATTTACAAAAATACAATAATTAGATTCATAGCTAAATAAAATTTTGGGGCATAGCAAGTTCATGCATCAAGCCATCTGGTAGCAGCAGACCTCTCTTTCTTTTTATTTTTGCGATATAGATCTAGGTCTAGATCTCATCTAGATCTTATTATACACAGCGCTGTCGCTTTGCGACAGCGCTGTACAAGCTGCCCATTCTCTAGCGTTGCGAACCGCGACTACAAAAGTGCGACTACATGCTTTTCGCTGAAATTACATATATTTTTCTTTTAAAACTAGAAATGTGCATTGCTGGGGCCGCGCAATGCTAAATGTATCCCCCGGCACTGGCAGCAATTTGAAGGAGGGACAAAGACCCTCCCCCATCCCCTCCCTCAAACAAAAGGATGGTGTAGAAATTAGATGTGTAGGTTTCACTAAGACACATCTTCATATAAAATTTGAAAGAAATGTGTTGAGAGATATACCAAGATACATCTCCATACAAAATTTGAAAGAAATCCATCAAGAAATGTGGCCTGCAGAGTGCACTCACGCCATGCCCTGAAGTATGACCTTTGACCCTATAAAAGACGGAACACTGGTGGCAGCATCACCAAAAACTATAGGTTTTTAGATTACACCAAGAGACACCTTCATGAAAAATTTGAACGAAATCCGTCAAGATATGCAGAAGTAAGAGTGCAAGAAATGGAAAAATGACCTTTGACCCTATAAAGGACGGAACAATGAGGGCAGCATCACCAAAAATTAAATATGTGTAGACTATACCAAGATACATCTCCATACAAAATTTGAACGAAATCCGTCGAGAAATGCAGAAGTAAGAGTGCAAGAAATGGAAAAATGACCTTTGACCCTATAAAGGACGGAACAATGAGGGCAGCATCACCAAACAGTAAAGATGTGTAGATTATACCAAGATACATGTCCATACAAAATTTGAACAAAATCCGTTGAGAAATGTGGCCTGCAGAGTGCACTCACGCCATGCCCTGAAGTATGACCTTTGACCCTATAAAAGACGGAACACTGGTGGCAGCATCACCAAACACTATAGGTTTTTAAATTACACCAAGAGACACCTTCATGCAAAATTTGAATGAAATCCGTTGAGAAATGTGACCGCCAGAGCGCACACAAGAGTACACACAAGACATCTATCAAAATATGACCTTTGACCCTATAAAAGACGGAACACTGGGGGCAGCATCACCAAAATCTATAGGGTTCCAGATTTTACCAAGAGACACCTTCATACAAAATTTGAACAAAATCCGTTGAGAAATGTGACCGCTAGAGCGCACACAAACTATCCCCAAAAATATGGCCTTTTACCCTATAAAAGACGGAACACTGGGGGCAGCATCACCAGAAACTATAGGGGTCCAGATTTTACCAAGATACACGTCCACAGGAAGTCTGAAAGAAATTCGTCGAGAAATGTGACCGCTAGAGCGCACACAAGAATGTGACGCGGCGGCGGCGGCGGCGGTGGCGGCGGCGAAACGCTGCTGAATCCAAAGTATCCTCCGGCATACTGCCGGGGGATACAATAATAATATGCAGGCCGACATACACGTAGGCTTTATCATTTCTACAGTACTGTAAATGCAGATATATTCATGCGCTATTTTCGGCAGGCGCGAATTCTAGAACACGCAAAAATATTAGTACCTTTTCTTATCTTACACCAAGAGACACCTTCATGCAAAATTTGAATGAAATCCGTCAATAAATGCAGAAGTAAGAGTGCAAGAAATGGAAAAATGACCTTTGACCCTATATAAAGGACGGAACAATGAGGGCAGCATCACCAAAAATTAAATATGTGTAGATTATACCAAGATACATCTCCATACAAAATTTGAACGAAATCCGTCGAGAAATGCAGAAGTAAGAGTGCAAGAAATGGAAAAATGACCTTTGACCCTATAAAGGACGGAACAATGAGGGCAGCATCACCAAACAGTAAAGATGTGTAGATTATACCAAGATACATGTCCATACAAAATTTGAACAAAATCCGTCGAGAAATGTGGCCTGCAGAGTGCACTCACGCCATGCCCTGAAGTATGACCTTTGACCCTATAAAAGACGGAACACTGGTGGCAGCATCACCAAACACTATAGGTTTTTAAATTACACCAAGAGACACCTTCATGCAAAATTTGAACCAAATCCGTTGAGAAATGTGACCGCCAGAGCGCACACAAGAGTACACACAAGACATCTATCAAAATATGACCTTTGACCCTATAAAAGACGGAACACTGGGGGCAGCATCACCAAAATCTATAGGGTTCCAGATTTTACCAAGAGACACCTTCATACAAAATTTGAACAAAATCCGTTGAGAAATGTGACCGCTAGAGCGCACACAAACTATCCCCCAAAATATGGCCTTTTACCCTATAAAAGACGGAACACTGGGGGCAGCATCACCAGAAACTATAGGGGTCCAGATTTTACCAAGATACACGTCCACAGGAAGTCTGAAAGAAATTCGTCGAGAAATGTGACCGCTAGAGCGCACACAAGAGTACACACAAGACATCTATCAAAATATGACCTTTGACCCTATAAAAGACGGAACACTGGGGGCAGCATCACCAAAATCTATAGGGTTCCAGATTTTACCAAGAGACACCTTCATACAAAATTTGAACAAAATCCGTTGAGAAATGTGACCGCTAGAGCGCACACAAACTATCCCCCAAAATATGGCCTTTTACCCTATAAAAGACGGAACACTGGGGGCAGCATCACCAGAAACTATAGGGGTCCAGATTTTACCAAGATACACGTCCACAGGAAGTCTGAAAGAAATTCGTCGAGAAATGTGACCGCTAGAGCGCACACAAGAATGTGACGCGGCGGCGGCGGCGGCGGCGGCGAAACGCTGCTGAATCCAAAGTATCCTCCGGCATACTGCCGGGGGATACAATTAAACTACATAAAACTTCAACTATTGAATGATTGCATTCATTAAGATAAATTTAGTTAACCAACTTACAACCAAAAACGATGATTTATTGTGTCATCTGCCCACAGTCGAATGGCAGAATGTAATCGCGCTGCACTTTTTGAAAGGTCACACCCATGCGTAATATACACACCGCTGCCGCGAAGCGGTATCGCGATGGACAGGTTTTGGCAGTCAAAAGTTGATATTTTATACCCTGTGGACATTGCCGGATGGCTTGCTGGGGATTGAACTTCAAAAAATCCATCCAAGCAATTGATTTCATGTGAGTATAACGTAAAATTGGAAGTTTAACATCGACCTACATTTTAAATTAATTTTGTACATGGTTTTTAGCGCCATTGGGGGTGTCGCAATGAAAGTCTATGTTTCCTTGTCAGACGCTGTGCTTCGCATGGCGTCTGGTCAGGCTAATCTAGATCTAGATCTATTTTTGTTAAAAACATTTAAAAAAGTGACAAAAAATGTGGCACAATTTGTTGTTCGGTTATTTGTTTACTTTATAAATCAACAAAACACCATTTTTGGAAAATTATTTCTAAGCTACATGTAAACTCCGTCAATGAATAATGACACGTTCATGATCATGATGATCATGATGTCTTGTCATGTTGAACTTGAAATTTTTAATGAAAATATAAATTCAAATTCAAAATTCTTGCAAAAGTTGCATGCTTGGCTAGCTTAACCCACAGACACTAGATGGCGCTATCGCGCAAGTACACCCATAACGAATGCGTGATTCGGCCCGCTATGCATGCACACACTTCCGATACCGCCTGTGTTAAGCGAATGACAAGCGAATGAATCTGAGATTTTTTCTTTCTGTGATTGGTCCCCCTATGTTTATCAATGACGTATTCTGCATGTCTGTGAGTTTGTCGATCCGGGGATGCCCTTTGCATCCCACCAAACCCAGGATTTTTTCTCTGAAGGAGCTAAGAAGTGGCGGTATGTATGCAATTTTAGGCATTTTTATCGCTATTTACCTTGTTATTGTATAATTTGAGTAATGTATTTTAGTCGAATGTGTCAGAATCTTTGTATTTTATGGCAGTTGAGTTCGTTATCTATCGATGAGTCATTGAATAACCGTGCCGCAGTGAATCGCCTATGCATGTGAGAGGCATAGATATGGGCTTGTCATGCAGTCAGCCTCGATTTTGGGTGAATTTCTTCCAATTTATTCACATGCGCACATGATGATCGTTTTGACTATCGATAGTACATTCCTTATAAAGCCACGTACGCGCTGCGCGAAGAATATGTCAACGTATTTTTCAGCGCATGATATGTACTATTTAGCCCTCATTTTTCACTATTTATGAGATTTTCAGGTAAGTTTTGAGCCATCTGTGTGATAATTGGAATATTAATCAATATTTTAAGGCATGATTTGTGACTGTGAGTGCTGTTTTTATTTTTTTGTGGGAGTGCCTAGCATGCCTAGCTTGGCTGCTTGGGCATGTTGGGATGAACAGTCATGATGAAATTGGGACACAAAGGGTTCAAAATGATTTATGATATAATAGTACAGAAGATTATGGAATAGAATATTCGATTCTTAAAGTCTCTACAATTTTCTTTTTGTAGCTATAGTATAATTTATATATAACTAAGCATGATATTAAGTATACCCCCCCCCCCATCCATTTCCATCTCATTGAACACATGGAATGGAATATGTGGGGCAACGTTAGAAATCCGCAAACCTACCCTGGGTGGGTTTTCCTTCTTGTGCACGAATTCTTGTCCAATGTTCAGAAATATTCATGACAACCAGAGGATGAAGAGCGACTGCGACGCTTCCTGTCCCACTAGAGGCCATAACAGCCGATTGTGAAGACGATGAACCCTCAACCTCCATTTCAGACGCCATCTTGAATTGATTACGTAAGCTAGAACGAGAGACGTGAAAGGGGCGTGGCTTATGTGGCTTATGTGTGGCTGTGCGATCTATTTTGGGAGATAGAGTCAGAGTAATTTTGATGTGGAAAAATGACTCACTTATTCGACTGACATTTGGATTATAGAGTACTGTTTTCATCTGAAGAAGCCCCCTGTGTCTTTTAGAGTGGGAATTGAAAATATCTTAGCACAAATGGCTGACCCAACGAGTGCACCGATGGATGAATGTCCGTTGTTTAATGGCGATGTTACTAAATGTGTGAGTACGGTACCGGTAATGTATTTTTATATTAATGAGCGAAGTGCTTGCAGTCTTGCAGGCCAGCGCACTCCCATGTAATGCGATACGGGTTCCGTAGCCAAGTTCACGGGCCCTGTGAGTGAGTGTGGTGACCGGTGCCTTTACTGAATTATTTTAGTTGAAATGGAGTGTTTCCTTATTAGACATTTGATGTCTAAATTTATATAAATTCAAGCACCTGGTCCTGGGGCTGCAGGTGTACGTGTGTCATGACAGTGTGTTATGTGAAATGATGCAAAGGCCAAAAACTGAATTCTGAAAGACATAAATACACAGCACTGAAGCGACAGCGCTGTACGACCTGCCCATTCTCTAGAGTCTAGGGTTGTGAACCCCGACTACAAAAGTGCGACTGCATGCTTTTCGCTGAAATTACATATATTTTTTCATCTAAAACTTAAACTAAATTAAATTAAAACGGATTGATTGCATTCATTAAGTTAAATTTATTTAACCAACTTACAACTTACCAAAATTCAAAAACGATGATTTATTGCATCATCTGCCTACAGTCGAATGGCAGAATGTAATCGCGCTGCACTTTTTGAAATTTTGAATTAAGTTAAATTTATTTAACCAACTTACCAAAATTCAAAAACGATGATTTATTGCATCATCTGCCTACAGTCGAATGGCAGAATGTAATCGCGCTGCACTTTTTTGAAATTTTGAATTAAGTTAAATTTATTTAACCAACTTACAACTTACCAAAATTAAAAAACGATGATTTATTGCATCATCTGCCTACAGTCGAATGGCAGAATTTAATCGCGCTGCACTTTTTGAAAGGTCACCCCCGTGCGTAATATACGCTGCTCTGTCCTGAAACGGTACCGCGATACCGCGATGGACAGGTTTTGGCAGTCAAAAGTTGAGATTTTATACCCTGTGGACATTGCCTGATGGCTTGCTGGGGATTGAACTTCAACAAATCTATCCAAGCACTCGATTTCATGTGAGTATAAAGTAAAATTGGAAGTTTAACATACATTTTAAATTAATTTTGTACATTGTTTTTAGTGACATTGAGGGGTGTCGCAATGAAAGTCTATGGTTCTTGTCAGATGATAGAATCTGAATATAAAGAAGAACAAAAAAAAATACCAGGTACATGTACTCAAATCAATCCTTTCTCATCTCTTTATTATCTTCCTCTTATTATCATGTTCAGTGTTATTTGTCCCATTCTTCTTTCTTTCTTTCTGGTCGGGCTAATGTAACAATTGACATGGACCCATGGTCATGAATATCAATCCCAGTGGGTTAATAATATGTTGCTCAAAATCAAATTCATTAATTGTGTTATTTGTCAAAACTTAGAAAACCTTTTGACCCTGATATTAACTTTTGCATTGTCTGACCTACGCATGCGACAAACAGTAACCATGGTAACACACCCTGCAGATAGCTCACTCAAGAAGATGCAGAGGGGCAAATAAGTTTGTTTTACTTTAAACCCAACACATCAAGGTGAAGCAAGGTAAATATACACAATGCTGGATTAAGGTCTACTTCATGATATTGATACAGTATAGATTTAAATTACAGTCATGGGTGATGGCTGCCTTGTTTTTTCTGGCGTCAAAAGACGAGAATTGATCGGTTTTGCAGAGAAAGACATCGCATCACCATGTGGAGGGGCAATAAACAAGACCCTTGCTGAGTTGCAGCTGGTCATACTAATGCGAGGTTACCTATAACTACATGTACATGTGTAGCTCTGATAGTATGATGAAACCCAGGCCATGTCAGGTAACTAAAGATATTTCTATTGTAAATAAACTGGCCCAAGCTTGACTAGATTCTACTAATTTTTTGTACAGCCTTCATTCCTGTAATTGTTACAAAAATCTGATTCAAAATCTATTTTATTTTCTATTCTTTACTCAGAACACAATTTATGGTATAAGAAAAGCCCTGGCATCACTCTCTTTGATTGGATGGTGAGTTGAATCCACATTTATTTTTGTACCTTAGTACTTCCAACTGTAAAACCTACATAATTTTTCATAGAACAAGAAATTTTTACCTTTTTTGATGGAAATTTTCAATTTCGTTGCTTTGTGTACAATTTCTTGTGGGGGTTTGCTCAGAAGTTATCTGCCATATTAAATGGTAGCTTATCTGTGATGTACATTTTCTTTTAATTCATAGGAATTGATCTTGTATCTTGTAGGCACTCGGGGAATCTTTTGCCAATTTCAATTCTTAGATAGAGGGAATACCTCAAGAGCTCCATCTTCAATAATCAAATCTCCATGAAAATATTCACTTTTGATATGTAGGGTTCTTAATCCAATCATTTTTTAAAATAAAAGGAAACGTATCTTCATTTGTATGAATAAACAACTGTACATGCATATTAATATGTACATGTATATGTACATACATGTACATGTATATTTGTAGGTCACAAGTACATGTATGCCATACATCTAGGTGTTTAGTAGTACAGTCAAACCTGTTTTAGTGACCACCTGTATAAAAAGACCTCCAGTCTATAAAGACCACAATTTCTGATTCCCTTGAAAGGTGTTTCTCATTGAAACTTGTATTAAATAACCTGTGCTTAGAGACCCCCTGCTCATAAAGACCGCTTTTGTTGTCTCCCTTGAGCGGTCTTTGGGTTTCACTGTAATTGTAATTTCTGTTGGCTTTGTAGCATCACAAATTATATTTTATAAGTGGGATTATTTGCTGCCCATTAACAAGAGCAACAATTGAAATTGCTTTGAAATAAATTGCATTATATTTACAATGTACAGTCAAAGCTGCTTTAGTGACCACCTGACTAAGAAAGACCACCTGTCTTTAAAGACCACAATATTTGTTTCCCTTGAAGATCATTTCTCATTGAAACATGTATTAAAGGAACCTGTCCATAAAGACCACCTGCTCATAAAGACCGCTTTTCTTGTCTCCCTTGAGTGGTCTTTATAGACAGGTTTCACTGTATATCATTCCCGTTTATCCATTCTTGTCGTTAGTGTTTTCATGATAACCGTGATCTGGATCTTCAAGAAGTATGAGCTCTTCGTACAGAGGTTGATCCTCTGGCTCACTGTGGCAGCGTTCTTTGGGAGCATCTCCAAGTTTCTAGTAAGTACATGATGTAATGCCTGCTAGTACTGTAATTTTGGCGTGCATTTAATGTTCGCAAACTTCTCAAGTCATTGGTGGATCCAGGGGGGGGGGGGCACTTCCAGCCCGTCCCCCCCTTTTGGAAGACCATAGACGATCCGCCATTTTCTTGATTGTGCCCCCCCCCCCCCCTTTTAGAATGAAGTCCTTTTTTTTTTTTTTTTTTGCTTGTCAGGGAATTATGGAGGGAAACTGGACCCCCATAACCCCCCCACTGAGCGAATTTTGAAGGTCTGGCGAAATTTTTTTTTTCGAGAAGCTGGCGAGACCAAAAAAATAGGGTCTACCTATTGACAAACCTTCATTTGTGTGCCCCCTCTTATACTCAAGGATCCGCCCCTGCGAGTGGTTCAGATTCGCGAAAGTTTCATGCCGCAAAAGCATTGAATCATAATTGACATAACACTTAGTTTTTCGCAAATTGCAAAAGTTTCTTGCTGTGAAAATGGCTGTTGTTTACATTTCGTGAAAGTTTAGTGTCGGGAATATTTCTGGTTTAAAGTAAATAAGTAATAAAGCTCTGGAAAGCTATGAAATATCTTTATGTATGATATTATGTAAAGTGAACTCTTTGGAGAAAAATGGAGAAAAACAATAACAAGATGATTTTTTTTTAAAGTGGAAAATATAAGAACCAGATTCCAGGCAGCTACAGGCATCATATTGAAAAATTACTCATATTTCTTGTAGGTGATAATCAGCTTATATGAAATTTATACACATGTTTCAAGATTGGACATACATGTATATATAAACTTTTCAAGTTACTCCATATTTATATTTGTTCATGTAGTTTACTTTTTGCAGTGTCTGTATAATTGAGTATAAAATGGCATTAATATGTCTTGTGATAATTTATTGATATTATTTACTTTTTTGTGTTGCCTGTTTAGGAAAGTCCAAGAGAAGACAGCACAGTATGTAATTTTGAAGCATGGTGGACTCAATTTTGGGGTAAGATCATAAATCTTTTCAACATCATTGACACAGAGCAATATGTGAAAGATGTCTTTTCAGCCAATGCAGCATGTTATACAGAGAAATACATACATGTACATTTACTTACTCACAATATTGTAAAAAAAAAAAATTTAAATAGTGACTTGATCAAAGAAAAAGAAAAAAAAATACAAAGTAATGAATGGATAATGCCATTTAAAATATGTCAAAGATTTCACTTTAAAAAAACCCCCAAAATACTGGTCTATACACCTACATGTATGTGTACATTGTGCAGTGATTCCTTTTTTTGTCTTCTTTGTGCACTTTTTTTTGTTTGTTTAGTTTGTTTTGTTGTTGTTTTCTTTTGTTTTGTTTTGTTGTTGTTGTTGTTGTTTTTTTTTTTTGGGGGGGGGGGGGGTGTAATTTATGAATATAGCATTTATGAATCAAAATATCATACCAGAATACAAAGATCCCCAGTGGTTATGTAATCATTTATTGACATACATGTACATGTATTTTTTTTTTTAACCTTCCTAACCATTCCATCACCGATATGATTCTACAGGGCATTGAATCTTTAGGTACCCATCCGGACACAGGCCGAACCAGCAGGGAGAAGTACTGGATGAGACGTCTTCGCACCATCCAACCTCATGGCCTCAACATCCAGGAGGGAAATGATTAATACATCTTTTTAATACTCCCCTTCCCTACATTTTCATATTTATTATATATATGTATATGTATAAATATACACATGTGTCTATATACATATATATACACACACACCTACATATACACATACATATATATATGTATACACATATATTTTATTTGCATTTTACTTTATATGCTATATTTTGCACTTGTTGTAAAACAACTCGACTCCCTCTTTATTTTCTGCCCTACCACTCCATTGCACTGAACTTGTACAGCCCTTATTCCTTTCTCTTGTCTTTGCATTGTTCCTTATCCTGTTTGATGTTACCTCCCCACTTATCCTTAGTTTGCTTTCACAGGTTACCCACCCCTAAGCTTGGGGGTCCTCACTTATTACTCTCCTTTGATCTCCACGCCTTTGTATTTGTTTTAATCCCCCTCCACACCCACTTGACTCATGGGTTTTGACTCCCAACACTCCCCTTTTGTTCCCATTGTTTTGTGTCCACAGCTCCTTCCTTACAGTTTCTGTTACATGTAATCTCTTTTGTGCCTGTAGTCTCTATATATATACTTGTCTTGGTCTTTATGTTCGTCTTTTTGCATCTGACGAAGATTCTGCTAGGATCGAAAGCTCAGGCCCCTTTTGACTCCATTTTTTTTAAATTGATGATTGATCATAATAATTATATTGAAAATGACTGATTAATAATTATCCTTGTTACTGTATCCAGACTGGGTAACCCTGATGTGGGTAAGCTGTATCACCTTTAACCTCTATCTAATTACCATATGGATGATCAACACTGAGAGGAGAGAAGTGTAAGTAGGAGATCACTTTATTCGTTCAGGGGGGTGTTTCACAAAGAGTTAAGTTTGACTTAAAGTCGCACTTAAATTCCTAGTTGCGTGCGTTATATGGCACATCACCGCATTGGTCAGATCATGCTCAGGGGACGCACGCTTTTGGATAATCTACCAATGAGATTGCGCGTTTAATACCGTATGCGCAATGGCACTTACGCATGACTTTAAGTCAAACTTAACTCTTTTTGAAACACCCCCAGAAGTATTATATTATTTTCTTGTATGATAGGGTAATCATTGGAAAAAGATGGCAATTAAAAAAAAAGATTTACTTAAAAAGAAAGAAATTTGAGAAGTAAACTTTCATTCATCATTTATACAGTTAACTTTGCATTTATAAGTCGAATCTGTTGGGATCACAAAAAATAGTTCGACTAATACAAAATTTAACTGAGGAAATGTAAATAACATGTTTTGAATAGTTTGGTCAAAAAATTGATTTGACTTACATTGTAGGTAAAGTTTGACTTATGTGACTTCGAGTTTATAAGCAAGGTTAACTTTATTTACATGACCCATGTAACTCAGTTTATACATGTAGGCTATATGTACTTGCTGGCTACTGTAAACGTGGAATATTTCTCGGTGTGGAAATTTTTCGCGCATTTCGTGCAACATGAAATTGCGCGAAAATAAAAACACGTGAATATTATTTTAAAAAACATTCTTTGGCCCATGAGCCTAGCGCTTCGGCAAAACTAAAAACACGTGAAATTCACCTTACTTGGACAAGCGTGAAAAATTAATCACTTTCCACTTTTAAAGTATTTTATTTTGTACTTGAAAGAAGAGAGATGTTTGTAGTAGATATTTTATTCTTATGCTCATTCTGGAGTAATAATTATTTAGGCTATTAATAAGGGAAACTAATTGTATCCCCCGGCAGTATGCCGGAGGATACTTTGGATTCAGCAGCGTTTCGCCGCGCCGCCGCCGCCGCCGCCGCGTCACATTCTTGTGTGCGCTCTAGCGGTCACATTTCTCGACGAATTTTTTTCAGACTTCCTGTGGACGTGTATCTTGGTAAAATCTGGACCCCTATAGTTTCTGGTGATGCTGCCCCCAGTGTTCCGTCTTTTATAGGGTAAAAGGCCATATTTTTGGGGATAGTTTGTGTGCGCTCTAGCGGTCACATTTCTCAACGGATTTTGTTCAAATTTTGTATGAAGGTGTCTCTTGGTAAAATCTGGAACCCTATAGATTTTGGTGATGCTGCCCCCAGTGTTCCGTCTTTTATAGGGTCAAAGGTCATATTTTGATAGATGTCTTGTGTGTACTCTTGTGTGCGCTCTGGCGGTCACATTTCTCAACGGATTTCGT
Source organism: Heliocidaris erythrogramma (assembly GCA_025617745.1). NCBI lineage: Eukaryota > Metazoa > Echinodermata > Echinoidea > Camarodonta > Echinometridae > Heliocidaris > Heliocidaris erythrogramma. The sequence continues at coordinate 28,296,418 of CM046871.1, read as the reverse complement.
TCAAATTTTGCATGAAGGTGTCTCTTGGTGTAATATAAAAACCTATAGTGTTTGGTGATGCTGCCACCAGTGTTCCGTCTTTTATAGGGTCAAAGGTCATACTTCAGGTCATGGCGTGAGCGCACTCTGCAGGCCACATTTCTCAACGGATTTCGTTCAAATTTTGCATGAAGGTGTCTCTTGGTGTAATATAAAAACCTATAGTGTTTGGTGATGCTGCCCTCATTGTTCCGTCCTTTATAGGGTCAAAGGTCATTTTTCCATTTCTTGCACTCTTACTTCTGCATTTCTCGACGGATTTCGTTCAAATTTTGCATGAAGGTGTCCCTTGGTGTAATCTAAAAATCTGTACTTTTTGGTGATGCTGCCACCAGTGTCCCGTCTTTTATAGGGTCAAAGGTCATACTTCAAGGGATGGCATGAGTTCACTCTGCAGGCCACATTTCTTGATGGATTTCTTTCAAATTTTGTATGGAGATGTATCTTGGTATAATCTACACATCTTTACTGTTTGGTGATGCTGCCCTCATTGTTCCGTCCTTTATAGGGTCAAAGGTCATTTTTCCATTTCTTGCACTCTTACTTCTGCATTTCTTGACGGATTTCGTTCAAATTTCGCATGAAGGTGTTTCTTGGTGTAATCTAAAAACCTATAGTTTTTGGTGATGCTGCCACCAGTGTTCCGTCTTTTATAGGGTCAAAGGTCATACTTCAGGGAATGGCGTGAGTGCACTCTGCAGGCCACATTTCTTGATGGATTTCTTTCAAATTCTGTATGGAGATGTATCTTGGTATAATCTACACATCTTTACTGTTTGGTGATGCTGCCCTCATTGTTCCGTCCTTTATAGGGTCAAAGCTCATTTGTCCCTTTTATGCACTCTTCTGCATTTCTTGACGGATTTCATTCAAATTTTGTATGAAGATGTATCTTGGTATAATCTACACATATTTAATTTTTGGTGATGCTGCCCTCATTGTTCCATCCTTTATAGGGTCAAAGGTCATTTTTCCATTTCTTGCACTCTTCTGCATTTCTTGACGGATTTCGTTCAAATTTTGCATGAAGGTGTCTCTTGGTGTAATCTAAAAACCTATAGTTTTTGGTGATGCTGCCACCAGTGTTCCGTCTTTTATAGGGTCAAAGGTCATACTTCAGGGCATGGCGTGAGTGCACTCTCCAGGCCACATTTCTTGATGGATTTCTTTCAAATTTTGTATGGAGATGTATCTTGGTATATCTCTCAACACATTTCTTTCAAATTTTATATGAAGATGTGTCTTAGTGAAACCTACACATCTAATTTCTACACCATCCTTTTGTTTGAGGGAGGGGATGGGGGAGGGTCTTTGTCCCTCCTTCAAATCGCTGCCAGTGCCGGGGGATACATTTAGCATTGCGCGGCCCCAGCAATGCACATTTCTAGTTTTGTTTTGGTTTCCTGTAACAGTTCGTTAATAATTAGACCATGAAAATAGATTTTTGTTTGTTCATGTGCATGACAAATACATTTTGTTAAATGGTAAACTGTGAATTAAGTCCTGGGGGGGGGGGGGTTCATCAAGTGTTTTGTCAGTGACTTTTACTGACAAATTTGCTCTCAGCCAATCAGATGCAAGGGTTGCAATAGCTTATAACAGTCGTTGGTAAAAATCACTGACAAAACACTTGGTGAAACGCTCCCCAGGTTTTCCTGGCTACTCCCTTGAGCTAATGTACGTATTTTGTATGGGAACCGGGGGGGGGGGTTTCATGAAGTGTCTTGTCTGTGATTTTTGCCTACAAATTTGCTCTCAGCAAATCAGATGGAAGGATTTCAGTAGCCTATTGTCACTTGTCATTGATGACAGGTTTTATGAAACAGGGCCCAGTAGTCACAGGGTTAAAGAAAAAAAAGTAATAAATTGTACATTGCTAGAAAAAATACTCCGATCAGTCATGATGAGTTTCAAATTTTTGACCTTTTATTTTACATGTAGATTATCTTCAGGAACTAAAACATAAGTGAGCATGAACTGTGTATAGTCTGAAAGTTTGACATTAGGTGAACTCTTCCCTTTGTATACAATATATTTATCCTCTAATCAATATTCTTATACTGTAATCAATTTGTGGATCCCATTTAACATTCCATTTGTTGGTACACTTCTCAATCACTCTCCTTTGTAGTTTTTAATCTCATTCCTTTTCTGTATGTAATTTATCTGATTGAGTTCACTTGATGTCAAGCTAAACAGTTCATGGTCACTTATAGTTCCTGAAGATGATCTGAAATAAAGGGTCGAAAATTTGAAACTCATCATGACTCTGATTGGAGTATTTTTTCTAGCACTATAATGTACATTCATATCTTCTGTGGTAATAATAGAGTTGTACATGTTCATGAGATCATCAAATTACTGTAACCCCTTTTCTGTAGCTTTTCATATTCTCTGCATGTCTAGTAAGTACATTTAGTGGCTATAAAAGTACATTGGAAGTTGACATTTCATCCTCATTAGTATTTGAAGAAGTACATTACATTAGAGGCCCATTGAGGGACATTCGCATTGAGTAGCTCCTCAGCTACTGTACATATGTATACATGTATTTGACATTGTACAAGTATGTAGTTGCTTATTAGTTGTGTAGCTTTTTAGTCATCATTTTCTGTATAGATCTGTCTTTGAATATATGTAGAATCAAAACTAGTTATTGTGCTTATCTCATTGAGTCAGAGAGCTTTTGCCTATTTTGAAACTGAAAACAATGTCTATTTTTGTTTATAATTCCATTTTATTTCATTGTTTGACACACTTTACACTGTAGATGTACATGTACTTGTACTTGAACACATCGAGAATTGCACAATATCTGTTGGGGTATCGATGTAGAAAATGTTCCATTTAGTTGGAATGTATTTCCTTCTTCCTGTGCTTCCTGTTTCACAATCGTTTGACAAGGAAACTGTCCTTCATTTTTTTTTTTTTTCAATGCATACAGTTGTGTAATGTTTGTAGAGAATACATCTGGATGTAATGTTGAGGCTCCTTGAGATATTAATATTCAACTTTAAGTGTTAATAGCAGTATATGATCACAATGATTTGGAGGGGAAAAAGGGAAGTGAAGGAAAGGAATAAAAAAAGAATAGGAAGAGTGGCGTAGCACTTGTAAAACATTCATGGAAAATATAAGAATAAGAAGAAATAACAAGAGGTGAGTGAGGAGGAAGAGGGGCAGAAGAAGAAAATGGAGAAATACATGTTCAAGAATAAATGAAGGAAAGGGACAATGAAAACAAAAATGAAGAGAAGTAAAAAGAAGGAAAACATAGAAAGGAAAATGCAGAAATGAAGAAATTGAAAGACGCATAGAAGAAGAGGAAAATGAATAATGAAAAGGAGAAAGAAAAAGCAATAAAAAGAAAACAACTTCAAAATAACTTTGAAGGGATGTATTAAAGAGGAAGAAGGACAAAAAGAAATTGAATTAGAGAGAAGACTGAGAAGGGAAGATGTGAACATAGTCAAGAAAGAAAGAAAGAAAAATTACACTGAACATGATAATAAGAGGAGGATAATAAAGAGATGAGAAAGGATTGATTTGAGTACCTGGTATTTTTTGTTGTTCTTCTTTATATTCAGATTCTATCATCTAGTAACTTGGGGAGTTTCCCTACTCATGGCATGTATACCTTTGATTGGTAATCATTATGGACCGGCAGGTGCATGGTGGTAAGTGGAACAAAAATGTTCTTCAAATGATGATGATGATGACGGCAATTATGATTTTTTTTTCTCTCTTTTTACCTCGTACGAGGAACTTTATTCATATCAATATTTACAGAATATGTACATTGCCAAAATAAATCATTGATGACATTAAAACTTAAAGATACTGAAGTACTTGATCAATTGCCTTTAAATCATGGTATTTACGAATACATTTACAGCTCAGATATTGACGTAATTCCAACTTAAAATTTATCCACAAGGCTTTAGTCGTAGCATTTAATAGCTCTTGTTTTTTTCCATGAATTCTTAACATATTCGTTATAGATAACATATTGTGCAAAATGTATAATGATATTAATCATGAAATTCTTTTCGTCTGCAATATTGAATCCAATTATCATAACAATATTATCAACTTTTACTTGTGTCTGATATATATTTTTAAAAAATCATTCGTTCAATAATTTTCCACAAGATCTTTACTCCCTTGCATTCAAATAATATGCACATTGTTGTATCTTGACACTTACATATATTAGATTGATTATCACTTAAAATATTCCATTTGAATAAATCCGTCTTTTGACGGTAGTTTTCTGTGAAGAAGCTTGAAATTAAAGTGCTTGATTTTGTTATCTTTTATATAAATTTATTATATACTTAAATTTGAAAAATATAACTTTATCCCATACAAAATCATCTTGTAATTTTAAACAGTCAATCCAAAAATTAAACTAGTATGGTTCCGTCTGTTTCAAATCAACAAATAAATTATAATGTTTGGCTTTCATATTAACAAAATCGCCTGTAGAAATTTTGAACAAATCAAGTTGGTTTTACTCAGTAAACTGTATATCTTTTGTGTTATTTAACCATATTATCAGGAATACTTTTTGATAGCTCAAAGTGACACAATAATTTTTTTTATTCTAAATCAAATCAGCACTTAATTACCATTACATGTATGTTTATGATTGCATGAAATGTATGATATGCATACTTGTGCAATACTGATGTTTAATTTTGATAAAAATCATTAACTTCCTTCGAACGTCCATCTATTATTACTTGTTTAACACTCATGATTCCCATAATGTCCAACTTTTGAAGAACAGCATTTTGTTATCATACTTTATGTTACTATTTTTCGAAATAATTTGATTTCCGATATCTGTTACCTTTTAATAAATCAGTGAATGTAATGGATGTATGGCCATTATGATGATGATACAATTTGCTTTAGTTGCACTTAATTACCCTTATGTTTGTGATTGCATGAAATGTATGATATGCATACTGATATGAATGTTTAATTTGATAAAAATCATAGCAATTTATAGTGCTTTTTCTGTGAGATACATAGCACAAATGAGAAACATCTTAGGTTGCAAACATGGAATCCGATGTTATTGTATAATAATATTTTTTTCAGTTCAGTTCAGTTTATTTGGCAATTAAAAAGCAAAACAAACAAGTCATATCATCATTAACATTTAAATATATGAAGCCAGGACACACAAAGAAGCAACTTGTGCTTATAAATGTGGGCCCTAATAATAATAATAATAATAAAATAATCAGGGAAAGGTATAGAAATTCAAGTTGAGACATGATATTTCTATTCTGAGATTAAAACCATATTACAGTATGGAGTTATAAGAAATCAAAAAGTCATTTCAATATCAATTTTTTTGTGTATAATCTGATATACTTGTCTCAATGTATACTTAAATTTTGTATTATACAAGTGCATGCAAATTTATTTGCATATCTAGATATCTGATAACGGCAGTTTTAAGTACATATACGTGGGAGATGTTATGCAACTTTTTGTTCAGGCAGGTCTTTAGAGCTTAAATTCTTTAATATGTAGATATTGTAGACAAGCTTAAAGCTCAAGAATTATTAGACATAGTTTAAAAATGTACATTTGCATCTACATGTGCATGTATCTCTCTCTCTCTCTCTTTACATTTATTTACATGTAGTCCTAATATATTTATCCAATTATCATATTCACACATTTTGTTTTAATTGTGTGTATCGTTAAAATGCTATTTATCGTTCTCTTTCTCTCTTTTCTTTCTGTATCTGTCCCTGTTTCTGGCTTGATGTCTCTTTCCTTCTCTTTCTCTCTCTCTCTCTCTCTACTCTGTCTTCTTTTCATCTTTCTCTCTCTCTCTCCCTATCTCTTTCTTTATCTCTGTCTCTCTCTCTCTCTCTCATTGTCCATATTGTTACATCATACATAACACATAACTTATACATGTAATCTTTCTTGCTTTATCTCCCACAGTTGGATACCAGCAGATTACCCCTTATGGCGATTCTTCATGTAAGTTTATCTTTACAGAGTACTTTTTAAATTGATATTCAGGTAACGTTCCTCATTCATACATGTAGCATCTTAATGATGATTACACTATTCAAATAGTCATTTTTGAAAGATCCCCCCCCCCCCAAAAAAAAAATAAATAAACAAACATAACAGATATCTGTGACTTGAAATGATGAGAGAATGACACATCTGTAAAGGTAATATTTATATGTATATGTTTTGTAATTTATCCTTGCATCTTTAATTATTTTGTCCTCCCATTGTAGGTGGTATGGACCTCTATTTTTGCTGATATTTATCATGTTCGTTGTCTATGCCTACATCACTTACAAGCTGAGAAAAAGGGTAAGTATAATTTGCTATTTGAAATAACTTCTGCATCTTACCTTGTTCTATATATTCACAGGCAAATCCAATCCATGAGGGAAAACAGGGAAATAAATTGCTGCTGTCTCTTCCCCCCCCCACCCCCACCCTATAGCAAGTTTGGGAGGGCTGACATGATTCCTGATATCATATTTCTGAGGTTAATAAAGTGCATCTGAAAAAAAATGCTCCTATCCCCCTTATTTATTAAAGAGATCACTTCAATTTTCACAATAAAATAAGTATAGTTTTGCATGTACAGTCGCCCATTTTCAACACTCATTTCAAAGAAATTCATCTTTTCGTATGAAGAGTTTTTACAGTTTCTGTAGTTGTATGATCAATAGAATATTTTGTAATTACCTCGTCCCAATTTTCTTGATATTTTTGTTTTTTTAATGAAACCCAATATCGTTAAAAGTATACATGTACATGTACTGAACTTGTGAATTCCTTATGTTCCTATGCACCTTTAATTATTCATTATCATCTAAAATCTCATAGTTTGATCATCAAAATGGAAAGGGCACCATATGGGCACTCATATGAACTCAATCCAAAAGTCATGGTTTATTCATAAATTGAGGTGTAGTCCCAATTTTTTTAATGATGTCCCATGTGGGATTTTGCAATTAGGTTTCCTGAGGCATGACGCATTTGGGGTAAAAAAAATGATAAGAAAAGTTGTTCAATATGGCGGACTATAGGGATAGTAACTTCTATTTTATGTATGATACATCATCATGCATTTACCCAATGACCAAACATATCGCCTGTGTAGAGCCAGAAGGGCGTTAACTCATATGCTTTAACACAGAGTTAACGCCCTTCTGGCTCCAAGCAGACGATATGTTCAGAGCTGTGACATATTTTATATAGTTCTTAACTTTACTGATAAGAGTGGATGGAATTGGTAGTGATAGTTGAGATAAATAATCATAATCACTGTTTAGTTGATGATGTTAAAAGTGGAGAGGAATGGGAAGGGGTGGGGGAAGGGGGAAGGGGGAAGGAATGGAAAGGGAAATGGAAAGATGGGAAGGAGAGGGGAAAGTGGGAGGGGGCATGGAAGGGGAGGGGGAGATGAGAGGAGGAGGGCAAGAGGGAATGGGAGGGGAAAATGAGAGGAGGAGGGATGGAAAGGGGAGTTGGGGGTAGAAGGGGGAAGGGGATAACAATTATAATAAACACAGCATTTATAATGCACCGTTGATCTCGTAAGACTATTCTGAGGCGCAGAAGGGTATCAGTAGGAATGAATGATGGAAAGGGGAGGGGAAGATAGGGGGGAGAGGGGAGGGATAGGGGAAGAGGGAAATAGGGGGAGGGAGAGGTGGGGGAGGCGAAAAAGGTATTTTGTTATAGATGGCTGGAAAAAAGATACAGTAATACATACATGTATACGGCTGGAAATAAAGATGGTATTGGTGACAGCCATGATGCTGAAGATGCGACAGATGCAAGTTAGATCAATAAATGAAACTAATGATATTGCCGTTATAATAATCACTCTGTATGCATTAAGTTATCATCTCTTATCATTTTCTGTTTCCATAGATACGAAGCTGGCAGGGGACGTACGAGCCGGAGATAGAAAGGAGCAGACAACTCATACGAGAAGAGATCAAGCCTCTCAGAGCATATCCATTCATCTATCTTGTGCTTTCCATATTTCCACTTATAAACAGGTACTATAATTGTAAATGTTTGAATGTCCAGTAATAAGCCGATTCGTAATTAGTACATGGTAAAAATGACCCGAAATGATCCCAATTTGTACTCGAATGAGCATTGGTTTTAGTGGATGCGCATGATGGTGAGTACAAAATGACAGCGTATCAAAGTCATTTGTATATTAATATATCTTGGTACATACATGTATCAAGCAGAAGGCTAGAAGACAATTTGCAGTATTTCTGAGTAATTAAGCATTTTGTAGAAAAGAATATGCACAATGTTGGTTTGTGTAGGGGTCATTTTGAACCTCTTGTGGCAATAGGTTTAAGTTTACCTTTGACATCTGTACCTCAGCTAGTTTTGGTCTTTTCTATTTTCATTATCTTTCATTATGCCAGGATCCAGAATGCTGTGAATCCAGATAATGCCATCTTTGTACTGTATCTCTTCCACGCTTTGAGCTCCCCACTGGTCGGTCTGGTCAATGCAATCGTCTACGGGCTGGACCCCGAGACACGCAGTCGTCTGACGTGGACTCAAATAAAGGTAAGGTCTAATCTTCCTTTGACCTGAGATTTGTTATTTCTTATCTCCAGAGAAGCCCCCAATAGCTGAGTACTATTATACATAGTTTACTTCAGTTGGTTACATGATTATTAAAAGATGTTTGAATTTTTTTAGCCTTACAGATCTTTTAAGGTAACATTGATGTACTACAAGGATATATTATAGGGCCTTTGCTATTCTTTTAAGTGTACTTACTGGCAAATTGAATCACTCCCCACTTCTCCCCTCGTTACAGAATGGCAAATGTAGATTAATATATTTCCAAGTGACAGAGTCTGCAACGTTGATTTGACCATCAACCTTTAATTTCATGATGGTTACCTGCATTTGAGACATGGTCTGAGTATACACTGTACTTGCTGTACCCATGACATTATTGTATTCCTTTCATATTATTTGGAAGTCTGGGTAATTCAGATTTACATGTAGATAATCTATGCAGATCATGCTTACATTTAAATGTATCAAACAATGCCACATGAACTGTACATGTATTTTCAAATATATTTTCTTTTCATATTTCTGCATACATGAATAAACTACATTTTTCATTACCATATATATGCTATAACATTCTAATCTTAAAGGTATTGTGCAGTAGTGGTATTAAAAATAAAATTTGCATGATTAAAAATTGTCTCATATTGTCCGGCTTGCATAAAAAAGATACGTGCGTGAGATCATCTTGTATGCCACTCATGATTTCCGTTGACTTTCAGTAAAAAAATAATTGAAATGATCACATATCAACCGTTAACTTCTGCCCTACACTAGGGCCACTCACGCTGACCGTTCCCTGCAGCGTTTCGTACACATGTCGCGTAAATGGAAATCTCATTGGTGTTACACAGTGGCGGATCCAGGATTGAGTAACAGGGGGGGGGGGCATACAATCAACTTTTGGAAAAGGTAGACCCATATATTTTTGGTGTCGCCAGCTTCTCGAAAATTCGCTGTTGACAAAAAAAAATTTTCGCCAGACCTTCAAAATTCGCTCAGTGGGGGGGGGGGGGGTTATGGGGGTCCAGTTTCCCTCCATAATTCCCTGACAAGCAAAAAAAACAAAACAACAAAAAACAAAATTGGCCGGGGGGGGGGGGGGGGGGAGACACGTGCCCCCTGTGCCCCCGCCCCCTGGATCCGCCACTGTTACACGTGTGTGAATAAAGTACGACGGCCACATGCAATATTTGATGTGTATTTCTTTAATATTTTAGCCATTTTGAACCAATTTTTCTCAAACAAAAGTAACCTATGTTTGAAATTAATCGTTTTACATCAGTACATGTAGTAATTTTCAGTTCAGCTGCCAATGAAAGTAGTAAAATCACCAAAGTGCCCTCTTTCCCACTACTGAACACTACCTTTAACTTTGAACATAACTTTGAGCATGTAAAGGAACGGCTAGAGCTACAATGTAACATGGCCCAAAGACAAATGTGTAATCTCAATAACAACTGACTCATTAACAAAATTGTTTCATTTCTATATCTACATGTATACACAGCTATAATATATTTTTCCTTCAAGAGCTAACATGGGCCCAAGACAAATGTATAAAGACCACCGCACACTATCGGTCTATGATCCAATTTTGAAAGAAAATATTATAGCATTTGATATTTAAACAGTTAAACACATAAAATATGTTTTATTGAGGTTCTGAATAGTTACATACACTGTAAAATCCAGATTACGGCCTATTACGAGCCTTCTAGTCGGAGGAAAGGCCAGATTGGCTCCTAATCGTAGTGACGTCAGAGCAGGTATGCGATTGTCTACGATTTGAAACTGATTTGGCCCTTATTCCGGATATAAGGCTGACATCGCACCAAATTCCTATGTTGAGTATTCATATTATTGTTCAGAACCTGAATCAGGTGGCTTTCACTCATTATACTGCCTACAGTTAATGATACTGAAATTTATTTCCAAAATCGGATCATAGACCGATCGTATAGTGTGCGGTGGGCTTAATCTCAATAACAACTGACTCATTAACAAAATTGTTTTATTTAGAACTACATGTATAAGTATACTCAGGTATAATGTATTTTCATTCTGTGAACCACAACAGCAAACACCCACCAACATCTTTTTTTTTATGTCTCTCTCTTGTGACTCAGTACTTTCATATTTTAGTGATTTTTGTTGTAATTTTGTTGTTGTGTGGGAAGAATAATTTTGGGACAATTTGAGGCCTAATGGGGCTATTGCAATAGTCAGATTGCAAAAACCTATTGCAATAGTGCCTTCTGCATTTGGAGGAAAGGGTGAATTTGGCTGTTTTTCTACTACAAAGGAATTCCTCACTGATATTGCTGCCTAACCTTTCTCTCATTTCCTCCTCATCTCTCTGTCTCCCTCTTTCCCTTTCTATATTTCTCTTTCCTCTCCCTCTCTTTATCACTCCTCTCTCAATACACACTCTGTATCCTTCTTTTCTCCTGTTCTCCTCCCGTCTTCTGCCTCTTCCCCATATTTCGTCTCTTGTTGCCCACCTTTCTTTCACTCTCTCCCTCTCTTCTCTCTCTGTCTCCTTTGAATCTCAACTGTATCCGTATCTGCACCCCCTATTATAACACTAAGTCTTATTTAATTGATATCATTCTGGCACAGTTTATACAGTAATATGTCTGTGAACTTAATGCACTAGTGGAGTGGTCTACTTTGTTGTAAAATCTCCTTTGGAACTTTAGCAAATTGAATTTAATCATGATGTGTTCCAAAAATTTGCTGATATCCCCAGTAATTTATCAAACTATTTTTCATTGATATAAATGTTTAAAAAATGATTTAGAGGATTCAGTATTTCATTTCATTTCATCAATTTGAACGGTTTATTATAAAAAATAATGTGCCGATGATGCTGAATGGACCGCTTCGGTAATGTATGCAAATTTTATACATACCTTTCAAACAAAGGTTGTTCTTGACAACCTGAAAGCTTGCCGGACATAGCAACAATTAATGTATGCAAACTGGATTCCAAGCATTGAGGCTCATTTATAACAGGTTAATGGAATAGCTCGACCCTAGGTGCTCAGAGAATATGTGCATAAATTTGTATACATTTGGTCTATTGCACATAATCATCATTAAAATGAAATGTGCATAGCAACGTTACAAGAATTTACATGTGCCTTAGAAATACTGCAATGACGACGGAAGCCATTCATTTGCAGTATGTACATGTTGTATGTATTAGATTTTGATTTTACCACACCACAGGGTGCTCTTCAAAAACGTACGGCCCACCAACCCATCCGAGAGTACCCCCTCGTCTCCGCCCCCGAGACGCCCGATTTGGAAGACGTCTCGGTTCTGGCGATGAGACCCCAGTTCAAGAGCAACCACTACCAACACTTAGCCATGGCATAGGGCCATAACTTGTAACACCCTGCAGCCGAGTGCCTATCATGTTAGTTCCATGCATGTGGTCTTTTGTTAGATAATCACTTCTGCCTGACTGCTTGTAGTTTTCATGTAGCCCCATGCATGCACTATTATGTTATGGTTAATATTGTGTTAGATATTTGTTTCTGCCTAACTGCTAATAGTTTTCATGTAGCCCCATGCATGTATTTGTTACATGTATGTTTTGGTTAATGTTTAATTCTATTTAGCCCCTGTTATTTGCACATTTGCATATTGTCAGTGCACTCTACCCATGCTGTTGTATAATCATTTTGAATTTCTTTTCTGTGATTATTATCTTACAAGTCATTTCCTCTCCCGTATCATTATGATCTGAAATGGCGGGAAATGCAACATAACTTTATACAGTGCAGTTTTTAGCCCAAAACACTTGTGTGATTATCATAGTGAATCACAAAATTTGTGAAAGATCCTTTTCTTTCCAACATACATCTACACAGTGGAACATTGTTATAAAAAAACTCCTTTGGACCAAGGAAATTACGTCTTTATATGGAAACCTTGTTATATCAGGGCTAAAAACCAAATTATAAAGAAATGAGACCAGCAAAATTACCTTGTTATTAAGAGAGTTTTTAGAACAGTGTTTTTTATCATGAGGTTGCACTGTACCTGTGAATGTGTATTGTGTAAGTTTTGATTCTTGAAATCTTTTGGATGCTTCCCTCCAACATGAAATTGAAATTGAAATCTGTAGAGAAGGCTATTTCAAGTGAATTCCATCGAGTGATGATACATTCTATCACACGATTTTCAATTGTTGATGATGACATCACCAGCCTATTGTCGACTACACTGAACATATTTTGATCACTTTCATCTTGTCACTTTCATTGGTCATAGAGTATATTTTACAACCACTTGTATTAAACTGTTTCACCATTTTTTTCTTTATGAGATTAAAATCAAAAGGTTTAGATTTTATCACGTGATATTGATTTTAGTTTTTTCTACACGCACATCATTCCCTGTTTTATTTTAAACATAATTCTTACACGTATTTGTACTTTATATCCGTTTCTGTCAGTTACAGTTGTCTACATCATATTTTTCACCTTGCATTATGTTTCGAATTATGTTTGTGCACAATCTGTTTCGAAATGTGTTCATTATCTGTACTTTAAATACTCTTGTAGTTCATATTATCCATTAGATTCATAGTTTGTTGAACTTCATCCAATTGGTTCAGTTCTTTTTTTGTATGTGTCTTTACTTCTTTATATATACATGTAATAGACACGCACTGTACATGTAATTTACATGACTGTATTTACATGTACACTATATGTGACCCGTCACGTCAAAATGAGACAGAAGTCGCATTTTTTGAAATTGCATTTTATTATTGATTATTATTCTCCGTTTCATAAGCTTTAGTTTGGTATATAGTTCAACTCTAGAGAGTGAGTATTAGTGGAGATAATAGCTTTTGAATCTTGAGTAAAGTAGGGCTGTGGCAAAGTATTTCTTCGAGAAAAACGCTTCCAAAGTTTGACTTCCGTTTTGCAGTCATGCAGCATTTTCCGTTTGTAATGTCAAATAGATTTTTATAAAGCCCTTAGCAACCGTTTATTAATTCTAATAAAAACTAGTCCTTATGTTTCTTTAGGATCTCTTCTCATGAAAACATGAATTTTAATTCATTTAAGCCATGAATTCTAACGCTTTAAAGGGTAACAAATCAAGTAGTTTCACGGCACTGAAAAAGCTTCCCGCATCAACTTCATGCTTTTTTCGTTGAGCCTTTCCTATGCCGGTATGATTTTCTTAAAGGGTTGATTAACCTAGCTATAGTCAAAAGGTTTGTAAGTCTGTCATTTTGTGCGAGGAAATGTATTAGATTATGGTTCAAACTTTCAGAGGTTTTTATGTCATATCTTTTTCTAAATTAATCATGTAAACTTGATTTCTTTCAATGTTATTTGCTTTCTTTTTATAGCTTGGATTCGATTGTCGCAAAGTCATTCAGTTTTGGCAAATTTACTGATTAGACTATAGTCTTTACCAAGAATAATATTGACAGAGATCGTTGATGTCTGCATATGAATCTTACTTTTTTACTTTTCGTCTTGTGAAAGAGCAATAGAAATCGCCGCTTTCTTAAGCTGAAGAATTAACACACGATTATTGATTTTCTCTCTCTCCTTCTACATCACGCACCTGTTTCATAATCTCCACAGTTTTATTTCTTTCTTTTGAAAGCTAACTCTCTTTTCGGTTCGCTCTTTACTTATTACCAGATTAAACAACGATGGAATGAAACAGAATCATAATAAAGAAATTGTATCCTGCTCTAGTTAGTTCTACCTTCAAAAAATGTTTATAAATGCGTCTTTCTTTTCTTTTCGCCATGTCAAAGAGGTATAGAATTCGCCCCTTTCAAAGAACAAGGATTAAGTCACATCCTGCCTTAGCGAGACGATTGATTTTTCTTCTCTCTCATTGTCCTTCTCAGGGGCCGCAGAACGTCTTGGAAAGTGGAGGGGCTAAGTGGGGGGGGGGGGGGGGGGGGCTGCGTGTATAACCACATTTTTGCACTGCCATACATTTGCACGTGTTTACTGAAAAAAGTTGGGGGGGGGGGGCTGCAGCCCCCAGCCCCTGTTTCCGCGGTCCCTGCTTCTCAATCACGAGCTTGTGTCATAATCTCCACACAGGTCCTTTTGTGTATGGTTAAAAAGCTTCATTTCTTTTATCATCAATTCCCCATGTTCAACAGCAGGATAAAGATTAACTGCTTCTTAGCGCCGCTCTATAGTTAATAGAGCTTTATTTTTTTTTTAAATTAACGCCCGAACCATCTCTCTCTCCTTCTAAATCTTTCACCTGTATCATAATTTCGACTGTTCTTCTTAATTCTATTTTGAAAGCTAACTCTTTCTTGTCTGTTCGGCTTTTTTAACGAAAAAGAGATTTGGCCGCTAATTATCATCATGTTGACTGGCGGTATGAACATGACGAAAACAAACTGCATCTTAGCTTGAAAGTTCGTTTCTCCCCGCTCTATAGTTAACTCAAGCTTAAAACAAATCAGATACTTGTTTCACTATCGCGACCGAGGGCCTTTTCATTCTAGTTTTACAAAATAATTTTCTTTTATTTTCGTCTGTTAAAAAGAGTTATAGAATTGGCCGCTTTTTAACGTCATGTTCAAAAGCGGGATAGAGATAAACTGCTTCTTAGCCCCGCTCTAGTTAACTAGAGCTTAAGAAAATAAATAATAATGACAACTGCTTTTTGTAAAAATTGACACCCAGACAATTCTCTCTCTCCTTCTAAATCTTTCACCTGTATCATAATTTCGACTATTCTTCTTAATTCTATTTTGAAAGCTAACTCTTTCTTGTCTGTTCGGCTTTTTAAACGAATAAGAGATTTGGCCGCTAATTATCGTCATGTTGACTGGCGGTATGAACATGCCGAAGACAAACTGCATCTTAGCATGAAAGTCATCGGTTCTCCCCGCCCAATAGTTAACTCAAGCTTAAAACAAATCAGATACTTGTTTCATTATCGCAACCGAGGGCCTTTTCATTCTAGTTTTAAAAAATAATTTTCTTTTATTTTCGGCTGTTAAAAGAGTTATAGAATTGGCCGCTTTTTATCGTCATGTTCAAAAGCGGGATAGAGATAAATTGCTTCTTAGCGCCGCTCTAGTTAACTAGAGCTTAAAAATAAATAATAATGACAACTGCTTTTTGTAAAAATTGACACCCAGACAATTCTCTCTCTCCTTCTAAATCTTTCACCTGTATCATAATTTCGACAGTTCTTCTTAATTTTGACTCTTTGTCTGTTCGGCTTTAACGAATAAGAAAATAAGCAGGGGGCGCAAGGGGCGTGCGCCCCCCTGTTTTGTGAGACAAAGTATGCCCCAGACCCCCCAGATGGCCGTTTGACTTCGTCAAACGGAGGGTTTCTCAGTGTGTGCCCCCTTTCTGTAAATCCTGTATCCGCCCCTGGCTAACTGACAGTATGAACATGATGAAGATAATAGCGCGTCTTAGCTTGAAAGTCATCGATTCTCTCCGCTCTATAGTTTACTCCAAAAAAAATGTATACAATCTACTGGTGTCTAATAGCTAATTTCTTTTCTTCTTCGCCATGTTATAAAGAGGTGGAGAATTCGCCCCTTTCAAAGAACAAGGATTAAGTCACCTCCAGCAAGAGACGATTATTGATTTTCTCTCTCTCTCTTTGTCCTAAATCGCGCGCTTGTTTCGTAATCTCTACACAGGTACAAGTACTGTTCTTTCTGGTTAAAAGGCTTATTTTCTTTTCGGCTTTTCAAAGGGTTACAGAATTTACCCCTTATTATTATCGCGTATCAATAGTTTCGTTGTTCGTAAGTCATCTTTCCAGTTCTTCTTACTTCTGTTTTGAAAGCCAACTCTTTTCTATTCCCTCTCTACTTTCAATAGATTAAACAGCGATGGCTTAAACCAGCTTCGTAATGAAGAGATCTTTCATTGACGATTAACAATTCTCTGCGCTAGTCGAGTCTTGCTTTACGAAATCTACCACCTTCTCAATTTCAATTTTTTTTTTTTTTGCTTTTAATAGAGCTAAATAATTTGTCTATTATTTTCACACGCACCCTCACCAGATGATTAGTGAATTCTTCTCTCTCTCTCATTCTGAACATGTATCACATTCTAACACATTTTCATTGGCCGTCACAATTTCATTTGGTTCAACCCCCCCCCCCCCCCCCCCCCATTCAAAGGATCTTGGGACTTATTTCACTTTCAGACTCTCTTTAAAGTGATACTAGGCTGAGCAAAGTAATCAACAAAATAATCAACTTGTAACGAAAAAGAGACAGAGAGGGGAGGTACTGATAACTGAAACAGAGAAAGAAGAAAAAGATTTTTGTTTAGCCTGCACTCAAAACGAAACAAGAAGGACTCCCAAAAATAAAGATTAATGAAATATTGATAATATTGTACTTTATTATAGCCTAACGGGACCAAAGTAGTACGAATGCGATGATAACAGAAGCAATATCTGATCTTAATCTTCAGAACAATTCGAGACGGCACGAGCAAGCCAGCGTGATCGAGCATTAAGTACATGTTGCAAATTCTTTTACAGAGATCATGTGACTGCGAACGTCCAATGAACAAAGCCACGCGTCGCTAGGGGCGGGGCCTAGCGGATGGCTTTCTTTTCGCTCTGGGACGAGCCAGCTGTCCGAAAAAATAGAAGAGTTGACCCAAAAAACACTCGCAGAAAAACTGCTTTTTCTACCCTTTCCCGTTATATTTAGGACTCAATTTTTTTACAGAGCATTCATGAAACATTGAAGATTCAAATCAGCTAAGAAAAAAAAAATGATGAAATTTGAAGTTTTTTTTAATTTGCCCAATTTTCTCGAGTTCTAGCCCAGCGACTTCTGTCTCATTTTGTCGTGACGGGTCACATATATGTGAAGTGTATGCCATGAAAGACGTTTTAATGTAAAATGTGTGATGCTCACAGCCAAGGGAATATGTCTATTTGCTTTTAAAACTTACAGGTTTTTCTGTAAAGTGTACATGGCTTTTATCAAAAGGACTATGGCTGTCAGTTTGATGGTGCCTTGTATACTGGAAGTATACTTCTGAAGTTTCAATGTACATCTACATGTACTAGAACATTATAGACATTTCTCAAATTGAGATTGATAGTATATCAGTAGCCTATACAGTGCGTATAAAAAAAAACGCAACATATCTCCTCTTTCCAATGATATCTTATTTATTCGTACACGGTCATGGATGGCTGAGTAATCATACTTTTTGGACAATGGGACAAAGTAGACCTGGGACCAAGTTTTAGACACTGCAAGAATCATGGCACCTTATTAGAAATTAACTTAATTAACAAAATGGAATAATGAAATTAATAATCGCAGCTTACCATTGTCTTCTTTAGGATATCTCTTATTAACATTACATCCCATGCCCCTCAACATGGCCCCCATTCCTTTCCACACAGAGATTAGCTAACCCCAAGAAAAAAGTCACAACAAGTCAGATCCGGAGATTGCGGTGGCCACTCCACATCATGAGATGGAGAATTGAAAAGGATTTATGCTGGTCACACTAACTGAAACTTGGTCCCAGGTCTACTTTGTCCCATTGTCAAAAAAGTATGGTTACTCAGCCATCCATGACCGTGTATGAATAAATTAGATATCATTGGAAAGAAGAGATATGTGGCTTTAAGGTGTTACTACTCACTTTGGTGTTAAGCTAACACAATCTTCACAAATTTGAAATTAAAATCATGTTGCATTTTTTTTCCATACGCCCTGCATAAACGGAATAAGTATTAGAACTCAATTTTTTTCTCCATTCCTGAAGGAAATTACAGCAGAAAGCTTAACGGCCTCTACGTACATACAATTTTAGACCTGAAATATTATTTTGGTTAGTTCAGCTTTTCAACTTTTCAACTTTTCAGCTTTTCCAGTGCACTGTTTTAGCACTTGTATAAAGTAGGATCTAAATACATGTACAGGTACTGTATCTAATATTACATTTAATGTGATTTGAAATATGGGTTATTTTTTATTCATGTTCACACTCACTCTCCATTTTGCCTGGCCTTCAATCATTTGATTGTTTTTTTTCTCCCTTCTCTCTCCCTCTCTCTTTCTGTGTCTCCCTCTCTCTTCCTTTCTTTCCCTTTCTCTTTCTTTCTTTCCCTTTCTCTCTGTCATCCTTCCTCTCCACAGCTTGCACTCCGATCCAGACGAGCCGAGAAGGCTGTCATCCAAGAGTACGCCGTTCAGAAGGACATGCCTCCCCCAGACGCCCCGCCCACGGAAATCCCTGACCTTGCCAGCCCGTGTTCGGAAGACGGGCTGACAAGGGCACCCGTTGAGCAACCTTCTGAGATAGTAGAAAATGGGAACTCTGAGGGAATGGAGGGAGGGGCAGAAGAATGCAGTGTACGTGTAAATGTGGGTGTAGAGGGAGGTGACACCAATGAGGCAGGCTCAAGTTTGAATGCTTAAGAGGGTGGGATTGTACCCTTCAAATATTTGTGGGAAACGAGAAAGGAGGGGGGGGGGGGTAGTGATAGATCCAGGGCAGGGAATATAATTTTCTTCCCTTTCTATAACATATATTGGATTAACTTATGTATCCTGTACAATGTGTACTTCCAATCTGTGTGCCCCCAACCCCCCCCCCCCCCTCCCCATCTTTGAGATATTTGTGGGACAAGATGGATGGAGGCCTTAACATTCAGGGTACCTGATGACTACTTCTATGAAAGAGGCCAGTGCATAATTAAATACACTGTATACATGTCCATGTATATATTCATTCTAAAAAAAGAGCTCAATATACAGTTTTTTCCTCAGAAACTCAATAATAAACTGTGCTAACGTGTCAAGTATTAAGATATGATGTCATCCAACTATATATATTGTTGAAATAGTATGTACTTGTATACACTTATATCCTGCATGTATTGTGTAAATAATGCATAAATGCTTGTAGGATACTCATTCCAGTACTTGTACCCAGTTGTATGTGAAAAGTAAAAATATATTGCATTCTCAATTTATTCTTGTAGGTGTAATACAGGTGTATGTGTGCGATGTTTTGTAGTAATGTATATATTTCGACCAGTTGTATAATGACCAGTATTAGCAGTATTGAGCGACTGAACAGATATCAATATTAGTAAATATTTTTGTGGCCAGGTACAAAGAGAAGGAAGGTACATGTAAAATGTGGTTGCACAAAAAATTCTCTGGAGCCAATTGCTCTGCGGCCAGTATCCTGCACTGACCAAATTCTTAACTTCAATCCCTAGATTAACCCAACCCTTAATCTCATCTTAATCCTATTTCAATGCTAACACTAACCCCACAACCCCAGTTCAGTTGTCACTGGTGCATCTGTCAGAGCACCAAAATACATTACTAATTTTCTGACATAACAAAAATCGTGTATTCCCTTTAAATACCGACCTTTAATGTTTGAAAAATACATGTACAATACTTTCATAACAAAATTTGTATTTGTAGCAGACTACATGTGTATATAATAATAATAATAATAATATGTCCATTTATATAGCACAGCTAATGTACTCTACTGCGCTTAATACAAAGTATCACATTATTACCCCAGCTTTATCCGAGCCGCCATGATAAGCGCTAAGGCATTCAAGGAATTTCTTCTTAACGGGGACCCATTTACTTCTCCTGGGTATATCTGATGGCAGCAAAATAATGTGACATAAGCAGTGACCATTGTTGTGGCAAGAGCCTTCCGGAATGTAGAGTTCTTGTGAATTTTGCAAACTTTCATTTGTGCAAAAGGTTTTGGTGTTTATACAGGGTCTGCTCGCTATTTATGAGGACCGCTATTTATAAAGGACAATATTCATTTACGGTAGTCACGCGTTATGGATAGCGGGCCTTACGAATAGCGGTCATTATGACTAGCAGTCCTTATGACTAGTGAGGTATTAAAGTTGTCTATGGTTTGCTCGCTATTTATAAGGGCCGCTGTTTATAAAGGACCGCTATTCATTTAGTCACGCATTATGGATAGCAGTTCTTTTGAATAGTGGTCATTATGACTAGCGGTCCTTATGACTAGCGAGGTTACCCCGTTTTTACAGTTCGTGACTTGCACAAGGTGTCGAATGAAGGAAGTACCGGTAGTGTTCCAATGTAATTTCATTGTTTAAGGGTGCTTAAGGGGCATTAAAATGTGGTTCAAATATTAAAATTCAAAGGCTGGCCTTAGGGGGCCCTCGTCTGAACACAGCCTCATGCAGTGCTTTCCATATGCTCTTTATTTTTAATAGCTTATAAATGCGTCTTTCAACTTTAATACAGGTAATTGATAATTGTGAAGCTTTTCAGTTTTAGATGCAGTACATGTGATTAAAATTCTGCAATCAGGCAAAAATTAGAAATACATGTACATGTATAAGAACAATGTATATTTGTAAATGAAATTTCATTTTGTGTATTTATGCAAACGATAGGTCAGTTATTGTATGTGTATACCATATATCTTAAAGTGTATATATTTTTTGTAATGCTTGATATTATATACCATAACGTTGTATAAAGGAATTAATTTGCATTGAGGCATTCGTAATACTGTATGCTCAGTGCAAAACAAAAAAACAACAAAAACAACAAAAAGCATATGAAAAAAAAGGAGACCTTTCAAAAATGTTTTGCTAGAAATTTTAAATTTGTATATTTCTTTATTAAGATTTAAAATATTTATTTACTATTCATGAGACCTTTCAAAATAAATGTTTTGCTAGGAATTTTTTATTTTTGTATTTATTTAGAAATATTTTATTTACTATTCATGAGACCTTTCAAAATAAATGTTTTGCTAGGAATTTTTTATTTTTGTATTTATTTAGAAATATTTTATTTACTATTCATGTTTAAGTACATGTACATGCATGTACATTCATATACATTACATAAATACAAATTGTGTGTGTTAAAAATATTAATTTTCATCATGCATATGTTCTTGGAATAACTATTTTTCGCCAAAAATATAGTTTCAGAAAGATTTGATACTTTGGTAAAAGAGCTGGACTATTTTCCCCCATATGGAACTATCCTTTGGAAATCAAATTTGTGGAAACATACATTTAATTCATTCAATGGAAAACAAAAATATGTTATTCCTGTATTCGTGTGCTTGTACCATGTGGCCTGTATTCTGAACTCTGGTTTAGCTTAAACCGCAGTCTAAGTGTGGTTTAAACCATTATACCCTTAAAACTGGAGTTTTTGAAAGTCACATTCGGGACTCTGGTTTAACTTAAACTCCAGTCTAGTTTGGTTCAACTTTGTACAGCAATTTAGAGTGGACCTGTGGTTTAAGCCAGTTTTAATTAAACTTTGGTACTTAGACTGGAGTTTAAGTTAAACCCGAGTTCAGAATATGGGCCTACATGTATGACTATTGACGTTATGATCATTGCTGTGTATTGCTTTAAGGAGATGTGTACAGTTGTTTGTGAATATATGTAAAGCTCGCACAAAAAAGATGAATTAAAAATACCCAGATGTATTAATTGCAATACTTTCCATTTTTGTCACCTCCTTTTGTTGTGTACATGTATCTTTGAATTTTGTTGTACATATGAGAAAGGGACATAAAAATTTACATGCAATTTACTGGACAATATCTCGCCCTTGAAATCTGATACAGAGGAAAAGCTCTTTGATTTGAGATACATGCATGATTATACCGTACATGTAGTGGTAGGAATTATTACATAAGTTCTGAAAGTTTAGAATTCTGAATTTTTGTTGCTCCGAAGGTTTATAATTCTTAAGATGAAATGGTGTTCATCATTAGAAAAAAAATGAAATGGGGTTAGTAATTCTGAAAATGAAATAGTCTAGAACCCAGTATCATTTTGGGAATTATTCGGAATGGCGAATCCCATTTCAATATTTTCTGAAATATGAAACTTTGGTACACGTATAATGAATTCTATTTCACGTATGGAATTATGAACGCGATGATAAACGGACCTTCATAGTACTGCAACAAATTATTGCACAACAAAAAAATTTGCAATATATTTTTGACATGGTTTCTGTTTCATGATTTCTAGGAGATACATGTCCTGAATGTTTCTTTAACGGTATCTAAAAGACCTATCCAGTTCAAGAGTAATCGGCACGCAGCACAACTGGCATGTCGTTATCAGAAGAAAAGAGGACTAAAATACAGGTTTGCTCAGGGATTGTAATGTGTTTTTTTAATAATTATTCTTCCAAAACAATACAAATGAACAAATAGATCCAAATAAAGTCGATAAGTCACAAATTAACACATTTTTCACAACAGAATCTTCACCTTGTACATGTACAATATATATCATTCATATTGGTAATCTTATAAAAATATTTTCTGTACAATTGATTAATATATATCTCTTGGTAATATATATGGCTAACTTTCATATATTTGTACATCATTACAAACATACATTGTAGCTATTTGATTTGCATTTTTAATGCTACTTACAAATTTGCGTTTTGTAGAATTGTGTAAGTACGTGTATAAACTCGATACAAGGTATTGATTTACTAAACATTGCATGGAAATTGGGCGAAAAATCAGAAATTTGAAAAGGCCATATAATATAGCTTAACCCGTTGATTACTAAATTCTCTCACTCTCATAGGCTTAATACAGGAACCACCGGATTCCCGTAGGCAATTCTCGCTACCTCAAATATGCAATTTTCGACGTACAGGGCAATATTATGCATGGAAATGGTCCGCATCTTCGTCAACTTCACTTGCGGTCCGTATTGAAATACTACGGCTTATGAATAAAATGAGTGCTAAAATGCTTAATTTTTGGATGGCATGACATAAACCACTCAAATTTTGAAAATGCAACCAACTGTCTCAATAAACCATGATGGTATCTTTTCAAACATGTCGGTTAAACTCAAACTCGAGGATTTTTGTAATACCTGCGTACATTTTCAATGCAAACAGACAAACACTTGTCGACCCAATCGGGATATTGTCAGCACTGCGCATGCGTGGTTTGCATGACAAACGCCATCTGTTGGCGAAATTGCGTATTTGGGGTAGCGAGAATTCATAACGTTTTAACTGCACATGAACACGCAAAGCGTCTGAACTAAAAAAAAAAAGAAATTTGTTGGTGTATAAATTGACCGCGAAGCCATTGCTGGAGGCATGAAGAACTCCAATGCATATATTGTTGTTCATGTCCATGACATTACCACACTCGGGGTTGCCTCTTAAAATTCATGCTTGTACACAGAAAAGCCTGAAATATGGCCTAAATGTAATTTGCTAGGGACTGAATTCAGACTTTTGCCTGAGAACTGGCATCTCTACACACTGCAAAGGAGGTTATTGGCAATGTCCTTTTTACACATTTTCTATAAGCGCATAGGGACTTTCTCATATACATTGTAAGTGATAAGCGATGTATAAGCGACATTCATTATTATTATCACATTTACATGTAGATGTACAGCATGTTATCAAAGATTGAAATTGTAAACCGAAAGCACATAAGTTGTACAATTTAGAATATTGTTTACTACATATATCTTGATACGCATATACATGTAGTTAATTTTAGCACCATAAAGTTTGAGTAGGAAAATTAACTTAATATACATGTACATGTATTAAAGCGGAAGGTGACATATATTGCATTTACAGAGCGCAGTATGTGAATACTTCAATGCGCTTCATAATGTTGTTTATTATTACCCCTGGTCATTGGATTTCAAGCCCGCACACAAGTGTGCACCATCTCCACTCCTTAGGGAGCATTCCTACCATTTTGCACCGTTCACATGCATGCATGTAGGGCAATGGCAAAAACAATCACATTGACTTCCGGCAACCCTCACAGGTACCCATTATCTCCTGGGTAAGAGTGGCATACATGTAGAGTAAATGTCTTGCCAAAGGACATTAACGCCGTGGCGGGACTTGAACCATGTGATCCACAGTCCGGTGACGTATCTACCAGACCACGACACCTCTACATGTGTGTTTACAAAGATGGATAAAAATATATGGGGGAAAAAAATCATAATGAATGTGCAGTACGCCACAAAATATTGCGACCTGAGAGCCACAAGGGCGTTAATCCTACTCAGAATGTTATTACATGTTGTTAATACCCTTCTGGCTCTCAACAGAAGAAAAATTTGACTCTCAGACACAAAGAAGTTAGTAAAGGCTTGCTAATTGAACATAAAGGCATCTGGGTCATTCCATGAGGGCAGGGCAAAAATTATGACGATGTCCAAGTAACACTGCTATGAGATCTTCTATTACACATGGAGGATGAAATCCTCTGTTGGAGATTTTTAATAATGCAATGAATATGTATAGTAGTGCCCAGCCAGAATCATTCCTGTTTCAGTTGGTACTCTTTCAAAAAGCTTTGCTTAAAATGCATTTATTATTTTACCACCATTACATGGACATCACATTTATATAACAAATTACATATAATTTTGTTCTGCCATATTGATTCACCACGAAGCTAGAGTACTTCTCAACACAAGTGGCTATGCTTTTTACGCTGAACTGAATTTTAGTAAACATTGTTATGGTTGATAGAAGACATATTTCCTCCCTTCTGGTATGTCACAAAAATTGCCCCAACCCCGTGGAATGACACATCTGTTTATGAAGCACAAGAATAATATTTGAAAGTTCATAAACATGGCTATTATATACATGTACAGACGTTTGTTTCACATCATTTTGAAGTCATGAACTGCACATGTACTATGCAGGTACAGGACATTATTATCTATTATTTGCACATCCCTTTTGATAACTGTATTTCAGCTTTAAAAAACGCATTAACTATAAACAAAAATACATAAATACTTTTAAGATTTTACAAATATATAATTTTAGGAATAAATCAAAATATACATCTATCTAAAGTTTGTCTTTGAAGTTCTTTATCTTTATCTCACCATATTCTGTTAATGCAGAATCATACATGGATTATACAACTGTATGCATATACATGTACATGTACATGTATACTGTATGCAGAAATCCCTGCATGGCAAGTCCGGCCTTGTCCCATAAATGTGTATATTGCCAACTTAACCACAGAATTTTAGTATTCTTAATAATTGTATCAATCTCATTTTATCTAATATACCTTGGATCAGAGAAAATATGAAGAAAAAAAAATAGAGGATCATAATCACATTAACCCATAGCAGTTCAGAGTGTTCTTACAATCTAAATTAATCTGTTTTCCCTCCTCAAATTGGCCACAATTATTCTTATTTTTCCACTACTTCCAGTTTGAAACTCCTTGCGTTTGAAGCTCCTTGCTCCTATTAAATAGGTTTAAAAAATGTTTATTAAATGAACCGATGTGAATGAAAATTGCCAAATTTAAAAGAAATATTGCTAATTTGTACACAAAATAGTGATTTCACATTTTACACCACGTTGCCAATGTAGAGTTTAATGATTACTTACAATTAAATTGCTCTTATTCGTGAATGGCACAATGTAATGCATTGGAAATAGGCTCAATTTTTTTTTCTGTGACTTTTGCTCCCTCTGCTCATGTATAATATATAATTCTTAGCATTTTGGATCAAAGTTAATGCAAAAACATCACCTAAAGGAGGCACGAGACTGCTATGGGTTAATGACTCCATGATTGGTAAAGGTATAAATGTAGGACACAAAAAGACCCTGGACTTGCCCTTCCTAGAATACACACATGTACATGTGCATCATGACTGAGCATATTTAGGTAGCTTTATAGCAAAACGTCCTGGGGCGCAAAACCGCAGGAAAGACGCATATATGACAAAATTATTCAAAATCAAAATTCCATTTTATATATAGAGGCAGAACCAAAATATTAGGATGTAGAATTAGTATTTACCTCTTTGAACACTCTTAAGCAAAGATATGAAAATATTTATTCACATATGTCCGATTCTAATTTTAGAAGCACAGACAAAACTAGCAATTTCCTCTTTGCATCTTTCCTGCATCTTCATCCGTCATTGGTTTTCGCTATAAAAGCTACATGTACCTTATCATCAAAACAGAAATATTGTCTTAATCAAATATCCTTGTTTGTTCATGACCACATGGTTATAAACAAGACTGAGAATAATGTGTGTGGTACATTGCTGTATTCCATTACATGCTCCTTCATGTTACACAGTGAAAAAAATAGACTAAAGCATATTGCGTTTCACATTTTCATACCATATGAAAGTATGCTGAGCAGCCTTTCTTTTGCTTTTCCTGTACAGCAGCGGAAGTAACTATAAGTCCCTTAAATTTGATGATAGCGAAAATAAGAAGTATGCCACATGTAGTCTTCAACAGTTGTCAACTTCTTCATACATCAACAATCTTTCTGAGTATATTTAGGAAAGAAGAAGTTAGAGTAAAGGATGGTGATGTCTTCAAGAGCTTTAGAACGGCAAACCACTGATGGGATGATTTTACTTTACAGCAATCAAAGTGATGCTGAGTCGATGCTACGTGTAGGTACACGTAGCTGGGAAACGACATTCATCTCCCCCTTCATTCATCTCCCCCTTTACGACATTGACACTATGTCTGAGCACATTTAGGAAGCAGTCTGAGTAAAGAATGGTGATTTCTTCAAGAAGTTTAGAACCCATGGGATGATTTTAATTTACAGCAAACTGTGATTCCGAGTTGATGCTACGTATAGGTACATGTATACGTAGATGGGAAAATGGTTTTCTTCTACGTTCATCTCCCTCTTCACAACATCATCACTCTGTCTGAGTACATTTAGGAAAGAAGAGGTCAAGAGTGAAGGATGGTGATGTCTTCAAGAGGTTTAGAACCCACAGGATGATTTTACTTTACAGCAATCAAAGTGATTCTGAGTCGATGCTACGTGTAGGTATACATAGATGGGAAACTATGGTTTCCTTCTACATTCATCTCCCTCTTCCAATAATCAACACCGTGTCTGAGTACATTTAGGAAGAAGTCTGAGTAAGTGATGATGCTATCTTCAGGAGGTGTAGACGAACAAATTGCTCATGAGATGCTCTTCCTTTACAGCAGTAAAAGTGACAAAGTTCATTTGAGTTGAAGCTTTGTGAAGCTACATGTACATGTACATGGACATGTTCTTGTCATTGAAGAATTCTTCTGGGGAGCGTTTTATCAAGCGTTTTATCATTGATTTTTACTGACAAATTTGCTCTCAGCCAATCAGATGCAAGGATTTCAGTAGCTTATAACATTTGTCGGTAAAAATCACAGACAAAACGCTTGATGAAACGCTCCCCTGTTCTCAATCAGTAGGGGTTATAAAGACATGATGTGGTAATGCCCTTGAGCGCCTATCAAGGAAATCTGTAATTTGTTTTGTCTTTGCTATAATCTTGAAAGAGGTTAAGAAGGATATGAACCCAAGGCATGCCCTCCGTGTCTGTCTCAGATGAGATTAATATCATCTGAGTCAGTGTTAGCTAGATGGTTCAGTGTGCAGTTCTTCATCACTAGTCTCTGACATCACCGCAATTACACCACGCCTGAGGAGGGGGAAATTAAGGAAATAGCATAATTACATAAACTTCATCATATTAATGTTGTTCCTTACTGCATAATGAATGCCCACTTATACATGTTATGATTTGTTTCTGTTTGTGAGAAAAACTGCTAGCATATGGCAGAACAAATTATTCTATCTAAAAAAAAGTCAACAGTCACATACTAAAATACATGTACTACTGGAAAAAAATTGGTTTTACTAGTATAGTGAATAAATTTCACTCTTTATAATCTTAAGGTACATGTACATGTGTACATGTAAATTATACTCAGTATTCTTTTAATAAACAGTAATTATTACTGTTTATCAAAAGAACCTGTATGAATAAAAACCTTTCTAACCTGAAAATTGTCATGAATATTCATGTAATGAATTTAAATTCAGCTAGAGATACATGTCCTTGTTGCCAATTTTAAGATTTAAATGCTCACTTCCTTTTTAAAGATCACATTGCAAGAAAATTCCATCAAAATAAATATTGGCTTAATACTTATTATTGCATAGATGGCATAAATTATACAAGGTTATCCAAATTCAACGCTTGGAAACATTTGAATTAATGATTATTATCAATTATAAAACTGTAAAATACAGCCCCCGATATAGCAGCTGAAGAGCTCCTTGAACGCTGCTGAGATGTGTGACGACACACGAAGGACCAGTCCTGTCTAAGCAGACGATGTCCCATAACATCTTACACATTTTCCAGTGCCTGTTTTGTCATCTCCTCTTCACTTATTTCTCTTACTTGACTAGCGTCAGTCTTAATGTTAGTCTGTTGCCTCACTCTTAACTTCGTGTATGGTATTATTTTGATGAAAAATGCAGCGTTAAAAAAATAAAGGAATCAGTCACTTGTAAACAAAATAAGACGCCATTGTATTTTCAGCTGCTTGCACCGGGGCATGTTCGGCGTTTCAAGAGGGAACGAATACAATCTGTGATATTATTCGGAGGGCTTTTCAATTTGAAAATGGGGTTTATTTCATTGATCATTGACCCTTCTCCTGTGTATTTACAATCAAACGGTTTTAGTTATCAGAATCAGTTTCACTTTCCCTTTTAGAATGGTGTGAAATAAGGTCATGTTAAATATACCAAACTCTTTATAATTTGATAAATATAGTTGCATTGCAATTACGTTCATTCATTATAGGACGTCGTCTGCTTAAGCAGGATCGATCCCTAGTGTGACGACATCAAAACATCGCTATATTTCTGGCGAATCCTCGGATATTCCAGATGCTTAGAAGAGCTTTTATTTATGTTGCTTTTATTTATGTTGTTTTTATAATCATCAGATACGCAGTTGACATAAAACTTATACGATTGCCATCTGTAAGCTTCCCAGTTTCTAGTGATACATTAATTGCCATATTTGTGATTTTCTTGCAATGTGATCTTTAAACACTTTTTTAATGCAAGAACCATACTGCACCAGAAATGGATTCTCAATTTTTGTATTATTTTTTTAAGTCTTTTGCTCATGGATTTGTGCATAATCATAGCATTCTAATGTTGCCAAAATGTGACTCTGTATACTGATGGCTATAAAAACATTAGAAACATTCCTTGCATCACACATGCATACATAAAACTTGCATTACCTGGCTAAGATGCGTTCACACTTGGGGCACTTCCCTTCTTTCAGGAAGCAGGTTGTATGGTAACAGGCCCAGCATTCTGTAAGAAGAAGAAAAAAAACAAAAAAACATTGAAATGACAGTTATATGCAAAAACGTGACCATGAAGGGTACAAAATAAAAAAAAAAATGAATATATAATCATGTAAAATCTGATTTAAATATGAAAAATATAATCCTTGCATCCATGCATGGCAGGATTTCACCATGTTTTAACCCTTACTGAACTGGGCTATTTTACTCCATGAAAATACTGGGGGGGCCTCGGAAAGGAAACGCAATGTCCAACGAACTTGAAAATTTGCATGTCGATAGATCTTCACATGCTGAATCTGATGGTGTGATTAATTTTATTCAATTATGCAAATCTTTTGAATAATTAGCTAATTATTCATAATGCATATTTTATGCATTTTTGGGAGATTTTCATAATTTCAGCCTAAACAAGTAGAAAACTACATGAAAACTGTAATAATGAAGAATAATGTTTCCCAAATGTGAAATAAATCAATTCTTATATATTTGTATGTGTACAAAAAAAAACAAAAAAAAAAAACTTTTTTGTCCTTATGTTTTGTATTGTTTTTATTTCTTATGTTTTCTATTGTTTTATATTATGTATATCATTGTTTCTAAAATTTGCCCAATTTATCTCAGAACAATATAGAAGCACGAATCAAGTGGAAAACCAATTCCTGAGCAAGATTCATAAAGAAATGCAAGCCATTGTCTATTGACAGCATGTACATGTAACTGTACACAAATATATGGAGCGATTAGCAATTTTAATGACATGCGCATACTAATTAGCATATAACGCCCCCTAGGTATGTCTGATATGGACAAATGTGGTATCAAAACGTGCACAAGACTTCAGGGAAAAAAGTCATGAAGCGAGAATCCAAAATTGCCAGCGGTCGCGATGCAATCACCAAAAATATGGAGGGGGGCCTAGGAGGCCCCCCCCCCCCCCCCCAGTGCAGTTAGGGTTAATTTAAGTCCATTTTGTAAATGATTACTTACGAGCAAAGAAAAAGCAGATAATATTTGGGGGAAAAAATAAAAAGGACCCTTCTGGAACTTACCTAGGCACTGATAGGTGGAGTTGAGTTGGAATGGAAAGATGATATCATCTTTATTGCACATTTCACAGACAAAGCCCTTGGCTTGACACAGCTGAAATCAAAGAGAGAAAATTGGCATCCCTAATGACTTCAAGATTACATTAGACACATTGTAAAAATGTACTGTAAAAACCAGAAACTTTCACAACAAGAAGCTTTCGCAAATCGTAAATGACAGAAATTTTGAGGGCAGTTTTTTTTTTGAAACACAGAAATTCGTAGTTGTGTTAGTAACGATTCAATCTTTTTAAACTATAACTTGCATGAATTTTTAACCACTTGCAATATTGACACACATTTTGCGCACACGAAAGTTTCTGATTTGACAGTACTTAGAAGTATAGAACTTGTAAATGGCTATTAAAGGTGCTATAAACATTGTTGGGTGAGGGGAGGCCAACAGCAAAAAATAATAAAGAAAGAAAGAAAAAAAAAAGCTTCAGTGTTTGGGACAGTAAGATGATCAACAGAAATACTGCGTGAAATGTCCGTCTAACAAACATAAATCCAAAAGAGGCTAACTTTTACTGATCATACTAAACACCAATTATTCTGTCCTACCCTTTCAAATAGGTACAGGCACTTCCACACTTTTTTTTAGTCTTTGTACTGCTAAGCATGTTTTTAATTAACCCTTTATGGAATCAAATTGAATCAAATTAAAAATTGATAAATTCAGACGAAGTCCTACCTGACATTGATTGACATGAGTAACACCATCAAGAACGAGTTGAGCTAAAGCTTTCTCCATCTCTCCACTGCGTACATTAATAAGGTCACTTAATGAGTAGAGATCGGGCTGTCCCATCCAATGACCTGGTTGATTGTCGTAAGATGCTTTCAAACTAGATAGGGAATAAAGCAGATTTTAATCAAATGATTTTTGCACATTCTGCACAAACAAAATGTAAGTACAAAATAATAGAAATTGGGCAATTATTTAAAAAAAGTTACACCTTTTCGTTGTTTGTTTAAAATTTTTTTACTTTCTGGACATCCTCCTTTGATTATTATTATTTTGTTCATAAATACATACTACAGTGTACATGTACATTCAAATATCAAAACATAAAATTCCCCTGTGCAAAATAATGATATTGAATTGCACTTAACGACTTGACAATGTTGACCCAACCCACTCTTGAGTATGTTACAGCGTGGAAAGAGGACATTTGATACATGTTTATAATGTCTTTATCATGTGGTTGGATTAGCATGTGTGCGTTTGGAAACAGGCGACTGGCTGGAATGCTCCCCAGAGGAGTGGAGAATGTACACTGTAATGTGCAGAATCGCAAATGAATCCAGTGACCGGGGTAATAATGCTGTAAGTGCTTTGGCCGGTTACATTCTAACTGGTAAGGCGCTATAAAAGAAACAGCTATTATTATGCAATATGTTTTCGTAAAATATCGATCACTTCATATTTTACATAGTCCTGTACAATGTTCTTTAAAAAGTAACCTCGACTTTCTATGTATTTTCCTTTGTTTTTTGATAAATAAAGATGCAGATGAAAAAAAATACATATATTTAAAGTTTCTCAATATCTATAGCAATGCAAACTGCATGCAAGGTCCTAAAACAAAATGCTTTATTCA
Organism: Heliocidaris erythrogramma; assembly: GCA_025617745.1. Taxonomy (NCBI): domain Eukaryota; kingdom Metazoa; phylum Echinodermata; class Echinoidea; order Camarodonta; family Echinometridae; genus Heliocidaris; species Heliocidaris erythrogramma. Next base: position 28,263,839 of record CM046871.1, on the reverse strand, counting down.
AATGATAGTCACATAAAAAGAAATTATACCTACTAGACTGCCAACTACACAACAGGACATTTTATTGTACATGTAGATAAATAGAACTCTAGAAGACAAAACACAATAACTCTGTACACACTCAAAATAACGTTTGAAATTAAATACAATTCACCAGCAACATACAGTCCACTTTTTTATACAGTTAACTGTTAACAATCATTCACCATTTTTCTTTTTTTAATACAGTTTAATACAATCATTCATTATTTGAAACATTTAGAAAAGAACATCAAAAGCAATAAGCAAATCAAAAAGTTTAATGGTGCAAGAAATAATAAATGAAAACTGGATTCCAACAAATACACTTTCCGAGGCTTGACAATCATAATGCAATTAAGGAATAATCCAAGGCACCACACGTACAAAGTTAATCAAAAATTATGTACATGTACGAAGTAGCTACACAGTGTATGTTGATCCTACATGTACATGTACATGCACATACAGCATATAAACAAAGCCCTGGGTGGGTGTTGCCTTTCGTACGAAGTAGCTACACAGTGTATGTTGACCCTACATGTACATGTACATGCACATACAGCATATAAACAAAGCCCTGGGTGGGTGTTGCCTTTCGTACGAAGTAGCTACACAGTGTATGTTGACCCTACATGTACATGTACATGCACATACAGCATATAAACAAAGCCCTGGGTGGGTGTTGCCTTTTAGCTTACCTTCTATTAATGTCCATATAATACACATCATTGGAGAAATATTGAATTGATACAGACGTATAAGTTGATTACAAAAACCCTACACATACAAATACATCTTTTTACTGACTCATATCATTGTAACAAATCAGTTTCACAGAATAAACTTATTTAGAATTTAAAGGAAATATAAACTTCAAAGAAACATATCACAAAAAATTGTTTTATGTACGGTTACTAAATTCAAATATCTCAATTTATTCATTGTATACTATAATGAGGTGTTTTTGTTATAACAGGTAATCTTGAGAGTTATGGTTATGACAGGTAATGATAGCTGATCAATCAGCATAGAAACATTATAAGGAAATTGATCTAGAAGTCTTAACCACATGAAAACCACTTGATATCATGCATGCAAACATGCATTGTGTTTTTCAGTGAATGTAAATTCCAACAGGTTTTGACTTGTTTACATTTTGCTGGTAAAAATAAGCAAGCTACTGCATGGCACACATAAGTTTCCTTCAAAATTATTACCAGAACTCAAGATTATCCAGACTTTGACTTTTTTTTTCTCCAAAATCAAGACATAATTATTGTAAAACTCGAATTATAAGAGGTTTTGTAACAATGATATTCGAAATGTAAATGTAGCTTCCAGCACAATTTCATTGTGACTCCACAAGTAATAAACAAAATCAAAATGATGTTGCTAGTTCATATATTTTGAGATCTCACACCCTTAGTTAAACAGACTTAAGCATAGTGTCCCTCAAATCTCTTTCATTGTATCCAAATAGCTAGCATGATTTTGTGAATAACAACACAAAAGGCTAATCATATCTTACCTATCACACAGCCTGCAAGTCTTCAGGAAATCTTTGAGGTAAAACAGCCGAGTTCGCAGGTCCTGGTGAATAAAAATCAAGAGAAGATTGGTAACTACAAAATAGAATTTTTATAGCATTAAAATAAGAGACATACATGTACTGAAGCTTTAAGTCTTGCACTCAGCAGAGTAAACCTTAAGAATATACAGAAAGCCGAAATCAGACAATGCAAACAGAAACAAAGGGACAAAATGCAAAAAAAAATAAGGGGTCTGACTGGCTTTTGAAATAATGGGTAATTAGGCATATTACCAGCCTGTTATATAAAAGGCTGTCACTACATGTAGTTAAGAACAATATGAGCGTCCTCACAAATTCTTTCTGTCGGCATGGAAGAGGGTCTGTGAGCTCTATGTATGTGGCTTCTAGCATGTGTGAATCGAATTATTCTTGATCACCATATCAGAGATATGGCTCACTTGACTAACCTTGACAGCTTGCACCTGCCGCACTTTCCGGTAGAGGATAGGATTTGGTATCCACTACCTAAAATCAAATTTTCACCCAATGTCTAACCCTATATCTCTGACAAAGTACAGCCTGAACAGAGGACTGATCACCACATTACAGATATGGCTGACATGACTAACCTTGACAGCTTGCAATTGCCGCACTTTCCTGTAGAGGATAGGGTTGATATCCGCCACGTTGAAGACAGGGTCACCCTGAATCTTGGACAGTAGCTCTTGGGAGAAGTTGGAGACAGGGTAGCGACTGAAGTCCCACTTGCGCAGGATGCGGCTCGGGATGGGCGATGACGCGTTGGTGTGGCAGCACTGGCAGAAGTACTTGCCCAGATACTCGCAGTAACGCAACCGCTTCAGGAAACCTGATTGGACGATAGCAAAGACAATTATCTGTTTACCCTTTCAAGACAATTGACCTCATTTTGTGGTTTGGCTCAATAACTTTTATTCAGAGTCCTAAAAAATATACCAGATGCATGAGTAGCAAGAGCAAAAATTTCTGCACACACTGTCCAATTTTGTTGCATGACCATATTGCGTTTGAAGCCAGGAATTTTAAAAAGGAGAATAAGCTTTAAAATCCTTTAATTGGCAACACATTGAGAGGTTCAAAATCATTGTTTTTTATCCAAATTGGCAACTTTTTCAACTTTTCAACAAAGTTCCTGACCATGTTTGTTGTTTTCAAAGGCATAACATTTTATTAGAACCTTGTAGCATTAATATAAAATATTATTTTTGCCAATTTGAAGAACAAAAAGTTGTCAATTTTGCCCTCAAATAATTCCTGTCCTGAAAGGGTTAAGGAAAATTAACTTTTAACACTGAATGTAATCAATATACAACAAACAATTCAACTAAAAACACCCGCATCATCATTGACTGCATGTTACAATATCGAAAGGAGTTAAGTATTTTACCTCTCTCTGCCTTCATACCACAGCCTGCACAGCGGAAGTTCTGCTTCGCAACAAGCTGTTTCCGTCTGGACGTCCAAGGAAAGAGATACAAAAGCGGGAGTATGTTAAAAACAAGAAGGAAACTATATTTTACATATTAGAGAGGGTGCAATTAATAACTGGAAAGAGGAGTGTCTTATAAACAAGTTGGTGTGCCAATGAAATGGGACAAGGCGTAAATCATTAGTATATACATTTACCTACAGGTACATTAATCCCTTGGATAGGACTCCAGGCCATAGCTCTGATTGTTCACTTACATGTATACAATACTAGGAGTATTGTTTTTTTTTTTTTTTTTTTTTTTTTTTTTTTTTTTTTTTAATTGTATAATTTGTTTCCATACATATATTTTAATACATTGATTGATATGATTAGATGTAAATGTTATGATTTTATTACATTATATATATATATATATGTTTGTTCACATTCATTAATATCCCTATGTTAATATCTGTCTTTGATTGTATGCACTTTGAAATATTTTATAAAATATAATACAATAATTATGGTGTTAAATATTTATGTACATCAAGAAAATAATTCCCACTATTTTAGCCATGTTTTTTTCCAAACACTTTTTCCAAACAGTTTGATTCAAAATGGTCACAGTTTTCTTATCTGATACATCTCCATTGTAATTTAGTTTCCAAATTACCCCTCTCATCCTGTCAATTCCCCTTCTATCTCCCCCTCCCTTTCTTTTTCTTACCCCCCTCTCTTATTATAAAAGCCCTATGCAGTTTCTTATGTTATTTTGTAAATCTTTACTGCAATTCAGTATTACTGCGAATGTAAAGATCTTTGTTATATTGTTTTATGTCTTGTTTTTGAATCAATAAATACCATTATTATTATTATAATTGCTTTAGTGATCAGAAAAGTTTTTCTAGGAACAGTAAAGTCGCTGGTTCACTTTCGCAGATAGACAGAATGCATGACTCATAGGCCTGTATTCTGAATTCCGGTTTAACTTAAACCTGGTCTAAAGTGTGGTTTAAAGCCAATCTGAACCAGCCCTTTAAACTGGAGTTTCAGAAAATCACATTCTGAAGTCCAGTTTAACTTAAACTCCAGTCTACCCTGGTTCAACTTTGTACAGAAATATAGACTGGACTTGTGGTTTAAGTCAGTTTTTAATCAAAACTCTGGTTTCAATTAGACTGGAGTTTAATAAACCGGAGTTCAGAATACAGGCCATAGAAAGAAATTTACATCTAAGTGGGTTACAGGCAGGCTAGGGGAAATCTTTGGTTTCACAGAACCAACTGACAACTTGCATCAGAGTAGAAAAGAAGACTCAATGATGCAATGTACTTACTTAGGAGGCGGATGAATACTGAAGACGATTTGTGGTCTGGGAGGGGCCCATTCAAGGTTGCCACGGAGACGTAACTAATGTATGCAAATGAAACATCATAACAAAATAATTAGAGCAGTATACTCTGCATCGGCATAGCATTGTATCATCATTAATGAAGTGTTCAGTTTGCAATGGCAGTTATATTTCATTATCATTAATTTGATTTTAGGAGATTTCTTTTCATACACACTTGAAATACATGTTTAGAAAGACATGGATGCAATACATTACAAAGCATGAAGAGAGAATCTACAGTACCAGTCAGAGATTTCAAGCTCACGTTAACACCACACAGAGCTAATCCCCCGCATCCGGCTGTCGGTAGCGTGAGTAACATGATCGGACACGGAACTGCAGCAGCGAGCCTTTGAACAGCGGGTAGTGATTCGCACACACACGAACGTTAAATGATTCGGTCCGCTGCTTCGTACCTCGGCTTACAAATGTAACAGGTGAAAAGGCGATGGTCACGTTGCATGCACGCGCGTTCCTCGATACATTGACAAAATTCCCGGATGTAAAATTGCACAAGTGCGTCTCGTTAAACGTGGATGTGCAATTCAGCCCGCCTTCTCGCTGGCGTGGGTCACGAGCAGAGTTTAAGTGCAGTGCAGTGGCGCCCGTCAGGATGGAGGAGAGCTGCGTCGGTTCAAGATGCCAGTAACATGTACCAATAATGGCATGGCTCGCTCAGATTATATTTGACTCAGCAGTGTGGCTCTGCAAATCGTTTTTAATTCATGACAATAATTTTTTTTCTCACTTAATTAGCCTGTCAAGTTTGATAATCATACTACATTTTCACGAGGAAGCATTTCTGTGCGTGCAGCATGGTCGCTTCTCTGATATGCTTGTTTTAATTCTTTAAGAAGCTACATGTACATCATCTACAGCTGAACTCGCCTCCGTGAAAATCCCCCCCCCCCCCCCCCCCCCCCTATATTAAACTCGCTTGCTCTTTCATGCCAAACTACAGTTCATACTTTCTAACGGAAAATTAGTTACGAAAAGAAAGGATTTAGTCAAGGATAAAAATAAAAAGCAACAGAAGTAAAATCCGCAAAGCAGTTCATTTCCCGTCATGATTGGTGATCTATACACACTCACACACACGCTTCATGTATTCAAGTGCATGACGCAATTCTTCGTACATTCACCCTTTTTTTTAAAACTCGGTCACGATCTTTTTTGGACAAAGCAGACGAAGCATTCTTGCCACATTTGAGACAATCGAAAAATGATGCATCATCTCTTTCATTATTTTTTTCTTTTTAGACGAGTTTAATTATTACATCTATGATATTCATGTCAATTTTATTTTATGTTTTGTATGAGAGAAAATGTTGACAATAAAACCTACTTGACTACATGTACACTGAATCTTCATAGTGACCTCGGCCTTGTGACCCTTGTCCATACAGTGATAGATTTCACACAGTCCGTGATCTTGCTGTCCGAGGTCCAGACAAGCCACGTTCCACATAAATTCAGGATCAGTCTTGCAGACTATAACATCCACGTGGTCTGGATGACCACGCCCACATGTCACTCTCACTGCACACCCATCATGTGCTTGGATTGGTTTGTAGCTTCAAAGTCCAAAGATCATTCTTCACCAGCCAATAGCAAACGAGAGTTTGCTGTTAGCTTAGGTCGCCCGTACATGTACTTGTATCTGTAATGTGACACCCAGCTTGGGTTCCAGCTGTCTGACAGGCTTTTTGATTTTTGCTCTGTATTAATTTGTAAACAAACTGCCATGCGATTTGATAAGGAATGTCATTGTTTTGGTTCTGCCACATGACTTGTTGGAGGAAAGCGATCGAAATATAAAGGAGAAAGATTGTTGGGAGATGTGCAGAGAGACTGAAAGAAAGATGAGAAGAAAAGAAAAGAAAATTATGGTATACGAAGTGAATCATGAATGATAATGTAAAGAGAATCAATTTTTTTCAACTGTTTGGTAAATCGGTAATAAGAGACAAGATTTGAGATAAAAAAACTGGATACGAAAAAGAATAAATGGAAAAATAATAGAATTAAAAAGGGAGAGAGAAAGGAGAGGACGTGAAGAGAGCAAAGATGGAGAGAGAGGAGAGGAAGGAGAGAAGAATAGACAGAACAAAAGACTTAGCAGGGAAGTGTTAGAGACACTTCCCTGGTTCTAGTATATCTCACGTGGAATAGATGAAAATCGTAATTGGGATTTTCTCCGTAATTAAGTAAATTATAGAATATTGCTTTTTTCTCTGGTCTATTATATTTAACATTATTTCATGGAAAAAATGGACGTCACGGTCAACAACTTTTTTTTAATTGGCCTATTGGCGAGCACCGGACGACCAACCTGTCAGAGTGAAGGTCTGGAATTTGTCAGCAATAGTCTGTATCACAGACGCTTTAAACTGTTCTAGATTGAGTCAGCGTGGAGTACTTTTATCCATCTGCATGCCGTTAACAATTAATCTGTTATGAGATCATGATTTGATGCATTCTTGTTGTTAAAGATAGAAGACAAAATGAAGATGGATAAAAAGAGAAGAAAGAGAGGACAAGAATCATGCAAAGAGTAGTGAACGATCCCGCCCCCCCCCCCCCCCCCCACTCGGAGGTAGAACGGACCGCATGCGTGTTCCCAAAATCTCCGGTAAAGGGGTATTTTGGGGGCGACAAAAAGGGCGTGTTTTTTTTATCTTTCACCCGGAGATTTCATTAAAAAGGGGGCGTTTCTCTCTCTCTCTCTCTCTTCGACACCTGAGAAATTTTTAAAAGGGGGGTTATGAAATATCTTGAAAAATTGATCAAATCCCAGGATCAAATTCCTGAAATTCCTGCTAGTTTTGATAACTCATTCAGCCAGGATTATTTCATTTTGAAAAGTAGAAACACTGGCCCCCATCTCTTCCAAGGTATTGTCATGACAGCTTACTTGGGAGAGGGGGGGGGGGGGGGGGGGTTGGTGTCTGTCCTGAGATATGGGGTTGGAATGAGAGCTCACCTGAGATAGGGGGTACATTGAGCAGTGTTCTAAATTTAGGGGGGTCTCCAAGGCAGGAAAAGCCCGCGATAGGGGGGGGGGGGGGTCAGAAATTTTGACAGCCCTGAGATAGGTGCTTTCAAAGGGAGGGAACAAGCATACGCGTACCCTAAATAATACTGAGTGGGGGAGGGGGGCGGGTGAAGGGTGATTAGCGGGCGTAAAGTTTACAAACTCATGCATATTCAAGGCGGATCCAGGATTGAGTAAAAGAGGGGGTACAAAAATGAACGTTTGTGAAAAGGTAGACCCGTATTTTTTGGTCTCTCCAGCTTCTCGAAAAGTCGCTCAGTGGGGGGCGGGGGGACAAAATTGTTTTTCGCCAAACCTTCAAAAACCTTCAAAAATCGCTCACGATCTGACACAATTTCCTGAAAAAAAAACTTTGACAAAGAAGGAACATAGAACTGAAATCAGATTAATAGTGCATAGCGATAAATCCTCAATGATATCCTTCGTTATTCATGTGAAAGTGAAAAGCAAGGCAGTGGGAACCAAAGAATGTCTAGAGTGCGCGCGATCAACATTTCCATTCGTAAATTGGGCTTGTGACCTCATTTGTTAATCACATGTCATGACACGCGCAAAAATATGCCAGCCATGCAGCCCACGGAGGTCTGTGCTTTTTTTTTTTTGACCTTTCACAACGCGACGGGCGAAATGGGCGAAATGTGTATGGAATAAACAGATCGAATTTCAAAAGGGAACCAATGTGTGTTAAAGAACGAAATTATGGTCGGGTAGAGAGAAAATGTTGGCTTGATATTTTTTTTAATGAAGATGATATTGATGACTATAATGATCATATCAGATGATCATGATGATGATCATGTGTGTTGATCATGTGTGTTAAACCCGGTGTTAAACTTAAATGATAAAGTTACGGTCGGGTAGGGAAGAACATTTGGCTTAATGATATTTTTTGATGCATTGAAGAAGATAATGGTTTTGACGATATGATTATCAAGATGATGATATAATTAGGATGATCATGATGAATTGATGATATTATTATATCGCTTTCTCTCTCTGCCCATCGTATTCACTCTGTTTATTTAATCCCTCTCCCTCGGTCTCTCTGCCCCTCCCCCTTCCCGTTTTTTTTTTACTCTCTATTTAATTCTTTATTTTCCCCCTCTCCACATCCCTCTCACTCTCTGAGTCTCTCTCTGTCCACTCGAGCTCTCTCTGCCCATCGTATTCACTCTCTATATTTCATTCTCCCCCTCCTCTCCCCTCTCTCTGCTCCTCCCCTTCCCGTTTTTTTTTTACTCTATATTTCCTTCATTTTCTATTTATCCCCTCGCCCTTTCAGATTTTCTCTCTCTCTCTGCCCATCGTATTCACTCTCTATATTTCATTCTCCCCCTCCTCTCCCCTCTCTCTGCCCCTCCCCTTCCCGTTTTTTTTTTACTCTATATTTCCTTCATTTTCTATTTATCCCCTCGCCCTTTCAGATTTTCTCTCTCTCTCTGCCCATCGTATTCACTCTCTATATTTCATTCTCCCCCTCCTCTCCCCTCTCTCTGCCCCTCCCCTTCCCGTTTTTTTTTTACTCTATATTTCCTTCATTTTCTATTTATCCCCTCGCCCTTTCAGATTTTCTCTCTCTGCCCATCGTATTCACTCTCTATATTTCATTCTCCCCCCCCCCTCTCCCCTCTCTCTGCCCCTCCCCTTCCCGTTTTTTTTTAACTCTATATTTCCTTCATTTTCTATTTATCCCCTCGCCCTTTCAGATTTTTTTCTCTCTCTGCCCATCGTATTCACTCTCTATATTTCATTCTCCCCCTCCTCTCCCCTCTCTCTGCCCTTCCCCTTCCCGTTTTTTTTTTTACTCTATATTTCCTTCATTTTCTATTTATCCCCTCGCCCTTTCAGATTTTCTCTCTCTCTCTGCCCATCGTATTCACTCTCTATATTTCATTCTCCCCCTCCTCTCCCCTCTCTCTGCCCCTCCCCTTCCCGTTTTTTTTTTACTCTATATTTCCTTCATTTTCTATTTATCCCCTCGCCCTTTCAGATTTTCTCTCTCTCTCTGCCCATCGTATTCACTCTCTATATTTCATTCTCCCCCTCCTCTCCCCTCTCTCTGCCCCTCCCCTTCCCGTTTTTTTTTAAATCTATATTTCCTTCATTTTCTATTTATCCGGCCTCGCCCTTTCAGATTTTCTCTCTCTCTCTGCCCATCGTATTCACTCTCTATATTTCATTCTCCCCCTCCTCTCCCCTCTCTCTGCCCCTCCCCTTCCCGTTTTTTTTTACTCTATATTTCCTTCATTTTCTATTTATCCCCTCGCCCTTTCAGATTTTCTCTCTCTCGCTGCCCATCATATTTAATCTCTATATTTCACCCTCTCTCCCCTCCCCTTTTACACCCCCAGTTCTCCTCTTCCTCTCTTCGTTTTCAATGTGTCGCACGCCTCTAGCTCTCATTTCATCCATTTTCCTTATCTTTTATCTTGTGGCGTACCTGGCGTTCCTTGTCAGGCGGGGTAAAAGCAAGCAATAATTATATACATAAATAATAATAGAGGTCAATAGTCACCATAATTTTCAAAAGCATTTTCCTGTCCAAAATGTTCTGCCTGGCAAACTAAAAGCTATTACAGTTGGGTGCTCTTATATTTTCTTTTCACTTTCAAATTGAATATAATTCATTCACTCTCTATAGTTTATTGATCTACTTTACATGTATTGTAAATGTATCTCATAGAACACACTAAAAGAGTCATGTTCGGGATACATTCTGTTCTTTACAATACAAAAAAAATACACAATACACCCTCATTATATAACCAAGATGCCCAGGAAGTCAATTGAAAGAGAGTTGGGGATCAATAAAACTCTCCTCGTGGACAATACCAAGGTTCAGGCTCATTGTTCAGTGGCTATTGGCCGGGGGTACTCATGCGATGTAGTGCCTGGGCCGGGGGGATGCACGTTGTGCGGGCGATCAAAGAACAACAGACGTGCGCCGAACACGCTCGAACATTTTGGTGTACAATGGAATGTATAGTACGGGTACACTCGGATGAGGTCACTCGGGGGTCAACAAACGCAATCACTCGATCGAGAACTTGTTGCGTTTTGATTCCGCTGGTGACTTGGTGTAGAATTATTTTTTTCGCTTGTTTTTAATGAGCGATGTGGTATTGATCTGGTGTTTATCTTGAATTTCTACTTCTTAAAACTTTTTGTTTTCTAACAAAGTGAATCGTTTATTTATTCATGCTCTCCCTCGGTCTTTCTCTTTCTAAACAAGCTCCCATATTCTCCCCTCCCTCTCTCTCGAACTCCTTTGTCAGCTCCCCTCTCTTCTTGTTCTTTCCGTTATTTTCTACGCAGAAATTTCCAAACTTAGCTACATTGTAGATTAATAAAATTGCTCTCGGTCTCTCTTTGGCTAACTTAATTGGCTCTTCTTTGACATATCTCTCTCTCTCTCTCTCTCTTATCTTATGTTCCAGTTCATTTATCTTTCATTCAATATTTATTCCTTGTCTTTCTGTTTTAAAAAACTCAAGAACCTCATTTCATAAATATATAAGAACAAAATGAATGCTCTCAGTCTCTCTTTGTCTAATTTGGCTCTCTTCTTTGACATCTCTCTTTCTTTCTCTCTCTTTCTCTCTCTCTCTCTCTCTCTCTCTTCTGTATCATTCCCCGCTCTATTTCTAATTCAATATTTATTACTCTACGTATACACTGTAGGTACATGTAGCACCGATGTGAAAGAGCTTTTGTCAAAGACACTGCGTTCAACAGCTACTCCCTTTTACGCTATTTTATAAACTTTTCTTGTCACATTATAAAGGTTTTGGTATCAAAGGAAATCAATGAAAATCAATATATGTCACGATCAGAAGTTAAACTGCTATCAACGGCATTGTATACCGAAAATAAACTACATGTACATGTACACCAGTACCCCATTTCTTCGGTCATTTTCCACCATGACTTGCGTAGTCTGTACGTGCCTACTGTCTGAGCCGCGCAGCACGCGCGGAACGTGATTGCTACTACAATGTACGATAACACGTTCGATTCGCACCACAGAATGAGGCGATTTTCTACACCGTGATTCGCGGACGCAAACCTGTCATCGCATGGGCGATTGTTCTGAAAAAGCTGAGGGCAGCGTGATGAGCTGGAGCGTTCACGAGTTCCGGCTTAAGCTGTTCGAGCGCAACACAGCGTGACAACGTGAGCTTGAAATCTCTGACTGGTACTGTACGTATAAATGTTCAGGTATGTGTGCTGAACAGACATTATGACATTCACTGCAACATGGATACAATTATGTAAGAACTTACAGGTACCGAGATGGAAACCACAATGTAATGAGAAGAGGTTTATATAGAGGTTTAAAACTAGAAGCAATGACATCTCTGCAGCTACATGACTGTATAACTGTTGCTATTTCTTGTTTTTCTTAAAATTTGTCTGGGAAAGATTGTTAGCACATTCATTGTTTATATCAAATGGTTTGAATAATAGACAAGGAACAAAAAAGAAAGGTATCTTCTAAAGGAAGCAGCCATTCAAGACAAAATGTTCTTTTTTGTCAACTCTCTGTTCTCATGAGATAAAACCCATGATATTGTGATTAAATGCAGCATGTTTAATACTTCAAGGTGTCTTAGAAGAAACAAATAATTATCAAAATGAGCATATTGGACTCACATTTTTGTACAGGTCAGCATTCTCCCCATCATCAGGAGAAATAGGAACTGACTTGGGTAATGGCAACAGCTGGAAGAAAAGGGGAATTTCTTTTTGTAAGAGCACAATTGAAAAGCACATCTACCTGTATGCAATGCGAAGAGCTCAAATTTTGAAGGATACCTGTTGCATTAAAAAATTCCTCTCATAAATTAGAGATACATGCAAGAGAGAGAGAGAGATAAAGAGAGAGAGAGTGATAGAGAGGGAGAGAGAGAGATAAAGAGATAGACAGAAAAAGACAGAGAAAGCACAAGCAAGACTACAAAGATGAAAGTAAAAGATTTGATTCACATAGTCATGTAATACATGTACAATCAATGTAAACAAGAGGATGGAATGAATTTGTAATTTGGAAACACTTTGAAATGATTTTTTTGTTAAACTTCAATTAGCAGTGTATCTATAAAGCAAGGAAAGACCCAAAATGCCTTGATGATATTAATGTGTTAACATAAAAAAGTATTGCAAGAACATGTACAATGTATGAGAATAAACCACCAATGTACTTTAAATTGATCTGGGGAGCGTTTCATCGAGCGTTTTGTCAGTGATTTTTACCGACAACTGTTGTAAGCTACTGAAATCCTTGCATCTGATCGGCTGAGAGCAAATTTGTCAGAGAGCATGCAAATTTGTCAGTAAACATGACTGACAAAACGCTTGATGAAACGCTCTCCTGAGCTTGTATATGTACTTTTATTGTGGTGCTATGTAAAAAAAAATGAAAACTTATCTGAAATAATGTACATGTATTTCGATTACACAACACTTAATCTAATATTGATGTACATGTACATGTACGTATGAACATGAAAGGAGTTTACACTCTTTCAAAAGGAATGTTTACTATTTTTTAAATTTATTTTTTAAATTGTGCATAAATATTTCATAAATATATTATTTTGAAGAAAACAAGTCATTGGCAAGTTTCAACCATACAGATTAATCAGTGTTTTTAAGATATTTCTTTTTTTATATGCAAGTACTTTATTGAAAAAAATAAGAAATGCACTTCAAACCATAATTTAACAAAAAAAATTAACGATACTTTTCTTTCAGAGTCATATATTTTCTTTCTCTCATGTTGTTTTTTTCTTCTTGATAATAATTATCTTGCTGCTTATAAGCAAATTTGGACTATTTTTCATAGCCAAGGACTCTTTTGAATCATGCACTTAAAGACATGGTTTTCAGCAAACAAAGAATTTGATGCACATGGAGCAAAAGGCTTTTTAAATATACCTGTTGAGGTGCATCCTTTTCTGAGACCAGCCACTCCAGTTCCGAAGCGGCCGGGAGTTGACGGAAGGAGAACTTCTTGATGAGGGAAAGCGCTATGGATTCCGCCGAGAGCTGGTTGGCGGTCGGTTCTATTTTACCTAGGGGTATGACCGTCTCTAATGGGTACATCTCGTTGGCCCTTTTGAGGTCAGCATCTGAAAGTAGAAAAAAATTTAAGTTTCACCCCCAAATCCAGCAAAAGAATTAAAATGCTGAATCATTTTTTTTTGCCCAGGCCCATAACAGGGCTAACAAGCCCACATAAAATATTCCTTTGCATACACTTTGCAATTGCAAAAAATAGCCTCTTCAGGTATCAACAGATAATTGTTGACAGCTGGTCAAGCTAGCAGTTCCTGCAAGAAGAGTCCCTACCAGGCCTATTAAACTATCGAAATGGTATATTTCAAGGGAATTTATCGCACCTGAACAGAGTGCCCCAATGATGTGGTCAATCTATTTGTCTTCATAGCAACCAGCTTGTTATCAAGAGAGGAGTTGTCTTCATATTTAAGCACTCTAGCCTATCTACTGGATGGACTGTGCAATCGCATTTTACACTGACATGTACCTGAATAAAGTGACCCCAGAGATGCGGTCAAGCCTTTTGTCTTCATAGCAACTAGATTGGTATCCAGGGAGGAATCCGTCACCACAAAGTCCTCTGCCTCCTCCATGGACTCCTCTGAAACACGAAGAAAATAAGTAAAACATTTTAGAAGAAATAATGTAGGTAAGGGGTATGATCTGAGAAGACTGTGCTTGACAAAGCTGCAGGCTTATTACTGATGGGGGGGGGGGGGGGGGTGGTCCCTGACTCAAAACAAGAGAAGTCAATGTGCTAGTACTCTTTGGTAAGGCATTAATCCTAAATTACCAAATCAGTAGGATAGGACTTCAAGCTGTAAGTTCCCTAGTTCTGGGTTTCACAATAACTTTTCTCACAGGGGGTCTGGTTAAAAAATTTCAGGGTCCGTACGTATGTGCCCTCTGTTCTCACTGTAAAATATCGCGGTCAAGACTTCAAATCTGGGGGCCCCATGTGTACTGGAACCCTGAAAGCGTTGAGTCCTGCTTACGTGTAGTTGCATATCAAAATCTACATTATTTACTTTCTTTAACAATCAGGTAACATAAAAATATTAAGAACATTTAACGAAAAATTGTTGGCATGTCATTACGAAACATACAAAAGTATAGTCAATATAAATGTAAAACCTGCAATACTATATTTCATTGATCTTCTTAATAATCGTTGATTTTTTAAAGCTTCGTTATAAACTTAATATCAATTTTTATTTTGTATACTTTTATATACTGTATTTTATATGTTTTAGTATCTCTTTTTAATCAGGCCAGCATTTTAACTTCTATAAATAATGTTGATATGTTTTATGAATTTTGTAATGGTAATTTTATGAATGGTTATTCTTTTATACATGTTACATTTGTATCCTTTACCATTTGAGCACATACATTTCAGCCTTCTGGCTGCAGTATGTGCACTTTAGATGTATTCTGTATTTTCTGAAATAAACCTTGAATTGAATTGAATTGAATTGAAAAAAAAACCAGCCCATGCATGTAATCAATCCACACATGTACACATTTGCATATACTGACAAAACATTGTTTCAAGCACTGCAAGAAAATCAAACTTTGTGCACTGAACGCACCTGAATCAGACAGGTATTGCAGTGATTCTGTATCATCATGCTCTGGACTCCATATTGCACAATCTACATAACATGTAAATGGGATGATAGCAGGGCATGCATACAGAGCAGGAATGAGGCAGAACATTTTACGATAGCAACAAAGACAGGTAAAGTTGGTGAGAGGGGGAATAAAAGATGGGACATACATTGCAACGAAGATTGACAGAGAAGGTACAAGTATCAAGACAACATATTTACAGAGAAGAAAGAGAGAGAGACAGAAAGAATGACATAAAATGTGCGAGAAAAAAACAATATCACAAATAGTTAATGCATTATGTAAATTCTATCAAAACAAGGGAATAATATATACATTACAGGACTGGAACGCTTGCGATAGATCAATTAGGCCTGAATGATTAATATTCACATACTTTCAACCCATTAGTCATGTACATGTATCTTTTTATAGAATAAATGTACTTGTATGTAGGTTTTATAAAGGGAATGATTTGGGATTGAGTGAGTCATATTAAAATAAACAATTATACATGTTGTAAATAACACCATATAAGTGAGAACAGCGAAAATGGGTATTATTGTAATTTTAAAAAAATGTGAATGAAATATAGTATACATGTAGCAGACTGCTCCTATTCTATTACAAACCTGGATAAAATAAGGGTCATATATTTGCCTGTCACATCATATTCATTCACTGATTTTGGGGAAAGAAACATAAAAAGACTCACCAGGCGGACTTGCGTCCTGTTCAGACTGCATTTTGCGTTCCCTCTTCTCGGTGCGTCTGAGGCGGATTCTCTGTTTGAGTCTCTGTATCTCCTCATCCGACCCATCCGACTCATGGTCCGAGGGCGTCTGTCGGGTCAGCTGTCGGCATTTGATCTGTTCTACAGCAGCGATGATGGCCTCTGAGATGCAGAAGTGGGCATTCTCCTAAGGGGTAAACACGACGAGAAAAACCATAGCAGCTAATTGTCACCTTTTGCATTTTGCATTATTACACATACATTTTGCATTATTACACATACATTTTGCATTATTACACATACATTTTGCATTATTACACATACATTTTGCATTATTACACACACATTTTGCATTATTACACACACATTTTGCATTATTACACATACAGTTTGCATAATTACACATACATTTTGCATTATTACACATACATGCAATACATGAACAGAAGGAGCAAACATCAGCAGAAACATTATCTTGAGTCCATTTCCGTTGGAGGACATGGTGCTTTTCATAAATATGAATAATTATAATTGAAAATAATCATTAAAGTCTCTAAATTGGCAATGCAGAATGAAATTTATAATGATTATTTGCATGTAAAATTTTGGGGTCACATTGGTTCATTTATATACATGTACATTTTGATTAGTCGTAAACTGTGTAAGAGTGAAAGATAAGAAGAATTGGTGCCAATTTGAGGAGGCAACACAGATTCATGAAAACCTGTAGAAAATAAGAAGAGAATGAGAGAATATACACAAACCTACCTTATCAACTTCAGGACATGTTGCAAAGTCTTGAGAGGAGAGGAACGTAAAGAGGGACTCTCCCTGACTGGGTTGAGGGAAATACCCGTCACACGCTGGTGATGCACTCCCTAAATGGTATAAAAAGAGGTTCAAGAAAGTGATCATAATGGTGATGGCGATGGTTTTATTTTACCTTACTGCTAAGAAAGAAGGTGTATACTTGTAAGAAAGCAACCAGGCTTTAAGTCCTATCCAAGGGAATTTAACACTTGCGAATCATCTTGGTCTGGAACCCAAGACCTTCCGGTTAAGAGGTCTATCACAGCTCTACCACTGAGCCATTGTGCTTTCTCTTGTACTGGAGTGGAGAGTTACTCAGTTCTGGGATCTCAAAATGAGCTCTGGAACACTAAGAAAGTTCTCTAGAAAAATAAACAAAGATCACATTCAAGGAAATTTCAATTTTTCAAAAGAAAATCTTACGAGATCCCCTGATCTAAAAAGAAATTGCACAATACATCTATTTCCCTAACAACAAATTGCGCAATACATCGATTTCCAGCACACCTGGTACTATATCCAATAGTGTCCTATGCAATTACAATCTCATAATGCAATTCATTTTGTAGCATGTATTTGAATTTGGATTGGTATGGATTAAATATATCTAATGTTGAATATGACACACATATATAAGTACATGTCACGATTTTTGAAAGGAAAATATTTTACATGTAAACTGTTCTTACTGCACACACATAAATATACTAATCACATATCCCTTTATGTTGCAAGCAAAGTATTTATGGAGGAAGCATTTGATAAAAAAATTCACAAGGCTCATAATTATGTAGTTCAATTTGCTAGTCTAAAAAATGGAGACCTTTATGTGCCTTTCTTAGAACTCACCCACATCCGATACCCGTCTTGCTGTGAGAGACTCAGACGGAAGAGAAGATGAGAAGACATTGCCCTTTGACCTCTTCCCGTTATACACCCTTCCCTCAGGAACAGAGTCTCTGCGTAGCTCCTCCAGACCTCCCCCTCTCACATTGGAAATTTGATCTGACATTGAGCGGGTGTGTCTCCTGTACTTATGCTGGACGGGAGGAGGAGGAGGAGAGGGCGTCGCCGCAGCGTTGAGCTCCTCGCTGCTCCGCCGGTGGTGAGGTTTTGACTGGCGACCTCTGCGGGCGATTTCGCCCAGGAATCCGAACTGGTCTTCCTCCTCCTCTGAGAATAGGAGCTGTTCATTGCTGGAATGGAGTAGAGAATTGTGACTGGAATTTAGGGAGTTTCCATTTGTGGAATCCTTAGTCCTATAGCCTGGATCAAGCTTGTTGCTTGCACCAGGATCTGATGAAAGTGAAGTGGCACTTTTTGAAGGTGTGATTTCTTCTGTAGAGGAATCCAACGTCCTTGCGTTTACGGAGGAGGAAGGTGAGTTGTCGTAGGTGAACACTAGCTTGCTATGAATGTCCTGGTTGTCATTTACTGGGTCTATATCCTCACTGTCTCCCCCATCCTCCCAATACATGGCACTATTTCTCCTGGAGCGAATGGAAAGATCACTGCTGCCATTTTGGGCTACCCCGCTGGAGTTCTTTCGCTTGGCGGAGAACCTATTGTTCTCATTCTCGTCAAATTTCCTCCTTGCAACAGACGATCGTAAGAGGGCAGTATCACTCTCCGCGCGAAGGAGACCATGCGGTCTCTGGAAACTCTCCCGCGTGATTGGAATCGCTGGGCGATTCAAAAGCGGATCCGTGGCAAATGATTCAACTCCGTTGCCCTTCGAAGCACCAGCGTTACCAAACACTTGACTGGAGTTGCCTTCAAGCAACGCTTTCAATGCATCTTTGGCAGAGTTTCTGCAGATTTTGGGACTCTGTCCGAAGGCATGGTCTTCCGTCGTCTCTAAGATCAAGTCGGCCTTTGGGGAGGTGAAGAGAACAGACTCAGAGGCATGGTGGTGGTAGTTCTTTGGGGTTGATGGAGTAATATCCCTTACTGATGACATGTTGGGTTTTCTGGACATCCTCGGACTTCCGTATGAGGCTCCAGGCTCTTGAGAGGAAGGACACTTTTGAAGCTGTGTAAAGGATTTAAAACAAAAGAGGAAAGTGACTGACAATCCTCAAGTTAATTTTATTAGAAATTAAAAATTAACCTACTTCTTCTGTAAATACCGGTACTTAAAAAAGAAAATGAAAATGATATCGTGTGTATACATGAACATGTATCATTTGGTGCTTAAAATAATTAAAAAGTCCCTAGCAAACTATGGTTTATTTTGTTAAAACAAAAACTTGCTTCCTGTTTTTCTTTCTTTTTTACACATTACTGTGCTTACGGCTAATATGTGTTGACAAAACTTTCAATTTGGGGGAAAATATTTACATGCAACTTGGTCTATCTGGCATCATTTACCCAATTACATTACTTGACTACTTCTCATCTGATGCAGTCAGGCTCTTCTATGACTCAAGCTCTGGCAATCATTTCTACACTGTAAACTGAATTCCTAATAGCCTGTTCAGACTACAGGAAAGTTCAGTTTGAGTTTGAGTTTAGTTTATTTCCATTTCCATCAACAATACAAATCAATACAAATCAATATTCAGTAAATAATACAATTATAATATCCATGTACAATTCAAAAGAATAAAATCTTGTGTGACTATAAAATCAATGACATTGAATAAGGCATTGAAGGTACATTTTCATTGAACAAAGTAAACACAAATAAATAACACGAACAAAGCATTGGAAATGGAGGAGTCCAGTTGAAAAGCAAAGCTTGTAAACTGTGGACCCCCCGAGATTGAACATTATTGTAATGCATGTGTAAGAAAAACAAGGGGAAAAAAAATATTAATCGTTGTTGAGAATTTTCATGAAGCGAGAAAAAAAAAGAAAAAAAAGTTAAACAAGACTCCTATAAAGAAACGTCATATAAAGAAACAGGATTTGGGGAAGTCAGCCGACACCGTGTAGGTTACGTCAAGGACAGCGATAGAGCATACAATATTATAGCTGATTGGTCACATCAGTGCGCCGAACGAGAAGCCCCGCCCAGTTTAATATACGATTCTCGTTTGATTTGATGTTCAGACTACAAGGGGATGCTGATTCTTTATCGAGTTTTCATTCGAAATGATGCTCAAACATGCGTTTGGCTATACAACTTTTCTTAAATACGTTACTTTCTTTATACGATGTTCAGACTATGAAAACGTAATTACTTTTCTATGATAGCTATACGATTCTCGTATAGCCATACGATGAATTCAGGCAGTCGTAACAGGGGGTAAGTTCTTCAACCTTTGACCAATTCCTAATCCTAACACTAACACTAAACCTAATCCCACGCCCAGCTCTAACTCTAAACCTAACCTAAAATCCAATTGCAACCTGACATTGACCCTTACACTGTATGCTTCAATGAAATTAAGCCCGAGCAACGGTCACCAGAACACCTGTCATGTCATTACTTGGGAAAAAATATCTGGATGACATTGGTTCTTTACCAAGTTTGGATGGACCTGAGCCAGTAGGCGGGCGTTGTTCTGCTCAACGGCCTGGAGGAGGGTGTCTAAGGCTGAGGAGTGAGCAGTGCTACACAGGAAGGCATCATCTGAAATGAGATTCAAGAAAAGAAATGATCCCTTTTACAGTCATTGCCCACACGTTGTAATGGGTGGAATGTATGTTTTCTACTTCTTCAATTTCGAGTACACAAGTCATATTTGAAGTTCAAGTTTACATTTATTCTTATGTTCTTTTCCAAACTAAACATAAATACATGTACATTGTACAAAAGGCCTACAAAGTAGCACAATATTGGAACTACTACAGAGAGTCACGTGAAGCAAATAAACAAAAAGCAAAGTATTGTAACATATAATATCTAAATTCAGAAATATTGAAATGAAACAATGCCTGCGATACATGCATACCGGTATCTTTTTTCAAAATACCACAAGGAAGCAACATTTTGCTGTCTGCAACCTGGGGAGCCTTTCATCAAATGTTTTATCAGTGATTTTGACCAACAACTCTTATAAGCTACTGAAATCCTTGCATCTGATTGGCTGAGAGCAAATTTGTTGGTAAAAATCACTGACAAAACGCTTGATGAAACGCTTCCCTGGTGTATCATACATGTACATGTACATGTTTGTCTCAAGCAAGTGTACGACAGAGATTAATAATAAGTCTTACCAACAGGTCTGCAAAGCTTTCAAAGCTTTTGTTTACAAGAAATTGATAATGATTCCAAATAGGTACATGTACATGTATGATCTACATGTATGTCAATCACGTAAACAGTGCAAGGTCCAAGCAATATACTGATAACCAACTGAACCAACCGAAGAAGTGAAGCACAGTTTTCTAAACTGAACCTTAAACCTCCCCATGACATTCAGAGCAATGAATATGAAACTAAACCTTATTAATGGTATTTAGATTGTCTCATGTGTAGGACGAAAAGGAAATAAAGTATAGCGATTAAAGGGAAAGTAAAATATTTGGAATCATCAAAGTACATGTATGCTACATTTACATGTGGGTAATTCATAAATAAGGGAGCCAATTTGTGACATTTTTGGTGTCCCTTTTACATATGAAACCCACATGTTTGTGTGGCTTTGAGTAAAGACTCAAATAGTGCAGTACCATTGTAAGGTGATTCTAAGCATGATAATGCAACATTATGCTTGGAGATCACTTTACAATCTCACTCCACTATTGGTGTTTTCATTATGAGCCATAAAAACATGTGGGTTTCATATGTAAAAGGGACACCAAAAATGTCACAAATTGGCTCCCTTATTTATGAATTACCCACATGTAAATGTAGCATACATGTACTTTGATGATTCCAAATATTTTACTTTCCCTTTAATCGCTATACTTTATTTCCTTTTCGTCCTACACATGAGACAATCTAAATACCATTAATAAGGTTTAGTTTCATATTCATTGCTCTGAATGTCATGGGGAGGTTTAAGGTTCAGTTTAGAAAACTGTGCTTCACTTCTTCGGTTGGTTCAGTTGGTTATCAGTATATTGCTTGGACCTTGCACTGTTTACGTGATTGACATACATGTAGATCATACATGTACATGTACCTATTTGGAATCATTATCAATTTCTTGTAAACAAAAGCTTTGAAAGCTTTGCAGACCTGTTGGTAAGACTTATTATTAATCTCTGTCGTACACTTGCTTGAGACAAACATGTACATGTACATGTATGATACACCAGGGAAGCGTTTCATCAAGCGTTTTGTCAGTGATTTTTACCAACAAATTTGCTCTCAGCCAATCAGATGCAAGGATTTCAGTAGCTTATAACAGTTGTCGGTAAAAATCACTGACAAAACACTTGATGAAACGCTCCCCTGGTCATGCAATGACATTGTGAAAGAAACTGTCTCAAAGGAATAGGAGAGGTTGACCATGTCTACATATGATTAGATTAAGAATTGTTTTATACTGTGCTGTTTTGGAATCATCAAAATAGATAAGAAATTGACCTTATCTCACTGAAAAGCACATGTACACAGAAATGGGTATATGGGACTACACACACAAGTGGCATGAATGTTCAGCCCGAACATTTCAGCTATTTCTAGTAACATTTCGAATATAAGAGCATTTGAAGAGCAATCATTTGCAGGAGTATGTTGTGATATTAATCTACGAAACTGACATAAAATTAATGAGAAAGCTCACAAATTATTTTCACCTTTCCCAGAACTCAAGATTCCCTTTAAGTCATACATGTAAATAGTGCTGGCTTGAATATTTAGAGTCACAATCATACTGTAGCATTACATGACAAATACACCCCTCTCAGAAACTGCACAAACACATCACACACACATGTGGGACTATTCCCACAAGCTTTATAATAATAATATTTTTTTTTATGACTATCAATCAATCAGCTACATGAATCAACTCATTCCATTATAAAACCAATTCAAATCACAATGATTTAAAAGAAAAACTTGATTCAAATGAGGGATTTTATGGACTGACCAACTTTAATACCGGGTACCGGTAGTCATTTTATACCTTTTGGCCAATTCCGTGCAGTGTCCCATATCACATTTATCCATATATTTCATCCATAAATGAAAAAATTCTTGATATGACTACATGTATGTCTATAAGTGGTGATACATATCAGAAAGCACCATTATTCAATGATAATATCAAAAGATTTTTAATTTTGGGATGAAATATGTGGAAAAAAGACATGTCTTACAGGACACATTGCACAGAATCACCCTTTTGCGATTTAAATTGGTTACGAGGAGCCCAGCCTTTGAAAGGCCAATGGCCTCTGCTGGCTCCTTCAACTGAATGTATAAATTGTTAATGTTTTTATGAGAATTTGAAAATAAATGAAATGAATGAATGAATGAAATGAACAATCAATAGATATACTGTACATGTACATATCATGTACATTCTGTGTTCTTCATGTAACAAATAAAACATTACATTTAGAACCATCTGGAATTTGGTCATGAAAACAAAAGGAAGGAGAAATTCACATATGATGTTAACATTTTGACATTGAGACAAAATTGATGCACACATACAGGTACACTGTACATACATCTGCTGGTACCATTTCTCAGTCACATTAATATCATTCTGGTTTAGACTTGACTCAAGTTTCAGAATGGACTATACAGTAATAGGCATGAAAATAGAGCCTGTGCTAGCAGACTACACTATGTTTACAACTGGGGACTATTATTTCCTCTCCACTTGTTTAATTTCAAGGTTTGACGCTTAGACCATGCACCCGGCATGTTTACATGTAATGCACTTTGTATTGCCAAAACATCCACTTTGAAAAAGCAATTAAAATTGTTAATTACAGTTCATATACAATAGGCCGTACTGACCATTTTCAATGCATATTTGGCCTAGTTTTGCTTAATATCTCTAGAGAGATTACATGAAGATGCCATGATATTGTACCTACAGCCTTTTCACACGAGGGTAAAATTCATCGTATGGAAAGCTTAAAATTAACTAATCAGCCCTAGAGCAAATTTTCCCTGTGTGAACGTCGATCTATATAATGTTTGTACAGATATGAACTTGCGATCTAAAGATGAGTCAGAGCAGCCTACACTAAGTTCATGTACGTCTCTAACTGGAAGGAGCTAAGACTGGGCGCGCGCTTTGATTGACATGACTGCTATTATTATGGGCAATGGCCCCCTACTACGCATTTAATCAGCAGTGAATCTCGAACGATCGTAGCAAAATTCTGTGTGTGTGAATGACATCGTACATGTACATGTATGGAAAGCTTAGTTTTAAAGCTCTTTAAACTATTAAATAAGCTTTACAGAATTTTACCCCTGTGTGAATGCGGGGCTTGTCCCAGTGCAGTACTGACATGTAAATGCAAAAGATGGGATGCCATTACAGCCAGCATCCATTTCCTGAGCATGCACTGCATTAAATTTCTCTGTGTACAATATGCACTATACATACAGGTCATATTGTATGGACTTTGGCCCCAACTTTATATTTACATGTATATACCCTAAAAGTCCAATGCATACTGTCTATATAATCCTATCAATGAGTATATATATCCACACAGGATAAAAGATAATTACATGCACATGTACTATAATTTGAGTTGTTACACTGTAACAGTAGATTTCCATTTCAAGTGCTTTTTTTTTTTTTTGGTATGTGTGTGTGTGTGTGTGTGTACAAGGATGACTAATTTGTTTACAGAGTATACAAACATGTAGAGTATGAATATGAACATGACACTACAGTAGAAATTGAATTATCAACTCAGATTTCTTAATCAAGGCATACATTTCTTAAAAGGTAATGTAAAATGTGTCTTCCTCATTTCTTTGGCATACATGTAATTCTATATTTGTTATAACAACAGTCCTGCAATTTTGTATTCCACAATTTTATACATGATATAAACATCACAACACAGGTAAAACATCCACACTGTATTAATTACATGTACTAGGATAAGAAACATTGCACATTCCAAGAATGACTGCCACTATGTGCGAAAGTATTACTAATAAATCAGATATATAGCAATTAATATAACATGTCAATAAAAAAGTCACACAAACAAGCATAATGGAGATCGCCTAGGCTAACAATTAATAATTACCATAAATTCTTACCTGACAGCTACACGTACAGGTATCTCTGTATACACTCTGATATGTACACATACATGTAATAAATGACTACGTGTACAGACTTTTACATGTACATGTATTAAAAGTAAACTCGCACCTACAAACGACGCCACAACTCCAAACCCATTACTTCTCAAGAGCACTCATTAAAAAGAAAAGTGATTGAGATAATTATATCATTTCATCATGTACCAGTCATTGTACACTGGAATTATGTCTCAAGCACAACGAACATGGAAAGCTTTCACAAGCAATTAAAATAGAACCACTTTAATAGAGATGAAAATAATGAGGATATCAATGAATAATGATAACTGAAAGCGTAGTGACTCTCTTGAATGTCACTTGATACACATGTGAGAGTATAAAGTAACATGATATGTGTCTCATAGTCATTATTTAAAAAAAATAATAATAATTGAAACCACGAAAATCAAGAAACAAAGAGAAAGAGGGAGAGAGAGAGGGAGGGAAAGAGAGATATGGGATAGTAGGAATGTGATGCGAGAGAGAGAGCAGAAAAAAAAAGAGATGGGGAAGAGAGAGAGCGAAAGAGAGAGGGAGAAAAGCAGAGAGAGACACAGGGGAGGGAGGATGGGAGAGATAGAGAGAGTGGGAGGGAGAGAAAGAGAGAGAAAGTTTGATAACTGGCTTTATGGCTGGCTTTATGGCTGCCTTCACAACAAGCCAAATTTAATCAGGAGTCATGTCTTTTGAAAGGTGAGAGCAAAGATAAATAATAATCAAAGCTGATCGAAATCTTCTGCAAAAAGCAAACAGCCCCCCCCCCCCCCAACACACACATTCATCCATACTAACCTGAGTAGAATTCCCTGAGGTGACTGGTTTCTGAGACTAGCATCCTGAGCTGGAAACTGAGAGTGTGGTTCTCAAGACTGTCCTGTAACCATAGCAACCTCTTGAGACGGCCCTCTTGCTCTGCCCGACGGCTGAGCTGGTCTATAGAGGGAGCTAATACTGGCTGGATTCGACGGAGGCCAAAGACAAAATTCCAATAGTCTTGGTCAGGACACTGAAAGAAAATAAGCAGAAAAATCTAATTCTCATACATGTACAATGTACCACTCAGGGGAGCGTTTCATCAAGCGTTTTGTCAGTGATTTTTACCGACAACTGTTATAAGCTACTGAAATCCTTGCATCTGATTGGCTGAGAGCAAATTTGTCGGTAAAAATCACTGACAAAAAGCTTGATGAAACGCTCCCCTGGAGAAATTGTTGCTGGAGCACATATGTCACAGCACTGCCTATGAACATGTAAAAAAAGGAATATCAGCTTACAGCATCAGGTATAAGGCCATGCTTCAATATTCCATCCAGTTGGTTGGCCAGTCTGTTGAGACCACCATACATAGACCACACATTGGAAGCATTGGCAGCAAGCAGGCTCTCTACAGTAGCTTTCAACTTCCACAGAAGTCCATAATGTTCATGGTATCTGTGAAGTAAAAATGAAAAGTATAAAGTTAAAAGACAAATTCTCCTGGATTGGAACATGAAATGAATTAGAGGTGGAAAAAAATGTAGATCTCGGCCAGGATCTACATTCCCACATATGACTGATCCACATGTACATGCACATGTAGTAATGCACAGCGGGTTGTTTACAAATTGCAAAAACCTTTTGCTATGATGGTATGATTAAAGCGTAGTAACTGAAAGAGGGGAGTAATAACCTCTATTTTAAGGGGTTTTATTTTTTCTAGACATTCACAATTAAATCAATCTGAAAACATAATATATAGAGGCTTTATGAAAACATATATTTAACAAGGGTAATAAATCTCCAATCTCCAAAGTTTTTATTGTCATCCCAAACCACCTCCCTGGGATGTCATTAGGCCATACAATGTATTTCACTCAATATGGACAAGTAAATGTGTCAATACATACTTTCATCCTGTAAAATTGCTTTGGTCCTCTGAGGTCACCCCCCATGGGATTCGGTAAAGCCATATCTTAGTCAATATGAACCATGTGTAAACTAGAGCACTCGGAGGGGGGACCAGTCCGAGTACATGTACATGTATCCCCCGAACCCGTCACCCATCCCCCATTTGGATCAATGTTGTGACTGAAATGGATAAAGTGGCAATTTGGGACCTCGGTATCACTGCTGACAAATTTGACCTTTTTGTACTTTTGTCATTTTTTAGTTGTTTTGAAATTGAAGGTGATCCGACAAAAACTGCAGCCGGTAGAGCGCTCACAAGAAAGTCTTTACCATTTCTTTAAAAAAATTGGTTACCATGGCAACAATGTCGACTCCGCCCACACCAAAAACAATAGGCGTCTTCATCTTACCATAATGCACCTCCAATGCGAAATTTGAAGGTGATGCGACAAGAACTGCAGCCGGTAGAGCGCTCACAAGAAAATCTTTACCATTTCTTTAAAAAATATGGTTACCATGGCAACAATGTCGACTCCACCCACACCAAAAACAATAGGCGTCTTCATCTTACCATAATGCACCTCCATGCGAAATGTGAAGGTGATCCGACAAAAAACTGCAGCGGGTACAGCGCTCACAAGAAAATCTTTACCATTTCTTTAAAAAATATGGTTACCATGGCAACAATGTTGACTCCGCCCACACCAAAAACAATAGACGTCCTCATCTTACCATAATGCAGCTCCATGCGAAATTTGAAGGTGATCCGACAAAAACTGCAGCCAGTAGAGCGCTCACAATAAAATCTCTGCGGCAGACGCGGACGCGGACGACGATGCCAAATCCATAGTATCCCCGAACACTAGTTCGGGGGATACAACTATCTTCTGCCGAGAAGCCTGAGTATACCAATATATTCTGTATTTGACATGACAAATGCAGTTTGGTCAAGAAATATAATAAGCACAGCAATTCTCTAAACACATCTAGAATGAGTTAACAGAGGGTTTACCTTGTGGCTTTGGCTGTGTCAATAGCCGCATCAGGGCGCAACGCAGACATCACGGTATCCTCAGCTCGGAGACCTTCATTACTTTAATAGAGCTCTCACTTGACAGATATGTCCTGGTTCTGTTTTCTAGCTGTGTGTTTACAGTTCAATGTCTTAGTGATGTACTTGGAAACCTGTTGACTGTAGTAAAGAATTGATAAGATCAAGAATGATTTTAAAAATGCATCAATTCATGCAAGCCAAATCTTGAAAAACACTACCATCTGCAAGAACAATGTGGTCGGTTGTGTAACAGCAGACTACATGTAGAACCTACATGTAGTATGTGTAATACATACACATGTACACACATACAATGTACATGAACATACATGTATGTGTGTAAGCACTCCTGGAACCATGCGTACATGTATGTGTGTCTGTGTCAATTTCGGTGATGGCCGACCTTACGCTGAAGAGTTGAAAAACATGAGAATAATCTATAAAATTGACGGAAAATACTTGATTTTTACATTGCAGGATGACATAACATCCTATTTCTATAATAATCCTCCAACTGAAGCTGGGGGTCGTTTCATCAAACCGTCATAACAACAAGATCAGCTACATCTCGACACGGTCGCTCAACTTGTCCGCTAAGTGTTTCACAATGCGGTCTTTGCCAAGACCAGCGACAACTTCGCTGACAAGTGACTTGTCGGTACTCCAGACCTGTCATATCTTTTTAGAACGCCATCACAAGCCAGCTTTTAGTTAGTCTATGGGCTGCGAAAAAATAAGAAATGCATATTAAGAGAACATTTATTTCCTGATCTCCAAGCACTATCCTTCACCATTCTTATATCAAATAGTGTTACTAATGTTCGTATTATAATATTGTACAGACGGACAATATTTTCTTATGGCTTCTTGACCCCCCCAACAAGTAAATGAGATTAATATTAAAAATACCCACATCCGTTTACCATAGAATCAGCATCGAAAATGGAACAGTCTGTATATACAGACCCATGTGAACGACAATTTATCATGTATGTATTTTCCCTATATTTTCCCTTTTCACGCAGTGCTTTGATATTAATAATATTAAATCTTTTGATGAATAAATAATAAAGGTTGGCTCATAAAATATCTTTATTTAATCATTTTCTCTAAAGTGAACACGATTTGGGTCTTCTTTCCATAATTAGTCAATTACGGTATCCTATTTAATTCGTACATCGCAAAAGCCTCCTCGAGTTTTCTCAATTTTATAAATTCTAAGATGCCATAAGTACCACATATTTTCATGTAAACGGGATGTTTGTATCACCAGCATTCATCTTCGCTGCCATTTTTGACATTTTGGAATAGTTTGGGAAAAACTGAGCCTCAAAATCTGTTTGGGTAATTGACGATAATTCCAATGGATTGTGATAAAGACTATGTTTTTTCGCCGGTGAGTATCGATATTATTGAGTTGTCGTTTATCATGTCTTCGTGAAACAGTTTGTCAGGTCCATGACATTTCCGTAGATCGCCGACAACAGTTATGACTGTCATCTGGTCATGGGAGTTGATTTGATGAAACGACCCCCTGTATCACAGGCCTGAAATTAGGGGGGACCTCTAGGAACTACTAAAGATCCGTTTAACAAAAAAAATATACATAAATTGTAATTTTTTTCAGGTTTCTCATGACCCAATCGTGGAAGTGGTAGGATGGGGGGCTGCATTTCAGGACACTTATAAACAAAAATTAGCCTGTCAATTTTGCAGTCAGATTTTACGAAAAACGTGCATCAAGTAACACTAAAACCAGTGAATATTTGATATTTGCAATTCATATGATTTTCAACCTGTCCTAGGCTAGGCCTAGGTGAAAGATTTGTGACAATTTGCATGAAAAGTTGTTCGATTTACTGTTTAAAAATGACCTGTCCAGATTAACAACCTGTCCAGAATTACAACGTCTGGGTATACTGACTAGTGGTACATGTAGGATGGGCAGGAAGAGGAAGAGTTTAGTAAACTGAAGTGAAGGTGGTTTGCAAGGTTCACCTTATGTCAGTAGGCTAGGCCTAAAGACAAGTGGAAATGGATGAATCTTACCCACTGATTTTTTTTGTTTATTAGGCCTAAAGTTAGGCCTACTTGTCTCTCCACACACATGACACAGGAGACTGCTTCCCCTGTGTGGCTTGATGTTCAACGTCAAATTTTATAAAACATCAAGCCCACTACCACACAGGGGAAAGCATTTGAGGGAAGCGTCACCAAAATACAACTCTCACATTTTAAGACTAAGCTAAGACTAAGTAAGACTCTTACTTAGTTCAGTTAGTAATAGAGAGACCCAACCTGCCAACGGCAACACCATACACGATCATGACGATACAGTGAGTTAGTTGTTTATAATTACAGTTACCTTTTGGCTTTTCCTCCATTATTAGACTTCAAAATTGAAAAAAATTATACCATACAACACTCATCGTCACAAATATTATAAAAAAATACGCATTACATACCAGAAAACTTGGATATAACATCAAAAACATGCCGGTGTTTTGAAGTTCCGGTTCGCTAAATAATGCAAATCATCCACAAAACGCCTACCAAGTAAGTCCAAGCGTCATGAGCGTACAGTGCATGTATAGCATGTGTGAAGTGTGTCAATGTGCCAAAGGTCAATTTTACGTTTATCAACAAAAATTATGTCACTTTCTGAAAGATGGCGCTCTACCACTCAATCGGAGAATTGTTTAAATTATTCTCTTATTTTAGGGGGTGATTTTAATGTAATTATGAATAAAGAATTGGATTATTCGGGAACAAGCATTAATCTGCGAGCTAAGGTTGTACAACACTTAGACATATTTCTTAAAAATAATAATTTGTGTGATATTTGGAGGATTCAGGAAAAATAACCCTTCAATGATCCAGAGTCGCTTATAGACTATTGGTTTATTTCGACAGATTTGGAAAATATGGTGACACAATGTGACATTATTACATCTGTCACCCCTGATCATTCGGGAATTTCTTTACAATTAAAATCTAAACGGGATACCGGAAGTCATGGGAGAGCATATTGGAAATTTAATAATAGTTTGTGTTTAGACAAAGACCTTGTACAGGGTCTCTCTGAGGAAATTACGGAAGTACAAAGGCAGACATTAAAATAATTTGATAAGAAATCGTCAGTTTGGGATTTCCTTAAAATGAAAATGAGGAATTATATTATGTCTTTTTCGAAAAGGAAAGCGAAAGAATATAGAAAGAGAAAGGAGGAATATGAAAATGAAATATCGAAACTTGAGGCAGAACTAGAATCAACAGTTGATACGTCAAAGATAGTTAAAAGGCTAGATGGTATAAAAGATCAGTTGAAGGAATTGTGTAATACGAATATAGAGGGGCTCAAAATAATGGTTTAAAGAAGGAGAACAAAATAAGTTGAGCAGTTACTCCAGTTCAATAAAAAGAAAACAGAAATACGTGAATTGTATAATGATAAAAGGGAGGTAATTACGGAGAAGAATGATACATTGAAGATAATTCGTGAATTTTATGGAAACTTGTACTCTGGAAATACTTCGATAACATGCAGAGTATTTAAATGAAAATATTTTTTTTTTCAAAAAATCACTCGTCTAACCGAGGAAAGCAGTGGCATGTGTGAAAGTAAAGTTACAAAGGAGGAATGTTTTGACGCGTTAAAAAGTATGAAACTTTAATAAATCTCCTGGTAATGATGGTTTCACAGTAGAATTTTATCTTACATTTTGGCTACAGATAGGAAATTTATTAGTTGACGTATATATATATATATAATGAGGCGTTGAAAAAGAAGGCATGAGAAAGAGAATCAAATGCTTTTTCAAAGTCCACCGCTATCATAAAACTCGATCTGTTCAACATTAAAATTAGAACAATGAAAAATTACATCATCTATCAAACGTATAGCCTCTCCAATGTATCTACCATTCATATAACCAACCAGGGGTGTTTCAACAACTAAAATCGATTTCGATTTTAAAATTGATTTTAAGATGGAAATCAGTTTTAGCTTCAAATTGATACTTGAGAGCTGTTTCATCAAATCGAGTTTAAGCTGAAATCGAATTAAATTAATTTTTCATAAATTTGGAGGGCTCTGTGATCGAGACTAGATATTTTTGTGTGATTATGATGTAAAGTTAATAAGGATTAAAATTCCGCCTTTTTATTTAGAACTTTTAAAAGCCTATCAGGACATGGATAAATGTAGACACTTTAAAGAAGACAAAAGTAATCCAATCTTTATGAATAATAAAAATGTTTTTTTAAAAGGTATAATGATTTTTGAGGAAACTTTGTATAGAAGGAATATTTATTTGGTTGACCAAGTTTTAGAAAGGGATAAGGTTAAAATAGCCACTTACTTGCAAATGGGTTTTGGTAGTTAAGATATAATTAAGATATGGGAATTAGGTAATACTATTTTGAAAAGTGGAATGTATGCCAGAAATCTGACACAGTTCTATGAGGTAGATACACTTGATTATTGTATTTGTTTAAAGATATTTGATAAAACGATTCTATTGCAAGATATTCCATCCAGGAAGGTATTTGATTGGTTTATAACTGGCTTGCAGGATTCTTACAGTTTAAACATTCGTGATGGACAAAATGAGCACACTTTTTTCTAAACAGGAGATGAGGGATATATTTCTAAGATCCAGAAGTACAACTCTTTTCATGAAGATTAGGGAATTTCAGTATAAATTACTTCATGGAGCAATTTATACAAAGGCGAACTTATTTAATTTTGGATTTGTAAATAATAAGCAATGCTCATTCTATATGGTGTAAGATAAGAGTCATGGATGTATTATTAACAGTGTTTTGTTATTCGACTGTGTAAAGCATGTTTGTGTATATGGATTGAATGTATCGTATGAATGATTATATGTATTTATTCATTGTATGCATTCATTGTATTGTATGATTGTATGTATTCATGTAAGCATTGAACAAGAGAACAATAAAAACTTTAACTTAAAAAAAAACCTTTTCTTTTCTGTTTTATAAGAAAATCTTTATTAAGATTACCTAATGTTATAGTGATTTGATTAATATTCATATTATCATGTATATTAATGAATTATTTTCTGTAATGTATGAAATAATAAAATTATTTAGCTGTGTTAAAAAATACTATTGGTAAAAAAGAATGTAAGGTAATGTATGATGTAGCAATATTATGTTCTTTATAATTGTACTTTTGATGTGATATATTTTGTATTTAAAATCTGAATAAAGGCAAAAAAGCTTTAAAAATACTAGTACTGGTATTCATGATCGAATCTCTTTGTTACTCATGGAGATCTTATAAATCTCTATACACGAAATATTTTTTTATCTTTCGGGTTTTGTTATATTAATAAAAAGGGGCAGAAAATAAAAGGGAGAAGAAGAAGAAGAAGAAGAAGAAGAAGACGACGACGAAGAAGAAAAAGAAGAAGAAGGAGAAGAAGAAGAAGAAGAAGAGGAAGAATAAGAAGAAGAAGAAGATGAAGAAGAAGAAGAAGAAGAAGAAGAGAAGGAAGAAGAAATGTTTATTTTTGTCAAGTGATTTAAAAAAAAAAGGACAAAGACTAATTAGCAGGCGTTCGATGTAAAATATATGAATCACATTCCGAACAACCCCCAGTCCTCAAGCTTGGAAACAATAAAGTGCCACATATCACTTTTCATTAGTTTGATGTGTTTCCGTTAGACTGTTGAGTTAATTTTTTTTTAGTCTGTTGTTTTGCAAATTCTAAGATCGGTCCGTGGGCTGTCCGTCTCGTTTTGCCAGCCTCACATAACTTTTCAGAAACCCACAAGACAGGAGACAGACATTGTCATTCTCATTCTTTAAAAATCATCCTGGGGATCGCTTCACTCGGAGCTCGAATCCACGCTTGAAATAGGGACCCCCTCCCCCCCCCCCCCCCAAAAAAAAAAACCCCAACAAAACAAAACAAAACAAACAAACAAGCAAACAAAACTTTATTTAGCGAGAATAAAAGGAGCGGTGCATCCCCAATCTTTGACAAGCAACAACAACCCCCCCAAAAAGAGCACAAAAACACACAAAAAATTCCCCCAAAAACAAGCCCCCCACAAAAAAAGAGAAGGAAAGCGGGAGGGGGGGGGGGGGGTCGGGAGCCCATGACCACAACCCCTCCCCCCTGGATCCGTCCCTGTCTTCATTAACTTCTCCATTCACTTGCATATATAATTTGTAAGGTTTTTTCCAGCCTGCGGTCATCGTCACTTGGTTTTTATTTTTATCTGTTCGATTAAATTATCATCAGTCCCATCTGGATCTCCTGATTTCACTATTGCTCTTTTTCATTTTGTCACTATAAATTCTAAATTGTTAATTAGACTGAAAGAAAATATTTGCAGGGACGTCACTTGAATATTTTAGTAAGAGTCAAGTATATTTGGCAAAATTGTCTAAACCCTTTAATACCCTTTTTGCAATATTAATTTGCCATAATTTTTTGTTTGCGAAACTTATTGTTTCTAGCTCTGTTTTGCCACCTCTCCCAATTGCGAGAGTGAGTTTCTTATAGCGTGCACCCTCTGACTGACTTATTGATGATGCCCCTATCCCCCTCAACATTTTGTATTTCCGCCCTTCTGCATGATTTATAACTTGACCCCTTCCTAAATTACAATGAGACTTATTATTTTCATTCCCCCTCCTTTTTAAAAGAGTGAATAAGTTGCTTTGAAGACTACAAATTAAATAGTTCCAGTTCCAGCTACCCCTTTCACTAATCATCTCTTGTTAATCTTTATATTTTTATAACTTCAAGCCAGGAAATACAATACTAAACGTCAAGTCCTCCAATACTCAAAACTCAACGCAATGATGATGAAAGTACATACTGATGCATTACCATAGCAACGACTAACGTCGGTAAGGAGAGAGAGAGAGAGAGAGATAAGTGTGGATTGCGACTTGATCAAGAAGTTAATTATCTACACTGTCGCTATTTCAATATCTTATTTGATGTGCCTTGTTGAGATTTTGCTTGCGTACATATCCTTCGAAAATAGAATATACGTGTGATGGTCGTTAGTGATAATGAAGATCTTTATGGTAGGATAAAGGCTGCGTTGCTCCGATATCGATCCGACCAAAACTGAACAAGACTTATTTCGAACAGACGATTTTACTGTTCCGAAGACGTGTCTGAGGTGGAGATTGTAGCGGTATGTAACAGAGAAAAGGGAAAGTTGGAAACACAAAATCATATAGGCCTAGTACAAGCTGATTGGCTGTTTTATGTGAAAGAGGTAAGTAAAAATATGAGAATTCGTGTGATATGAATTTCTGTATATGAATATATTCTTAGGGCCCCATTAGAGAGCAGGGGTGGTATTCTGAGATTTATTTTATCTTGATTTTAGTGAAAAGATTTTAATTGTCATAACAACTTTTAAATTGCTGCATTTCATTGGTGTTTGCGCAGATGAATTCCGCGTACACAGCCACTTTTGCGCAGTCATTAACCAATAAGTGTACATTTTGTTATTTCAAAATTATTTTACAATTATTTCACTAAAATCAAGATAAAATAAATGTCAGCATTCCTGGGTTTCCCTGCCAAAGTATGTATATTGTATATTCACTGAAATATTGTATAAGCCACTTCGGAGATGCAATCTGAGCATGAGCAGATAAAGGTCATCTGTACCAAATTCTAAAACCCACTGACACTAATATTCGATATGTGCTCATGAATGTCATGTAATCATTATTCAATTATGCACTAATGGTGCATTCCATGATATCCAGGTGGAAGTATTGTTTTTAAAGGGGGAAACAAAAGCTATTCATGAGGCACCTCTATCACTCCCAGAGTTATTTTTCTGAAGTGCACATAAAGGGACCCTCCATGTCTAAAATATCTGTGGATATTTGGGGTCATTTGTACCATGCGCTAACCCCGAACTGGCTTATTGCTTTAAAGGTATCATAGTTGACAAATCAAATCAAATCCAATAGACCTGTTTACTAATTAAGTGTTCAAATTTATGGATGTTTCTTTCCTGGGGACCTAGTAACGAGGTATTCCATTAACATGTTATTAATGAATGAACTACAATACTTGGAATCCAGTTTGCATACATTACTTGTTGCTATGTCTGACAAGCCTCTAGCAAGCTTTCAGGTTGTCAAGAACAACCTTTTTTTCAAAAGTATGCATAAAATTTGAATCACTTAGTAAACAGGTCTATTCAATCAAATCTAACTTTAGACTACTGTTCATGCATGTCTCCTAAAAAATGTTGCCGGGAGATAGTGAAGAGGCTTGACATCTGCCATAATTTAAATGTCAGTATGTAAATGGTATGTATCACAGTAATACTAGTATAAAAATGCAGAGCGATCAACTTCATTATGAAACTTTTTAGTAGCCACGTCGTGGCATACTAGATAGACTTTGTAAATGACAGATGTCACAAAAAGGGAATATAAATCTCATAACTCATCTTTATTAGGAGATCAAGTATTAAAATACGATTACCTATCACTCTCCTACTAAAAAAAATTGCATTCCTAAAATTATGTCGATCACAATCATAGAAATCGTACAAAAGATTTAATTGGCTAATGGCAATCTATATCATATTAATTATTTTATCAACAGAACAAGTAAAAGGTGGATTAAAGCGGTTTGAAATACCAAATCATACAGTGCCAGATCCAGGATTTTGCGGAGGAGGGGGCCCAATATTCTGACAATTTTCTGACAAGCAAAAAAAAAAAAAAAAAAAAAAAATAAGGATCATCACTTTTTAAGGTGTATTGTTTTTCCAGGGGAGGGGGCCCGGGTCCCCGGGCCCTGGATCCGCCCCTGAAATCATATCGCAGGCATGACAGGTAAACCCTTTTTAAGAAGTCCTGCCATGTCAATAGTATTGCCGTACATCTGATTCACGAAGACAATGGCGCATTAACTGGATCGCAAAGCTATATTCGTACCGTGAAGACACTAACCTGAACAAAGCTATTTCTCTTTTACATCGCCTTTGCAAAATCATTTTTATATATATTTTTTATATATATACAAAATATCAAAGTCAGTGCGGCATGTCGTTTTATAGAACCAAGTTCTTAGTGAGGAAGCAGGATGCTTTTCCTTTAATGGGTGTTTTTCCTTTAAAAATAAAATGTATAGACTGAAGGAATTCTGGACGTTTTTGCTGCATTGACGTCATAATCAATCTTTGAAGTGTGCATGTTTTCAGGCCATGATTTTTTTTCCCTATATACAGTTTAACTTGCATGTACACACACACCTTGCATTTCACACAGATGTTTCAAGTTGACACGTCTTCAATACGTGTTCTTTTTTTATATAGAGAACATGCATGCATGGTTTCAGGGCATGGCTTTCTGTTGCTGCATATACAATGTAGCTAAATTGCATGTTGTACATACAACTTTATTGTATTTCATAGAAGTACATGTATCTTCATAAGAAGAGGAAATATGTGTATTTTATGGTGTGTGTCAGAAGTAACTTGAAAGATGTGTGGCAAATGATTAGAAAGCCCTGCTGGAAAGAACACACTCATTCAAAATGTGAAACACAGTGTGAATCACACTGTGTTTCACATTGTGAATCATAGGCTGCTCCACAATGTTAAATTGGGGCGTTTTCACATTGTGGCCACACTGTGGTCACACTGTGCTCACAGTGTGGATAACCGGAGATTCACACTGTGGCCACACTGTGAAACACACTGTGGTTCACAGTGTGGAAAACCGGAGATTCACATTGTAGCCACACTGTGAACCACACTGTGGTTCACAGTGTGGTTCACAGTGTGAATAACCGGAGATTCACACCGTGGCCACATTGTGAAACACACTGTGAACCGGAGATTCACATTGTGGCCACACTGTGAACCACTGGATGTTTTTGCTGCATTGACGTCATAATCAATCTTTGAAGTGTGCATGTTTTCAGGCCATGATTTTTTTTCCCTATATACAGTTTAACTTGCATGTACACACACACCTTGCATTTCACACAGATGTTTCAAGTTGACACGTCTTCAATACGTGTTCTTTTTTTATATAGAGAACATGCATGCATGGTTTCAGGGCATGGCTTTCTGTTGCTGCATATACAATGTAGCTAAATTGCATGTTGTACATACAACTTTATTGTATTTCATAGAAGTACATGTATCTTCATAAGAAGAGGAAATATGTGTATTTTATGGTGTGTGTCAGAAGTAACTTGAAAGATGTGTGGCAAATGATTAGAAAGCCCTGCTGGAAAGAACACACTCATTCAAAATGTGAAACACAGTGTGAATCACACTGTGTTTCACATTGTGAATCATAGGCTGCTCCACAATGTTAAATTAGGGCGTTTTCACATTGTGGCCACACTGTGGTCACACTGTGCTCACAGTGTGGATAACCGGAGATTCACACTGTGGCCACACTGTGAAACACACTGTGGTTCACAGTGTGGAAAACCGGAGATTCACATTGTAGCCACACTGTGAACCACACTGTGGTTCACAGTGTGGTTCACAGTGTGAATAACCGGAGATTCATATTGTGGCCACACTGTGAACCACAGTGTGGAACAACTCGACCACACTGTGAAAACGCCCCAATTTAACATTATGGACAATCCACACTGTGAAAC
Source organism: Heliocidaris erythrogramma (assembly GCA_025617745.1). Lineage (NCBI taxonomy): Eukaryota > Metazoa > Echinodermata > Echinoidea > Camarodonta > Echinometridae > Heliocidaris > Heliocidaris erythrogramma. The sequence goes on along the minus strand of CM046871.1, from coordinate 28,225,385 downwards.
GCCCACGTAAAACACTGTAAAAAAATTCACTGTGGACTTTCACAGTGTGAAACTGCCACACTGTGAAACGCCCACCACAATGTGAAACGCCCATCACACTGTGAAACACCACCACACTGTGAAACACCAAACACACTGTGAAACCCATCACACTGTGAAACACCAATCACACTGTGAAACCCATCACAGTGTGAAATGCCCACCACACTGCGAAACACCACCACACTGTGAAACACCAATCACACTGTGAAACCCATCACACTGTGAAACACCAATCACACTGTGAACCCTATCACACTGTGAAACACCAATCACACTGTGAAACCCATCACACTGTGAAACACCAATTAGACTGTGAAACGTCCACCTCACTTTGAAAGTTTTCACTGTGTGGACTTTCAGTGTGACACATTTTACTGTGTGAAATTGCCACACTGTGAAATAAGTTTAGTTTTTGAATTGTACTATGTGAAATCTTTCAAATTATGCAAATGAAGTCTTCTAAAGCTTATTATGTAATATAAAGGAGAAAAGGTTTATAATCAGTCTTACTTATAAACTCAACTTTAATAGATATATATAAAAAAACACATCTGAAACTAAAACAACAATTTAAACATATTTACATTTTATAGCCTTTATGAGGTACGTAAGTTAACATGTTTTTCCAAAGCTGATCGTACTGTTCACTAAAAGGGCTTGTGAACATACATCCCTATAATTATACAAAGATTGGAGTAAAACTATACTTACAGATAAACAAATTTCACCCTGTGATATGCAACTATGCAAGTAGGTATTTTTGCATATTTAATGAGCTATGACCTTTGACTTACATATTCCAAAATCAAACGTAGGCTGTATTTTGATACCATCTACATTCATATCAAATTTGATTAAATCCGTCATAATAAAAGTACATTATCATGTTACGGCAGTAAAAAAACATAGAGCATCTCAGGCAATATCTCTTAAACATAGGCATTCATAGGTATAGGTATATACATTTTATGGGTAGTCCCATTTTCCCAGTATAAAATATCGACACACGATATGTAACTTTGGCAATGAATGAATGGTTCACAAGCGTTATGGCAAAATATACTCTACAGCAAAAGGCAAAGGTATCCTCAAAATCTTTGGCACATACAGGTCCGTCATGAACCCATCAAGGTAGAAAGTTTCAAAATATCTCTGGCAATAAATCTTGAAAACATCTCTATTTTAGGCACACACGTTTTATGGTTACATAAATCTCTACAACTATTTTACAAATAAATACCTGAAGATGAGCACAAAAAATAGACTTTGCCGGGAATCAAACCCCAGACTTTAGCTTTAATATTAATTATGGCTGCAAGAATGCATGAGTCGATCCCAAGAAAAGAAGAAGTACCACAACAAAAGGGAAAGTTGGAGTGTATTCCAAACGTGATGACAGAGTTGCCAACTGTTCCGGAATATGTATGAGGTGGATTTCAAGGCTTTCATGACAAGTGAATAGCGGAGAGCATGGTTATTGTTGTCATGTTTTCTCTCACAAGCATTCAACCGTTGCGTAATTCACATTTTAATTTTGACCTCATGCATATTCCGGAACGGTTGGCATCTCTGCTTGATGACAGAGCCTAATTTCCAAGAAAAAAGGCCGGTTGACAGCTGCACAAAGATCCAATAAATATAATCCAAGTCTGAAAGGATCTCCATACCACTGTGTCGTAAGCATAGTAAAACGCGTTAATATTAATGATGGCTGCAAGAATGCATGAGTTGATCCTAAGAAAAAAAATAGTACCACAACAAAAGGGAAAGTTGGAGTGTATTCCATACTTGATGACAGAGCCTAATTTCCAAGACAAAAGGCCGGTTAACATCTGCACAAAGATCCAATAAATACAATCCAATTGTGAAAGGAATCTCCATACCACTGTGTTGTAAGCATAGTAAAACACGTTGCACACAACATAGGGCCGGTGAAAATGGTCTTCATTTTGTAGAAGGTTCAGTAATCAATCCAAATCGAGAATCTCCATCTTCTGAGATAATCGTATCTCATCTAAAGTTCTACAAGTATCCATGTTCTTCCAGGAAACAAATACTTCAGTTGGTTGTAAAAAATAACACCAAAAGTTCAGAATAAACGACCAAAAAAAAAAGAAAAGAAGAAATTCGGGAGCACGCTGAGGAGCTCTCTTGACGCTCACTCGGCTCACCAAAAAAAAAAAAAAAAAAAAAAAATAGACTATACTGTCATATTACTAGGGAAGGAAGTTCCAGATTCCATATGCAATTAGGTATTTCTGCTTATTTAATGAGCTATGACCTTTGACGTACATATTCTGAAATCGAATTTAGGCTGTATTATGATACCATGTACCTTCATATCAATTTTCATAAAAAAACCTGTCGAACATTACCAAAGTTATAGAACGGAATTACCAGGTTCGCATATTTAATGAGCTATGACCTTTGAGCTTTGACTTACATACTCTGAAATTGAAATTAGGCTGCATTAAAATTTTGATATTTGATATAGTTCACACTGTGAAATATTTTCCACAGAGTGGCCACACTGTGAATTTTATAGTTCACACTGTGAAATATTTCCCACAGAGTGGCCACACTGTGAATAATACTGTTCACACTGTGAAATGTATGTCGTAAGGTATTCACACTGTGGGAAATATTTCACAGTGTGGCCACTCTGTGAATTTTATAGTTCACACTGTGAAATATTTCCCACAGAGTGGCCACACTGTGAATAATACTGTTCACTCTGTGAAATGTATGTCGTAAGGTATTCACACTGTGAAAATCTGTTTATGACAGTGTGGAATATTTTTCACGGTTTAGCCACACTGTGAAATCATTTTCACACTGTGAGCGGGTACATTCACACTGTGAAATCGATTTTCACAATGTGAACAATGTGTGGTTTTCCACCTTGTGGCGGTGTCCACACTGTGAAAACACCCTGTTCACAGTGTGGACTATGTTTTCACACTGTGTTCTTTCCAGCAGGGAGATTTAACTCGTTCTCTGCTCAATTTTGAATATAAAGGCTGCAAATTCAGCAATAACTCAAATTCATGATTAAATAATCAAGAAATGAACAGATGTGAGTAAAAATGTTTTCCCAGTTTCACAAGCTTTCAGTCATCCATTAGAGGCAGAGGCGCCCCCTTTTCTTCTCCCAAAATATCTTTATGGCATCCCCCCCCCCCCCTTCGTTCGAACGTTACGCTACAACCATGACGATGATATAGCTGTATATACAGGAATAAATATTTGCCAACACATAGCAGTCGGTATAGATCGATAAATACATCGGTAGAGAGGGCGGATTAACTGGAAAATCAATTAGAGGCGTGAGTAGAGGAAGACACATTATAAAAGCCAGTCTTTATCTGTGAGAAGAAAGGGAAAAATACAGTCGAGCACTCGTCTGCCGAGAACAAGCGAAATAAGAAAGAGTAATTTTGACTTTGCTGGCGATGTAAAAACAGGACTAGAAAAACATGACTGCATGAAAAGCGCAACTTAAATAAAAAGAAATGCTTGCTTCATTACTGCCCCTCCGCCTCAAAAGAAAACACTTTCAGCAGCCTATGACTGATGCACAATATACTGTTTTCAAATTAACTTGAACGCATGGAGACTAATCTGTTGCAATCTTACGAACCAAAACAAGCTCTGCAAGCTCATTATAAGGTTTAGGCATAATTTCATAATGAGGAGGCTTTTGTTTTGTTTTAACGAGGATTTTGTTTTTGTGTGGGCCCTGTCCCACATGTATGATGTTCCCTTTCATTTTCATCATTTCACACACCATGTATGCACACGATGTACATGTATTTATCTTTGTATCGGTGATTTCCTTTGCCAATTGTTTGTGTTACATTTTGTGACTGGTCAAATAAATACTTCTACTTTTGTTACTTCTTATTGCAATTTTCCAATGTCACAATTTGATATTTTCCGTTATTTTGAAGTCATGAAGTTCATGATTCATGATGTTATTACGTTCAATAAAGATGAGTGACACCAAATGTTTGAAGAAAGAGAGAGAGAGAGAGAAACGTTCATGGTGTTTAAAAGAATAACTCATGTTTAAACACTGAAGATAAATAATAAACAAGATTGAAATATTTTGGAATAACGAAAAAGATAAAGGAAAGGCATACGAAAATGAAATATAAAATAATACAATCAAAACATGAAGATAATAGACAAAGAATAATATTTGGTAACGTGAAAAGAGAAGAGAAGAGAATTCGGGCCTCGTATTATAAAAGAGTTGCAATTGATTACAAATAATTTGCAATTGATATCAATCGCAACTCTTTTCATACGGGGCTGGTCTGACAGGAATGGGTATAAGAATAACGTTACTTAAAAGGCCAAATGAAAAAATGTGAGTTAGTCTTGTGGTGGTCTATCTGCAGAAGAACCTAAGTTTGAATCAAATCATATTGTAGAAAGTTATGACTTAACCAAGCACAACACACATACGCACACACACGCCCACAGCCACCACACACACGCACACTACGCATGAAAAAGGGGAGGGGCACAAGCTTCGAAATTTAGGAATAATCTGTAAATACCTCACACGTTCTGCTACTGAAAAGATTGCTCATGCCCTCATTTCATCTCGTTTTGATTTTAGTAATTCTCTTATGTACAACTTGCCTCAAACTCAACTTTCTCGTTTGCAGAGATTACATAATACTGCTGCCCGTATTGTTACGTTATTACAAAGGTCTAACCATATAACTCTTTTAAAAGTGAATTGCCTAACATTACAAACAAGTTGTGAAGCTGTAGAATTTCTACCGCTTCATATATAAATTCTGCTGATTTATTCGCTCTTCTTATTCTCCTGACGACGGCCAGAGCATTCTGTCCGGAACGTGGAGTTATTCCAACTCACATGGTTGTATACCGCAAACCTTTTTTTCTGAATTACATATAACTCCCATTTTACAATCCCTCCATTGGCTTCCGGTGCAGTTTCGTACAATATTTTAAATTTTTATTACTTGTATTTCACAGTTTGCATGGTACTTCCCCAAGTACAACTCTACCTTGTTCACCTTCCACAACCCTCCAAGAATACTTAGGTCTGCTAACTCTTCCCTTCTTGTTGTACCCAAAACAAAGAAATCATGGGGTGATCGATCATTTGCATGTGCATGATCAACTGTTTGGAATCCGTTACCACAGTCTCTTAACTCCTTCAAGTCTTCACTAAAAACACACTTGTTCAAAACTGCATTCGATTGATTTGTCAATGCTTTTCATGTTTCCTCATTGTATCTATGTTGTTCATGTATATTTCAATATTGTTTCTTTATCTCAATTTCTTGTACTCTGTAATTACTGTACTCTTCCTCTACTTCTACAGCGCCTTGAGCATTTTACGTAATGGAAATGGCACTTTATAAATACCCAATATTATTATTATTATTATTATCCTTGCCTTTCTCATTTTAAATTTCATGCCAGATTCCCGCCAATTTCACGACACCGTGTCGTCTGCTTTCGTCGCATATTTAGCATATCATCACCTCCGCAATACATCTTGAACGTGAGCGTTACTTACCCCGCATCTCCGTGATGAATAGTCTAAATCGTAGACCTTGTTTGTGTCAACTGCCGTGAGAATTGCTTATAAAAATGATGTATAAATCAGACAATTCAGTCGTACATTTGGATATTTCTTTTAAAGATTATTTTCTCTCATGTTCTTTTTGTGCGTTGAATTCATGCACATCTGAGTTATACCCAACGCATATATTGTCACGATTTGCTTGCAGAGATTGTACCGATAACCGAGACTACGCGCAGTATGTCTTGATCCTACATGTACGTAGACTGGAGGATGTAATTTTTTCCTCGTCTCTGTGAACATAATAAGTGAGCAGAGACACTGATGTAGTGATGTACAAGGCCTATAGGCCTACAGTTTTTAGTTGCAATGTGCTGGCATGCTGTTGGATCATCTTTATACTAGCGCTGCACGACTGAGTTAAGATTATTAGCTCACGATATGTTCATGGGTAGCACGCAGTGACTTATTTACATGTCACGGGACATAATTATGCCGATTTGACGTTTAGCGGGAGAAAAAAAAGATGCGGTGTTTTCCTACTGGCAGGAATCCACTGGATGCCTCATATCATTAACGACACCACCATTAAAGTCCAGTAGTGGATGCTTTTACATCCAGACGACGCATTTAAGGATCGTTGCATGTTGCTTGTGACTACACCTGACGATTTCAGAGAAAATGAGTGACCTTGAAGGATAATGCATTCAATGGTGCCAAGCATTCAACGGAGGCTTTCTATCTTAGTTTGGATCAAAATGAGAAAGTGAGCATCCTCTTGTGTTTGTGTCTGTGCGAGCATACTGTGATTCCGTTTTAATAAATCTCTGAAAATTCCTCTTGTAATATCATTTCTTCATCAAAAGTGGATGATTGAAAAGCATGAATAATGGTGTTAATATTGGCTCTTTTTCGATCAGTGTGTTTATTCATGACGGATGCTGTGGAAGCGGAGACAGGAGGGCATTCTTTTGTGAAAAGGGATGATAATTTTTTTTTTTTTTTTTTTTTTTTTATTTATTTATTTATTTATTTATTTATTTATTTTTTATTTTTTTTTTTTGGGGGGGGGGGCGGTATTATCAGAAAACGGATCCAGCGGTGCTTTGTAGGTCAAAACATGCGGGGTAAGTTGATGCATTCCAGTCTAGAATTGATATATTCTTAGTGCAGTGATGGCCGTTGCTTAATGTTCATCATTTTCTTCACTCCTTGTGAAAGCATGCGGATACCACATTATGAGCAGAAGCATCGGCTTGTGGATGTGTTGGTATTTAAAGAAATTATGCGAATTTTATACTCATTAAGTGATTTAATCAATCTACATACAAGTATGCAAAGTCAGGTAGGTCTATAGCCTATATGCAGGGCAGTAACGCCCCCCCCCCCCCTTCTCTCTCTCTCTACCTCTCTACCTCTCTTCACCCTTTCCCCCTCCCCTTTCCCAATTTTTGCCTCTCTCTTCCCTATTAACATAATGCCTTAATACATAAACCAGAAGCTATATGGAGTCCAAAATTACCTGGGTATCGACGTAGGCCTAAATGAATTAACGTCCGACTCGACCCATTCCACGTGTATCGTACATGACATTTCTCTAGGTTATTGCAATAAAAAAAAACATAGACGCGGTTTGCAAGGAAAACGCATACGATTGAAAATAACAATGAAACTTAATAGCGTTGATTGCGAACATAATGAACAGCAGTTGGTTAAAAATAGTCATTCACTAATTTGTTTGAAGTTTTAAAAGTTCCAAAATCATCAAAACTGTGTTTTTTAATCTTTAGTATTATTTCAGACTGCAAATGCCTGGTGAAGGGGATAATTTTGTATTGCAAAAACTGTTTTCAGTGTGTGCAAATTAAGGTATTTACATACCTTATAAGTAAGTACCGTATATACCCTTAAGCCACTTAATTGAACAACATGTCATGAATTACATAACGAGCGACCCAACTACTACTACAAAACAGCACGACAAAATAAAAATTAAGAATAACCCAAAAGATGATTATTTTGTTTTTAATATAGGCTGCACGCACACAAATTAATTGCAAGATATACAACACATCCACACTACGACAAAAGTGTAAATTTTGTACTTCACGTGTATGTCAACTTCGGTTTGCGGAGGATGGGGTGGGGGCACTTGACTTTCTCAGTATCCCTGTATTCTGGACGTTCCGATCATTATGGTCTGATCGTCTTCAGGAGCATGAATGATTCTAGATATGATTCATTAGCTAGCTGCACGTGGATCAATTAACCAGAAGATTGAGACCATTCCCTGGAGGATCAGAGGCAATGAAGCAGGCCCTTGGGAGCCGGGGTGCTGCAGCACCCCCATAATTTTTTGAGGGGGTGCATAGCACCCCCTAGAAGGCTGATGATGCTGGTGGTGCTGTAGGGGGTGATGGGGGTGCTGTAAAAAAGTAGTTAAAAAGAGACCCTAAAACGCTGAGACCCTTTTTTTCGCTTGTCAGAGATTTTTGGACTTAAAAAGAGACCCTAAAATGCTGAGGACCCCCTTTTTTTTTTGCTCACAGCACCCCCAGTAACAAAATCGTTCCCAGGTGCCTGCAATGAAGAGGAGATGACATGTGTGCATAATGCATACCAATTCGAATAACTAGCTAGGCTCGTGGTATCTGCGCGCGTATACATGTGTAATACGAATTGCTGTTGTCAATCGAGACTTGTGTGCCGGGGCGTAGAAAGCGGGGGGGGGGGGGGGGGGTGCAAACCCCATAAGTTTTGGTGGGGGAGGGGTGGCATGTACAATCATTGCCCCACGATAAAAACAAAGAGCGAAAGTATTGCAATTATGATAAGCAATGATAGTTATAAAAGCAGTAATAGAGTGTAGTAATAATAATACGAAAATAACAATAACGGACGTTTATCTAGTCAATCATATATATTATTACGAGGTTTAAGAGGTAAAAACTATCTTGCGTCGCCGTAAATTCGTATTCAAAGGATCGTTATTCAGAGTTTTATCATCATACTGCAGGATGGTGCATCGGTTTGCATGTACGTTCATATAATTGTCGCTTCACTCCCTTACAAAACACGAGATAATGTTCCTCACCCGCCTCCATTCTTAGGAGAAATGCAATCATATTTCATAATGAAACTGCAAGAAATGGTAAACATGTCGTAAAAATATTTTATCGTGCACATTTACGGCATTGGGATAGAGACAAGATTGAGCAAATACAATTATTCTACTAATCATTATGGAATTCCAGACACCCCCTCCCCTCCGAAATAATTTTGTTATCCAGAAAATAAATTGTATACGATACTGCCTAATTATGATTTTACATCCATCTTTAAACTCTCATTCTGTAATCATTTTTTTCTCTCTCACCGTCATTGGTTCCCTCACTCTGTCTCTCTCTCCCTCTCTCCCTCTTAGTCCTTTGCAATACCCAAGTAAGATGATCATGTATACCGTAGATTCATTAGAATTTACCTTCATGAAGATCTATCTCATGTCTTTCCATTCTCTCTCTCTCTCTCCCTCCCCCTCGCTCTCTCTCTTTTTTTTTTATCTATCTCATATATACACCCCACTCTGTCTCTCTGTCTCTGTCTCTCTCTCTCTGTCTCTCTGTCTCTCTTTCTATCCTCTCTCGCTCTTTTTCTGACACAATATCATTTCTTTCACATACCCTCTCCTTCACTAGACTCAAATGAAAAAAAAAATGAAATGAACATATGATGGAGCATATTTCAGATTTTCATTGTCAAATTAGAAATCCCTTCCACACGAAATATCTCAATCAGAGAACGAGGCAATCATCTGATCTCCGCTCAAATGTCATTTCTTTCGAAGCGTTGGATAAATATGATTACTATCTCAACATGATTTCTGTCCGTGTACTTGAGAATGGATTCTCACAAAGTGCCGCCACAGGCAAAATGGGAAATGAGACCCGATGGCTTCCTCTCTCGCATATAAGCTCTCCACCAGCTTCAGATGTCTGCTCTCTGATCAGTATAATAATATTAATGTGTGTGTGGGCGTGTGTGTGTGGGTGTGTGTGTGTGTGTGTTTGTGCGCGTGTGTGATGGTCAATTAGGAGATAACTCACTCACAAGTCATGTAGAAAATCAAAAGAGATGGTTTTGATGGAGGTGGTTTCCACACTGACTCTTTGACACTGTGGCACGATGTGACCACCTGCATGTAGATTATTGCAATGTGCACACATCTCATGGTGAGATCAGTTTTCATAAAAATTGTTATCAATAACAAATTACAACAATTGTTATAAGCTACTGAAATTCTTGAATATAATTGGCTGAGAGCAAATTTGTCATAGAAATAGGGCACTTGTTATTGATAACAATTTTTATGAACCAGGGCCCTGAGGGTAGATTGGGAGCACGTTCACAGTGTTGACATTATGAGCACACTCTATCCACACTGTGTCATACTGCGGTCTTATAGAGAGTAACGGTGTGAAAGCATCTTAATGTGACCACATTGTGCGTTGGAATACTTTCGCAGTCCTGATACTGTGAGCACACTGTGTACACAATCTATCCACACTGTGACATACTGTGGTCATATAGAGAGTAACGATGTGCCACCATAGGCGTAGACAGGGGGCACAAGGGGGCGATCCCCCCCCCCCCCCTATTCAGCCCCTAAAGAAATAAAAACCGAGAGCGAAAAGGCGGAGGAAGTGAGAGAAAAAAGCTTAAAAAGGCGCCTATACGAGACGTTATCTTTCTCTCAAAATTGCTAAAACGTCAGAGTTTTGCGGTTCGCGCGGGAAATACCGCCCCCCCCCCCCCCCACTCCCTGCACCCACCCCTGTTACATACAATGCAATATTGCATCCAAATAATTGAAAGCAGTCCGGGCGTCGAAATATAACTTTCCGTCTAAAAATTGTTATCAAACAGTGTATACACAGCGTGCCACAAAAAGAACTTGGAACAGAGTGTTCATATAACAGTGTGACCACAAAATGGAATTAGAACACTTTATCTGTGTTTACACGGTCATCACGCTGTTTACACACATTTTGTTCAAACTGATGACAAACAGACAGAATCACAGTGTGTTCGCTGACAGTGTGACAACGCTACGGATTAGGAATACATGTCACAATGTTGAAATTGTAAACACGGTTTCTTCACACTTTGTTCAAATTGTTCTGGTACTGTAGGATATGATTTTTTCGTTATTCAGGGCCGAACTACCAACGGTAGTTTCTTTATTGTGATCTTCACATTCATAAATTCATCACTCTCTTACTCTTTGCCTTATATATGTTTAAAAGTTTCACTTTTTCTTCCACTGAAGCCAAATTTGTATGAAGGTGATTTATTTCCTTTTAAATGATTTTCAAAATAAATTCAAAGGTTTATGGGTGCACTGAAGAAAAATAAACATCTTCAAATAACTACTTATTCTAGAATACATCAAGAATTACGTCAACATATTTTCTATTGATTACTCTGATATTTGTGTCATTATTGGAGATTTCGAGGCCGCATGGACAGGAAAATGTGGTTTAATTTTCAAACCATGGCCAACCGGTGCAGAGAACACCATTATTAGAAACTAATGTGTAAAATGACGCTTAGAACACGTAGAATGGAAGAGATACGGCGTGGTTAGACACGAAAAAAGGTGTAAGGACACAACGTAATAATGGCGCGAAAAATTAGGCGGGGAAAAACAGGGTGAAAATTTCTCAAGCAGACGGCGTTGAAGGGCAATGAGCCGAAAATGCAATGAATATAGGAAGCGAACTAAAAGTTCATTTTGCCTGTATCACCAGTCAACCATGAATCCTATGTTGCCCAGAATGGGAATAATCGATGGAGAGTATGACGTAGTTTGCACTTTGCAGATCTGCATCTGTGGCGTAGCGTGGGTCCATCCATTAGGCTGAGGGGCACCGACGGCATGGGGGCACTTGTCTTACCACTATGAAATGAAGCGTCTAAGCGGGGTGAGGGTGTGAAAGGGGTACAGTCATCTTCTCTCGACTTTGCCTTGTCCCTTTCCATTTTTCTCTTTCTTTCTGATGTCTTTTTTTCTCCTTTTTTCTCTCCATTCGATGGGGATGGGGGTCACATATCATTTGCCCCTGTAGCTGCGCCACTGCCTGTACCCATTTCAGATGCTGCACAGGTCCTAATAAGGAAATAGTGAAATTAAAGCGAACTGTCGCCAGTTGTTCGTGAAATTGAAGACAAGAAATATATATATATATATTTGCATACAGTAAAATCAATAGAAGGAGTTAAAACATATGTCACAATAACTGAAGAAAATCAAATGATTTTAGATGATGTACGATAATGTTAGCTACTAGCGGAAGCTTGGAAAGGATTTTCTCAAACTTTGTTTTAACCCTCACAAGAAGATGTTGGATTCCCAATATAAACTTTCCCTCCAGAAATACAACTAGTAAATATCAATGGCCGATGGCTAGCCATTACTACAATAATATATGTTCGTTTGTTTTTTTCAATATTTTGATTTTTCCCACAGATTAATTCTTGGACTGTCATACATGTCATATAAAATCTATTTGAAATGTAATACCCCACGCAAAATGTGTTGTCATTCTTCTCACGCAGTCATTTTGTTGTTGTTTCTCTGTTTCTCATCAAAGGTTGTGATTGCAATCCATGAAGATTTCGTGCCTGTACGTCAGGGTTTCTAAATTACCCCTGGGGCTTCCCCTATCTTCGGTTTCTGTATTGTCAGCATCTCTTCGATCGAGCATCTCCTTGATTAAAGGTACTGTTTCACTTTTTTAAAAGTAAAAATGAATTTGAATTGGGCACACATCTTTCTGCTGAAAAAAATCATATTGGAAAACGTAATACAATACGTAATACATTGTGGCAAAAATTGTCTCAAAGCAATAGACCGTTTCTGTAATGTATACAAATTTATGCACATATATTCTCTGAGCACCTAGTGACGAGCTATTCCATGAACGTGCTTTTTATAAACGAGCCTCAATGCTTGGAATCCATTTTGCATACATTATTTGTTGCTATGTCCGGCAAGCTTTCAGGTTGTCAAGAACAACGTTTGTTTGAAAGGTATGCATAAAATTTGCATACATTACCGAAGCAGTCTATTGGGAAAGGTTGATCATGTCTACATATGAATTATACTGTAATGTTATTATACTGTAGTGTAATGTTGGATGCATCTCGCTGAAAAGCACATGCACTGTACAAAGAAATGGGTATATGGGTCTGCACACACTTTTGCATGAATGTTCGGCCCGAACAATTCAGCTATTTCTCGTCACATTTCGAATTTGAGGGCATTGAATAGCAATCCTTTTCAGGGAACATAATATCTACTTTGATGTTCATCCAAACTGACATAAACGAAAGGAGAACATTCGCAAATTATTTTTCACCTTTTCCAGAACTCAGCCTTCTCTTGAATTCTCTGGGATTTTTGGTTTAAAAATGTACTTGGGAGAAATGCCAGGATTAGGTTCAAATTTCATTTTTTCAGAGGAATGTTTGATTTTCTAAGTTTTTCTATTCACTTATGATAAGAAAAAAGGAATAAATAGATGAAAAGTACATCAAATTCCAATATCGAGTGTGATAATGGATCTTCCTTTCTATAGAAGAAATGACAAAAATCCCTTTATCAACTGATTATTGTGTAATGACTACAATATTTTTGACGAACAAAACAAGTCATAAGCATGATAAGATACCCCCTCTCTCACACACACACACACATAATAATTTATACTCACATTTAAGACTGCGTCTTCTATCATGTCTATTGGTCGGCCTGAACAGATCGATTTCTTTGATATCCATCTGTCTATTACTCAACTTGTTTGGCATATATCATAACGTTTCTTTGTATTCTTTAACATTCTTTGGAATTTGATGAAATTTGTTTTTCGTCATCAACAGAACTCCAGACAAGCCTTTTAGCCATGTTGACCACATTGAAGTCTCCGCGTTTGATTCCGTCATGATCATCCTCCTTCGAATCGAAGAGGAATTTCCCGCACTCGACTTTGATTCATTGACTAACAATTAAGGGATCAAGAGCCCCTCTCAAGTGATGAGGACGTCTTTGACTTCGACTTCCAATCCCTCGACGCAATCCATCAGTCATCACTGACCTCTGGTTGGGTACTGTGGTCGGGATTAACTGAGAGAATGAAATGGGTAAGTATTCTTTTCTCTTGTTATTCCTCCATCACTCCTTCTTTATATCCTGTTCATTGTACTCTCCCATCACCCCTACTTATCCTACACAATCTGCCCCTCCTCCTCCTTTTCTCCTACTCCATATTCCCACATGCCCTTGTCCTCCGACGTCCGTTATCACATGTCTACTTTCCGTGGCTTATACATGACACTGCAATGCATCGAATTTGTTGTATGCTTGGCAGAAATCTCACTTCCATAAATGCTACTTTTTATTTCGAGGCTTTGAAAAAAAATTCTTCCTCTATCGATGCTGCCTTGTTATGTGCGGAAAATATACGTCACAGACACGTCATATTCTATTAAATGTGTTTATTATAGGTTCACCGTTGTAGCCCGAATTCACAAAGAAGGTCTAAACCATGGGTAAGGTTTAAACCTCTGTAAGCGTACTAAAATAAGCGTAAATAAGCGCACATTGCCCATGCGCGTGCTCAAAGAAAATAAATGTTTGGATCGGATTCAGTGCGCACGTACGCTTAAAAAGGCCAGGAGGGGGTTTAAACCATGGTTTAAACCAAACCTCATTTGTAAATTCGGGCCTAAGTGTCCCATCCCTGAAGACAATATCACAAAATGTGTGACTCTGGAAATGAAGGATTCATTCGATTTTTAATAAAGATTGTTCCTTATATCTTCTACAGCGGAGCATCTTTCTTCTTATGTGTGTGGTGAGTACAGCCGTTCTCATGACGTACATGACAAAGCTCTACGACCCTCCCCACTTTTCTGACATTGCTGCACCAACTCTCGGAGCTCCCATCCGCAGATCATGGCCTCCTTCCGCGTGGTGGCGCTCTAGGTCGTCCAAATCCAAGGTTGCGGTTTCCCAGAGGTATAGTACGCACTTCCATGAAGTTCCATCCTATGTTTCTTATGGTCCTTGATAGAATAGAGGACATGGTAAAGCTGTTTTAAGGGATTGGTAAAAAGAATATCTAGAACTTTCGTCCACACAGTCATACAGGGTTGGAAAAAAGTTTGGAATATTTTTTTGGCGATGAGTATGTCTGATTTTAAATGCTAGTTTCTACTATGTTGTGATGAATAATTCATCCAAATCGGATTAACTGTGTTGAATGAAGTCTACTGTTCCATCTTGTACCAAAGATTACGTAATATTGTTAAACATGTTACAATGGCTGACCAATGAACCACATGTTGTCAGATTTGCTCTATTTGTGTTTGAACATCTTGTTATACATTTCTGTACTTCACGTGGAATTTTGAAAAAGCTACGTGCAGTTTGCAGTCATTTTGAGGACTTCGGTATAGCAATTAAACTGTATCTGATTATTTAACTTTTTCGTTAGACATTTGCAAAAACAGCAAATATACGCTTCCGAATTCCAAGTGGACCTCTGCACTGTGTGATAAGCCTGATTTTTAATGTTGTGCTTTTAAAGTTAAAAAGGGACACATATCTTTTATTTGAACCTCAAAGAAGAAGTTAAAATGACGAGGGATATGTTTAAGACAAGAAATAATTCTTGGAATAAAAATATTCCAAACTTTTTTCCAACCCTGTAATGATATGTTCGCTGACTAAACATTGAGTGAAATATTTTTTTATATCTTTACTTGCTTTTACATTCATTATTAATATACAGAAACAACCCCCACCCTGGGAACGAGGTAAGTCTTTCTGCTACACCATCTTCACTGCCAGAAAACGTCACTGGTGATGTCATTCCACCCATTGCCTTTGACGTCAACACGACGTACACGATAAAGCAGGAGACCCAAGCGAAGACAGGTGACCCAAAGTCCTGCATCCACCAGGACAATGTCGTGTTCATCAAGACGCACAAGACGGGAAGTACGAGCCTGAGTCACATTATCAACCGGTACGGGTTCGCTCATAACTTGTCTTTTGTTTTCAACCGCCTTAGCCCAGGAAACGGACATCTTGTTTACCTACCGCTCAATGTCGACTCTCCCCGTACACACTTTCTCCCTCCTATAGGAGTCAGACCGGGAGACTTCTCCAGGTACAAGTACAACATGCTTGCGGTGCATGTGCGGTACGACCGCAAGGCAATGGATACCTTCATGAAACCGAACACACATTACATAACCATCATTCGCGACCCTGGGACGCAGTTCGAGTCAGCTTTCACGCACTTCCAATTGGATGACTCTTTCCTCGCACATGAGAAAATGCAATATACCACAATGCAGTCACGGCTGGGACACTTTTTTGCAAAGCCGGAATTTTACCGCAAGCGTCTTAAGTCTATGAAGTGGGAAGGGAAGATGGGGTTGAGATGGTACTATGCAAAGAACAACCAAGTATTTGACATGGGCTTAGATCACGTATATCATGGCGATAGAACTAAAGTTCAAGAGTATATCAAAAAAATAGATCGTGAGTTTCGATTAGTCTTGATCACCGAATACTTTGAGGAGTCGCTGGTTGTTATGAAAAGACTGTTCTGTTGGAGTCTAGAGGATGTACTCTACGTAGCAAAGAACGTTCGGCCCAATCCAGCGAATATTCCAGATTCTTTACGAAATAAGATGAGGCAATGGAACAGTGTTGACACGCAGTTGTATGAACATTTTAATCGAACACTGTGGGAGAACATCAAATCATATGGTCCTGAGTTCCAGGCTGACCTTGCAGAATTTAGGAGACGTTTGAAGGAGACATTCGAGACGTGTGTGGGTGGGAAGGAAGTCAAGGCACAGGGTCATTACTTTCACTGGATCGAGTACAAACCACGCAGTAATTCAAATAAGCTTTGTGCGCAGATTGCAGAATCGAAGAGCGCCCTATTTTCTGCCATATGGCGGAGGCAGCAGATACAGAGAGCCCACTCCGCCCCAAGGTCACGACCTCATGCCCGCCAACCATGGGATATGCAGCAGTTTAAGCGTTATCCTTCAGCGAAGTACATTCTCAATCGCCACAAACCACCGCAACCGATCAAACCTCTTGCTAAAGCGGTGCCGAAAACAATATCCAAACCCGTTGGCCACGCAGCCGGACCGCTACCAAAGACCACGGTGAAAAAGGCAGCTACCAAACTTCTACCTCCCCAACCACAAAAAATAATCAGGCATGTTGTCGGCGACAACGAAACATCGAATTCTGAGCCTGGAAATGATGACTTAAACGATGATGATTCTAGCAGTGTCATCGTTGTACATGAAACCGTCGAGAAGTTGTCCGAACGGCTTCTGGCTAAGAGACAATTTAATGTTACCGCTGAAGGAATGCGAGTGAAACCAGTCCTGACGTATAAGAAAAATACATGATGTTTAAGAAAGTGATAGTCTAGCCTTTGGGTATAATGAGATGATTTGAAATCGATGGATTCATAATATATAACGATAACCAGATAACAAGTGATATCAAATTGATGCGTATGTTGAATAAATGAATTGATAGGTCATATACATACAATGCGGTGCTATTTAGATGCAATTAGTCTCTAGAGTTTTGCTTCCCGTTTGAGAAGATCGTTTTTGTAAGTTACCTACAGAGATAAACCATTTTAAAAAGCTCCGGAAGTAAAACACCGTGAAGAAGTGTACATCTTGTTTGTGCGTATACTTGTGCGAATCCTGGACAGCCCGACCAACGGACAGCCCGACCCTGGATAACCCGACCACCTACCCTGGACAGCTCGACCCGGTCGAGTTATCCAGGGTGGGGTGCCTCGCCGGACAACTCGACCACATTTTGTTTTTCGATTTTTAATCAGCAAATGTAAAAATATTCATAGATTTCTAATTTTTGGCTGAAACACATTTTTTATTGAAATTATACATTAAATCACGTTTTTGAGCAATTTTTGGTCTGACGTGCAAGTACGAAATGTTGAGTAACTTCGGAACCGCATGCCCGGACATCGCTAATTTGATCTCAAAAGATGCGTGAGATTCGAAAGAAAAAAAGTCATGAAACGCCGCGGCGACTGCTTTGCGTGTTGCAGACATATCGCGAGAAACGTCGGGGGGGGGGGGGGGTGGATTCCATCCCCGGCCCTTTTAAGGTTAAGTGGTAAATTATGATTAAATAAATATATAGGACTTTCTGAGTTGCAATGAAAGAATAATAATAAAAAAAAAAAAATAGACCGCCAAAGAGGCAGAGGTAAGATGATTTTATGCCCCCAGAATCACTGTACTGATAGAAATATACTTTGTAATATACATTTTCATTCAATATAACCTTTCCTTTCCCTGGATAACGTTTTTTCTGCTTTAGATATATTACTGAGCATGACAAGTGATAAAAGGTTCTCGCAATATTGCATCCTCACCGGCAGTGTCTGCTAACTCCAGGCCCAGGGCCAGGCAAGTGGGCGCCCCCACCGGAAAGGCGCATTCGGCCTGGGCGACGGCGCTCACTTGCTTGGTCTTGGAGTTAGCAGACACTGCGCGGTGTCTGATGCAATGCACGAACCTTTTATCATTTTCCATGCTCAGTAATATATCTAAAGCAGAAAAAACAACAACACACCATTACATAGAGAAATGAAAGGTTATATTAAAGGTAAATATATATTGCATTTTTCTATCAGTTCTGGGGGCATATAAGCCACTTACCTCTGGACTCTTTGGCGGTCGGCGGTCCTTATCAAATATTCTCATTGCGAGGAGAATGACCCCGTTTTTATTCTTTCATTGCAACTCAAAGAGTCCACAATTGCATGTTTCCCGTCATGAATATATTTAATCATAGTTTACCACTTAAATGGCAATTCATTGTAAAATGAGTGAATTTAGTTCATAAAAATCGAAAAACAAAAAGTGGGTAGAGGTGTCCGGCGAGGCACCCCACCCTGGATAACTCGACCGGTTCAAGCTGTCCAGGGTAGGTGGTCGAGTTATCCAGGGTCGGGCTGTCCGTTGGCCGGGCTGTCTGGACCCCACTTGTGCGTATGTTGGTGTTTATTTTGTGTGTGACATGTTTCGGTTATATGTTGTCGTGACAAGGAACCAGTCTTCGGGATACCTAATAAGGCTAGTTTTTACAAGGAGGGGGTATTTAGGGAGGGATGAAAACGCCCTTCATCCCGAAGATGCTAGGTACCGCCTTTGAGATTTGTGGAAAATGGCGTCTTTATGAGTTTTATCTATCAAGTGCATAACGTGAACACGAACGAAAACATTGTACCGTCAACGTTACAAAGTGCTTATATGGCATTTATACTATATACATGTATATATTTCATATTGATTTTACTACATCAGATGATGTAAGTTTAAACTAATGGGTAGACTTTTTTAAAGATAAGTTCAAACTCTTTGATGTACACACCTTGGGTACTTAGTAAATCATATTCATGATTTGCGTTCACTACCTTGCTGTGTTTAAACTATACATAGTCTGGGAGGAAGAGGGAAAAGGTATGGTTATTTCGGGACAGGCTCCTGGCCTAATTCAATCATATTCAATGTTGACATGACAGTCTTCTTATTATTTAAGAAGAACAATACCTTGCAAATTAAATCTTTGATATAGTTCAGATGAATAAGAAAATCAAGGTCATGTTGTTTAATACATACAAAGTCAGTGTCTTTACATTGTATTTCTGTTTGCTCTGTGTATTGGACTTTCATAATTATGTGAATATAATTCTTTGCTGATGTTGACGTTTATTTTTATATTTGTGAGCCATTTGGAGTGTATATCGGTATTTCTCTATTAATCAATATTATGTGTAAACAAATTTATTTGACACGTTTGATTGTTAATATAACTCAAAAGTGTTAACTCGTATCGGACTGAAATTTTCAAAATGTAAGATCAAAGGATGTCAAATTTATTTGGAATAAGTTTTGTGAAATTTCATTCATTAACATTCTTAAAATAATGCTCTATATATTTAATCAGATTTTCACTATTTGAAAAATTGAGACCACGAAATATGTGTGTGTCAGTAAGTAATTCAGAACACAATAATTGTCATTTTGTATCACACCTGTCATTTTCTACCAACCTTTTGCTATCCAGACAGCGTCATGACTCTGTGTTAAAATAGGTGCTCTGGAATTTCAGCTGCAGTGCACAATGGTCATTCCTGTGCTCTGAATTGATAATTACAGATGTTGTGGCCTTGATTTGTCAAAAAATTAAAATCTGATTAAATTTTCAGAGCATTAATTTAAGAATGTTAATGAAGGAAATTATATAAAACTTATTTCAAATAAATTTGACATCCTTTAACTTTCCAATGTGAAAACCTCAGTCAGATACGAGTTACAACTTTTGAGTGATTAATAAACAAAAGTGCCATTTTTTGTACACTCAGTAGAACTATGCCCACATGGATAGTGGGAACTTGCGGTATATTACTGAAGACTCTTAAAGGGATACTCAGCTGCAGATTGTGGGGCGCAAACTTCGGACAGACTGGTCGCCGCACAACATGCACGCTCCGCCTGAGCTTGAGCTCTCGTGCAAGATTCGGTCGGCTTCTTGCAGTCGAAATGTAATTCCACTTAGTCCAACGGACGCGTTCGACGCACAAACTTCGTGTACGAGTGAATGGGGCTTACGCAATCCTGACTTTCCCCACGACCGCCTGGTGGCGTATCCCTTTAAGTCGTACGTTGTCCGGGGTTGATCCTTGATCCTTGATCAGTGCTCGGTGCCTGCATCGAGTTGGACAAGGTGTTTTACCTACGTTTGTTTCTCTAGACTCAGGTGTATTAATTAATGGGTACCTAGCCATGCTGGGATAATAATAACTACAAAGACCTCAGGAAGAACAGTATTTCTACTGGTGAGACTTCCCTGGGGAAAATAAGATTATTATGAAAATAATTAAACACAACCATAGTAGGACTATATTAATACTATTTGATTATTTTTATTACTATTATTATTATAATTATTATTATTATTACTATTATTATTATTTTTATTATTATTATCATTATCATCATCATCATCATTGTTATTATCATTATCATTATCATCATCATCGTCATTATAAATATTATAAATATTATAAATAAATATTATAAATATTCATTTCAATATTAACTTTAATGGGTACCCGGTAGGAAGAAATTCCTTGAATGCTTGAGCACCTTATCATGGTCGCTCGGCTAAAGCCGGGGTAATAATATGATTGCGGGGCCCTCAGGGAGAACAGTATATAATACTGATGAGGCTACCCTGGGTGAACAAGACATATTATTATTATTAATATTATTATATTCAAATTCATTTTAGCGTGGCACAAAGTAATTATAATGTTACTTCCGTGATTGAAAAAGGAGTGCATAGTGGTTTGATTTTTGTTTTAAGAAATATGAGCCCAGATCGTAAATTTAGCAGGTGCTTTAGATGTAATAAACGAGAGTCTTAGTAATTTCAATGCATTGTACGAAGTGCATTATTGAAATATAAATATGAGTTACGACTAGCAAATGTGATATACATTTCTGTTGCATTGCCAGTCGAATTGCGAAATGTGTTTACAGTATGATAAATACTACATACTAAAGTATATGGTATTATAACCATCTCCAGAATGTATTATAAATGCATATTTACAAAAAAGGTGCTCTATGAGTGTGCTGTATTGTTCAGTCAGTATTTCACAAATGCGGTCAGTATTTTATATATGGGATGTTTAGCAAAGACGGATTTTCGCCCATATTTTGGAGCGGTATACATATTTTATTTGTACTGAGCAACTGTGCTTTCCTTCTATCTAAACTTGTCATTTTTTAGCAGGGTATTTCATTTTATGGTACTTTTCTTTTCATTAAGATCAGTGAAATGGCTTAAATGAGCTTTAAATTGATATTACCAATATTGTCTGTGTAATAGAATTATTTGAAAGAAATTACTTATATTTTATATTGATCGGTTTTTGTATTGATAGGTAATATTTAAATGAGGATTTTAAAATATATAAATGTATATTTAATTACTATAAGTAACAGGAATTAAAATTTGATAGAACAGAAGTAATATGTCAAGACTAAAATAGCTGTTAAGTCTTGATCTAACATCATTCAAAACCTTTGAATTTGTTGAATTTGTAAAATTTGAAGAAAAAAAAGCACATATAAAATAGAAGCAAAAGAAAAAGAGTTGTAATACATATAAACATGATTGAGCCGTTCCAAAAATAGCAGTCTCTAAAATATTTTTGCTTAACTTTGCTTCCTAACTCCGAATGATATATACACGTATGTGAATCGATCAGGTTCTATACGTGTGATAGCCTATGTATAGCACTGTCATGTTGCTTCTTGTTCATATTTTGATTCAATGTTGTGCGTTTAAAACGCACCCATGTGTAGTAACTGTATAACAGGTGTAAAAAGCATATTAAGCACTATAAATAAATATGGCACACTTATGGCTAGCGTATGTATTTCAGATGTTCCTGTGCCTTGTATCACAATATATATATATATATATATATATATATATGCAGTAATGGAAATGCCCACATGAAAGTCCACTTGAAGACTGGCCACATCAAGTTGGTAGACTCCAGTCGGCAACGGAACTTAGAAAATTTTACAAGGAAAATAGTATCAGCCGTAATGTATGGCTGCCTGTTCACTATAAAATTTTCTAAGTTCCGTTGTCGACTTGAGGTCTGCCGACGTGAGGTGGCCAGACCTCAAGTCGACTTTTATGTCGGTATCTCCATTGCTGCACATAATATATATATATTATATATACATATAATTACATATTTCGGGTTCGTGGTTCGAGTCCCGCCGCGGCACTAATGTCCTTTGGGAAGATGTTAATCTACATTTGCCACTCTCCACCCAGGTGTAGTAAATGGGTACCTAGTAGGAATTTATTCCTTGAATGCTTTAAGGGCCTTATGGCAGCTCGGCTAAAGCCAGTGCAATAGTAGTACTTTGTAGGCGCCTTTAGCATCCCCTGGGATGATATAAATATAGCTATTATTAGTATTATTATTATTTCGCATTGGAAGTACATCTCATTATCATTTGCATTTGGTAAATCGATATCATGTTCTGTACTTAGATGAAGAATGGTTGTGATAAAGATATAACGAAATACAATTTTTGTGAATCATTAAAGTTGGAAAAAGGATTCTGAATATGCACATCCCATGTGTTCGTTTTATTTGACTTTTGAAAAAAAAAGTCAATTTATTATATCTCCCCCCCCCCCCCCCACCAAGGATAGTCTTCATTAGATTTCCTTAAATAATTATTATTCATGAATATTTTCTCAAAAGTGTTCTCCTTGATTATTATACAGTACAATGGATCAAAAAGTGTCACAGGTTTAATATAAAGATATGGATAATGTTTATACTAAAACTGTGTATACCAAAATTCAATGTATACTATTTGAAACGAACTGTATAATGGGAGACATAATCGTTTTTGTTCAGTCTTTTGGTTAGAAAATGTCGCCCTTTTTTAGTTCTTGCGTAATTTACATGTATCAAAGGCTACAGCCATGCTTAATAATAATAATAATAATAAAAAAACACCTAAATGGTGACACTCTCTTCCCCGTCTCTACATTAAAAGAAAAAAAAAAAAGAAAACCACAAAAAAGAAGGAATCCCGGGATGCTGTTCCCTCCCTCCTTCAACAGGCAAAGTCTTTTTTTTTTGTTCAGCTCTCTTACGTCCCCTCCATGACAAAGTCGATCGAGATACGCCACTAAGCTGACACGAATTTGGAAATTTACTTAATTTATTTAATTATATTGGTAGTTCGCTGTTTCACTTGGCAATGTTTCAAATTTTCATGTTGGAGGTCATTCAGCATCGGGTCCGCTCGCTATTCATAGAAAACCGCTATTCATTTAACACGCGTTATGAATAGCGGTCCTTATGAATAGTTATGAATAGTGGACCTTATGAATGGAGGTCCTTATGAATAGCGAGGTAATTTGTCTATGGTTTGCTCGCTATTTAGAAGAACCGCTATTCATTTAGTCACGCGTTATGGATAGCGGTCCTTATGAATAAGTGGTCCTTATGAATAGCGGTCCTTATGACTAGCGAGGTTATACCTTCAGCATCTAGAGATAACCAGATGAGAGTAATCATTTATATTTTCTCGGCAATTAATAATCCGTATTACTTCTTCGATCTATATTCTGAATGCCCCCTTTTTCAGGGGAGGGTGTGGAGGTAGTGCCCACTGAATCAAAATTCACATATTTCGTCATATTTAGAAAGCCTAATGCTTGCTTGGTATGTACATTAAATAAACCGAACTTTCATGATTGTTGAATTCAAATTGATTGTAGATATAAATGCACTATCACAATATGTCGTTGCAAGCAAAACGTCATGGTTTGGCTTCACTTTGCGAAAAACTGGTGATTTAATATAATTTTTATCAAGAGGGAAGCAGATTTATACAAAGTGTCTTTGCCAAATCAGTTTCCGATGGGCACAATATGGCGCAAATATTTTGTTATATGCTTGCCCAACAAAGCAACATGCGACAATAATACTGTCGCTAACCGGAGCCGAGATGTCCGAACTGTGTATAGATGCATGGCTAGCTCTAGAGCGAAGAAAGCTGGAGCGCCATCAGTGTTTTCTCGATTCTTGGCGCGCGCTGACTGTAAATATAGTGCAAAAGTGTCTGCATGAGCAGTGGTTAAAAATTGATGCAAAAAGGATTTAAATCATGTAAATTTTACAGTTGGATATTTGCCATAAAATTTTTTTTTTTAATAAATATCATTTCAATTAAATTAAATTCAAACTTGAAACTTGAACTGAAAGCGATAGACTGCGGGTGAATGCAAGGTATTTTTTATTATATTTACAGACTATCTAGATATTTATATTTCAAAAGAGGTATATGAATAGACCGGGTGTCTTGTATTATAACATTGGTATAGCTTGAATTCAGAGTAAACAGGTTATCAAGCACGGTAGGTAGTTTGTGGGAGAAAAAAAAAAAGAATGATAAATGATGCAATTTATAGTTTAAAGACATGTATATCATACACTGCAAAAACCAGGTGTTAAAAGTTATTCTTTCCCGGTATCTATATCCTGTAACACCGAAAGATTAAAAGAACACCTAGTTTCGGATTAAATCAAAATTAACACCAAAATTAACACCAATATTGTACACCATCCATGGTATTAAAAATAATTTACACCATAGCTGGTGTCAGAGTAACGCCATGTCCTATATCATCTTGGTACACACAGATCCTACATGTGTATCTTAACCTATCCTATCCTAGTACTATCCTATCCTATCCTAATAATCTTATCCTGTTGGTACAGTCTAGTGCAAGCTCTTATATACCCATTATAATTTTTTATGCATATGGTAAGAGTTATTAAAATCGGGCCACCCCAAACCATACGCTACTGAAAATTCATGAATATTCATATAAGTGTTTGGAGCATGCGCTGCTGCACTATGCTTAGACCAATCAGGAGCTAGCGATCCCGCGGTATTTCTGTTCATTTATTTCGCGCATGCGTGTTTTAAATAAATTACACCCGATGGTGTAATCAACCGAACTTTTCCAACAGATTTGATTACGGAGCCATAACAATGATTCTCTGGGTGTTATAATAACACCATAAGAATACATTTAATTGTACACCAACGTAGTGTTGAATATTTAACACCCTGGTTTTTGCAGTGTACATGGTTCAAATATTGTATTTCGTGAATAGTGCCTTCCTGGGAGTACTGGGACGAGAACTTGTGATATAACTCGCCAATCGCTTTTTTAAATATGAAGTATGAGTAATTTATCAATTAAAATATCAGAGCAATTGCCCAGACTATTGTACCAAACAAAAATATAAGGCAATATCAACGTATTAAAAAAATTAAATGATAAAAATGTCTTCATCTTGATGAAGCACCAATTGCACCTGAAAAACAGATGTCCTCGATGTGCTTTGACCAAATTATATTTTCGTCTACAAGGACTCTGAGGAATTTTGTCACAGACGTTTGATTTATTTGTTGATTATTCAAAAGTATATGAATATTAAGTATATTGTTTATTTTTCTATTTTTGTTTTTGAATATCATATAATTATTCTTACTTGAATTTATCATTAATTTTATTATTGGCTAATGGCTATAAACCATTTATTAATTTCGGGTATTTCACTGTCTAATATTTCCGCCATTACAGTCGAACTTTTTGCAGTCGTAAAAAAGTTGGTATCGTCTGGAAAATTTACTGGGAAAAGTAATTTAGTTACTAACATAATTTATATACCATCATTCATATACTGAATAGAATTAATAAGAGGCCTAAAATTGAACCCTGTGGTACACCAACAGAGACATTCCGAATGGTGGATTCATCGTTTTTCAGTAGACTAAGTCAGAGTACTGCAGGCCGAGACATTAATGGTGCGATGTCGACAGCACTATATAGAGTAGTTAATTAATAGTAATAGTACTGCCAAACCGACTCCAAACTGACGGAGTATTGTCCAGTGATGGTAGGTTCGGTGTAATGAGTATGTCGTGTCGATCTCGTTGGTGTGACGTCGGTATAACCATAGTAAGGCGGCTTATCTTGAAAATTGTGCACTTTTGTATAAAAACACCAAATTTGGCATATATCTGATATGGAAGCCTTTTCAAGACCGCAATTTTGAGCACATTTTGAGCTAAATTGTAATGGAATTCCTGTACAGTTCAACAAACAATAAATCGCCTACCAGATGGGAGTCTGTACCACGGCCCCGATCAATTCAATGAGCAATTCGGTACTTCCAGACGGCCGTGAGGTTCTAGTATTTTTAGGATGAATCCTTAACGGACGAGAAGTTTTCGAGAGATATAGACGAAATGCGCTTATTGACTTGCTGCTAGGCGGCCTACGTTATTCAGATGTGATACTCATTTCTAAAAAATGTGATCCTGACGTTTGATTCGTCTAAAAAAGCCTGAAATTTGGGTTAAACTAATGAGAACAAAATTATGGTGCTTGAAACAGTTTTGGTCAAATTTTAGTCCAATATTTCTATACAGCAAGTAAATGGTACATTCTCCAAAAAAGTGTTCAATTAGAGTTGTGCAAATGACAAAGCTTCAGCATGAAAGATTCCATTAAATTTTTATGAATTCAGAAAATATAATCCCTTAAGAATACAAAACAGTCAACAGGTGATTTTTGGCTACCCACATTTTTTCAAGAAATATTTCCAAACTCAGTGACCCTTTTTCACATTTTGAAGCGAAATCACAGATACGTTACCAGAAGTAATCTTAGAAAACTCTGATAGTCTGCTTAGTTCTTGCATAAAAATGTCAACACTTATGTAAAGCTTGAATATCTACAAACATCATGGAAACATTTTGGAGTCAATCTTGATCTTTTCTGTAATAAAAATGATCGTGATTTATAAAGTCAAAGTTAAATACCATGCAAAGACATATATATATATATATTTCTGCTTGAAATATGTAACCCTAAATTGAGTTTCTATTTGTAGTTTAATTTTATCAGTAATCTCATTGATTATGTGTAAAACATTATGAATAGGTATTACACTTGTGATAAAAAACGAATGACACGTAACATCTCTGCCTGATTAAATCAATTCTGGATGCAAAGAAGAACGGTCCATGGCAACGTATTTGACGCATCAAAAGTGCCGTTAGTATATGCAGCAACAGACCCAGCACCAATAAATGCATTCTGACTTGTAGAATATCAAACTATGACTGCATTCGTAAAATCAACATACATGTACTTCTATCCGTCATGTCCGTGAAGAACGATCTTTACGTAGATAAGTGATTAGATACTTTTATAACATTGAGATATATGTAAAATACGAAAACAAAAATAAAACACAAAACTACTATACATATTTTCTAGATACGGGCTATAAAATGAAAAATAAATATCTTGTCAGATACATAACTAATCTGATCTGATCAGATACGTTTACGTACCTAATATGTGTGGCAATAAGAACACACAAATCAACGTTACAGATCAAGCCGCTATTCTTACGAAAGTAGAGCACGCGGTAAGTAAATTATGTTCGCCAAAGCGCTTTGCGTTGATCATACTGCCTGATACATTCAATCAGTAACGTATTTGATTGTAACGTATCTGATGTGCCGTTTCTTTTCTCCCACTATTTTCAGAAAAATAATAATTTTCTTATGTAATTTCCGGTGTGTGATTAAACATTATCGTAAGTGTTAAAAAGTACCTGAGCCTTGCATTCATTTATAGCATACTTTTTTCTTAAGTTGAAGTAACGTATGATACGTATCTGATATTAGCTCATCATAACGGTAGTTTTCCAAGTGGTTGGATCAGTATATCATTTTGTAACAAGAGATTCGATGCTTGAGGTTGACTCTGTTCAAATCATTTATAGCATACTTTTTTCTTAAGTTGAAGTAACGTATGATACGTATCTGATATTAGCTCATCATAACGGTAGTTTTCCAAGTGGTTGGATCAGTATATCATTTTGTAACAAGAGATTCGATGCTTGAGGTTGACTCTGTTTAACTCGTTCAATTACACTGCTATGCGGCATTACTTTAACCTTCTCTGAGGAGTCACAAAAGACGGTAACGTATCTGACTGCGATTTGGCAAATGGTCTAAATGAGCCCCACGAGAAATATGAAAACCTCATATTGTTATGTAATATTATTTCTCATTAAGGCACTTAAGGATCAATGGAATGACGTACCAAAGGCTTAATTTGAATGATATGTTAACGAGTAAGAACTTGCTATATGAGCACTTCCTTTCCTGGCGACATGCGGTTTTTAAGGTGATATCAAACTTCTGCTGGTATTATTATTATCCTGGGTGTCCTGATAGCTCTATTGATATACATGTATATTTTAAAGGTCAAGCCTCTAGGATGAATTAAACAAAAAGTTGATTTCCAAATTAGCGATTTACACTGTATGAACATGCTGGCGACACGAAAATCGCACTTTTGCACACTTTTTTGGAGAATGGCCCAAATATCATCAAAATACGATCATTTAACGGACTGCATTATTGTGTTATTATCGGAGGGAAACACAGTGATATTCGGAGATATAAGGTAGTGCCGATGGAATATCTAGATGATCGAGTTATCTACTTTGAATAGGTTTTGCAATTACGATTCCTTCAAAATGACCCCATAAATTAATTTTTGAAAGTGCCTCCATATCTGTTCAGTATGTATATCATTCAACAACTGTACAGGTTTGGGTGCTTTTCGACAGGAGTGCACAATTCAGCCAAATTTTGGAGCTATGCCGCCATACTAGAGTTACATGCACACTACATGTAACTATGTACATGTATATGGTTATAACCATTTCAGTAGTAGTGCGTTGCATTACAGTTGAATACACTCGTGGACATTTTGTTCAAGTTCAAATTAAATTCATCTTCAGCGCACCCTGGGCAAAATACCCGCACCCTACGCACCCTGCTGCATGCAATATATAGGTCTTCATACCAGATACCAGGAAATGAATTATAGTGCACACCAACCATTTGCATTATTATCATTATTAGTTAAGTTGATTTCTCTTAAAGGCGCTGTCACACTCTAGCGTATAGAGCCAGCGTATGAGGAACGTATGGACTTTTTGAGCATACGCTGACATACGATGAAACACGCCAGGGGTATGCTGGAATACGTTTGTAGTACGCCGGGGTACGTCGGTGTACGCTGATGTACGCTGACGGCCAAATTTTTTTTGGAACATGCACAGAAATTTATGCCGACGTATGAATTTTACGCTCCTCATACGTTCCTCATACGCTGAACACGCTAGAGGTACGCTGAAGGTACGTTACGTTACTCATACGTCGAGTACGCTTCTCATACGTTGAAATTGAGTGGGTCAGGAAACCTAGCGTTAGAGGAGCGTATAATGAACGTGTGTCTGACGTGTGTCTAACGAATGGCTAACGTTATGATGGAAGTTCTAACGACAGTCTAACGTACTCAACTTATGCCTAACGTGTTCTGAGCGTACAGCCAACTTATCCCATGCGTATTACATGCGTATTTGCAGCGCATGGGGGTATATAAAGTCTCACATTTCCAAATCTGTATCAGTTGTATCTGTATCGCTGTGTACGCTCCTCATACGTTAGGCTGACGTTCCGCATACGTTTCTCATACGTCGGAGGTACGCTGATATACGTTACTCATACGTCGGTATACGTCCAACTCAAATACACATCACATCACATACGCTCACATACGCTGACATACGCTACTCATACGCTACTCATACGCTGACGGTATGCTAGGCTCACGTTACTCTAACGGTCATTAACCGAAAATCGACCTCATACGCTGAAAAGTTGTGCGTATAAACAATTTTTCGAAATATTCGATACGTTCCTCATACGCTGGCTCTATACGCTAGAGTGTGACAGCGCCTTTAAGTGCAGCAATGCATACAACTCATATTTTGTTATTCAAACATCTAAATATGTTTCATAGATTTTTAAATATGTTTTGAAAGCATTTTCTCAAACATGCTAAATTCCACCCCCCTCCCCCCCCAAAAAAAATGCTCCAGATCTCATTTCTGCAGTGATATCATTTGTCAATCATTAGTGAGCTACGGAGAGACAGTGGTATGTAGCTTTGCCAGAGATGACCATCTGTTCTAATAAACCATGCAATGCCTACATAGACTTAGTAGTTGCTATGTCAGACTTGCTCTAGGGTCACCAGGAAAAGAATGGTACTGAGGAGGTATTGCTCGAAAGCATGCAATTCGATCGTGAGCATGTGCTGAACTCGGGGAAGTTACATTCCACCGTCTATTGTAGAACGTTACACTATGAACATGGCGAACAAAGAAACGG
Source organism: Heliocidaris erythrogramma (assembly GCA_025617745.1). Classification (NCBI taxonomy): domain Eukaryota; kingdom Metazoa; phylum Echinodermata; class Echinoidea; order Camarodonta; family Echinometridae; genus Heliocidaris; species Heliocidaris erythrogramma. The sequence continues at coordinate 28,194,736 of CM046871.1, read as the reverse complement.
ACAAAATATACAGCCCCTCATTGTACCTTCCACACTTACTCTGGTAGACAATAGAACATCCCTTCATTGCTATTATGTAAAAATATGTAGAACAGGTGTCACATGCACATTCACCTGTTCTACTTATTTTACATAATAGCAGTGAAGGGATGTTCTTTTGTCTACCAGAACAATTGTGGAGGGTACAATGAGGAGCTGTATATTTTGTCCGCTTTTTTTGTCATCGAGTTCATAGTGTTAGTGTATATAGCTGACTGATGATTGACAGATGATGTCACTGCAGGATGAGATCTGGAGTTTTTTTAGGGGAGAGCTTAATTAGGGGGTTGAAAAAAATATTTCAAAAAATATTTAAACATCTATGAAACATATTTTGATGTTTCAATAACAAAATATTAGTTGTATGCATCCCTGCACATCAACAGCAAAAAAACCACTCACGCACTACAAACATTGCACGCACACAAAGAGTGCTGCTGCCGTTCATGTTCAACCCCGTTAACTATTTATCGGTGATATGCGTTCGTCTCCTCTTGTGTACACGTGTGCGATCATTTTATCTGGAGGCGTGCATGTATCACAGATTGACTTCTAAGTACTCTCGGGGCTGGAAATAATATTTACAAGGAATATATTCTTGATGTTTATTGAGATGTAAGTATACAGCCCGATGTTATCTTTCGTAATACATCGCGATGACCAATATAATTGGGATCGCAATCACGCTCTCTGGTCAGTGGAAAAGGATATCACTTGTGCATCATGAATACCAAACCGACTTCACACCGACCGATTTTTGGCCATTGGAGATAATGTATTTTTTTTGGTTTGGTTTGGTTGTCGGTCTGGGGCGGTCTTGTTGATGTGACTGATTTATAAAATTACACCGCCAAACCGCATCCAAACCGACTCCAGACCTATCAGTTATTAGTCAGGTTCACACGAAGGGAGCTAAACTTTAAGTTTTGCTTGTAGTTTCAAAACTTAAGTTAACTTGTAGTTATCTTGTATTTTGAGACCATATGAACCATGGGCGCCAATCCTCACAGGAATTCTATTCAAGTGTGGGGGGGGGGGGGCACACTTGGATGCAACAATGGGGTGGAATTATGAACCTTCAGAACCATGTACCTTGGGAAAAACGAACCTTTTGAAAAATCTCCCCCCCCCCCGTAACACCGCCCTTGCCCTTTATTGATTTGCTCCGCAGTAATTTCATACATTAACTGAATTCTAAAGTTCAACCCTGGACCAAACACTCTACCTAACCCTAACCCTGACCCTACTTCTAATCTAAAACCTAATTGCAACCCAATATAACCCTTTGACGAGATAAAGCCCGGAGCAATAGACGAATGTATTTCTAATTTATGCATGTTTCTCTCCCGAACCCCTAGTTTTACCAACAGTTTTAGTGCGCCTGCTATCCACAATGGCATCTATATGGATGAAATCTATTTTGCATACATTAGTTTTTGCTATGTCGGGTAAAACTCTGGCAAGCTTTTGAGTCGTCAAGAGACACTTTTGTTCAAGAAGTAGGTCTAAACTTAGGAAACAGCTGCATGGTCTATTGTCGCCGGGCATTCTGTCGAAGTACCTACTTGCAGGGGCGCCGATCCGTTGTTCAAATTTATTATTATTTCATTTTTTTTGGGGGGGGGGGGGGAGGGGAAGACAGCGTAACATAACGATGTTCATTTTGCACTTTACTTTTGTAATGCCTCTTTAATTGCAAGCTTCTCCACTGTTACATAAAGCAGGGAAAATGAGAGAAATTGCGCGGTGAATTTTCCTTTCCTTCATTTTACTTAACGGATTCATTGGGGCCGGGGGGGGGGAGGAATGGGGGAAATCGGATATGTTTGCTCCTAATATTTTCGGGGGGGGGGGGTAACTGCCCCCTGCCCCCAGCTGCGGAACTGGATCGATGCCCCTGCCTATTTATCAACATACAATAAGATTGCGTCCTCATATTTATTTTGGTATTATGTTTATTTGCTCTTTGATTAATTGAACAATTGGATATCCGCTTAGAATTAGAAAATTACTATCGTATCTATACAATAGTATCGGTGACACGTGTCTTGCATTGGATATCACATTCCTTATTTTACAGTTGACACCCAACTTTCAAGGTCTTCATTCAGGCTGGGAACATTGCTAGAGGTCAACCAGATATGGCAACAGACAAGATAGCCGAGGCCTTCAAAGTTGGCCGAGAACTTGGACCAAAGCAACTCGTGAATTTCTATGACGAATGGGTAACGGGTGGCAGCTATGATCAGGTATGCCGGACAATAATTATAGGGCCATGCAGTTTCTCGAAACCAGGGAAATGTTACATTGCCCTGTCGAAACCGTCATAACGAAGTTCTTGGACATCCCATAGAAACGCACTCAGAAATGTCAACATATAACGGTTCGAGAAACTGGCCATTAGTTCCTCACTGCAGGGGGGGGGGGGGGGGGGGGGATATGCTTCTTATATAAATACTTGTATGTATAAGGGAAAGGGTTCCATAACGGTTGAATAGGCTTCAATATGTTTTCTTTCTTTTTTAGCAGGAAGTGATTCCAGATCATTTACACATGAGAGGAAGATAATTATTTAAAATTTCATTTTCAACTCTGAAAACCCAAATTTGTTACAGTAAGAGTTCATGAGTTCCTGAATCAGGTAAGGTAGCAAATGTAAGAAAATTAAATCTTGCTTTGATCAATTTGTATTCTGCTTTTGACTACTGCAACAGTGAATGTTTGACAAAGTCCAACATAGGCAAGGCGCCTATGAGTGCCTTAATCCTTCTCTCTTCTACCTCCCTGGCTACATCATTTTGAAATGGGGGTACACATGAAACTCTAGCCTAAATAAGACAGAGAGAGAGAGAGAGAGGGGGGGGGGGGGGGAGGGAGAGAGAGAGGGGTTTATTGACATGTCGTATTGACCGAGGGCATGAGTCCATTTTATATACATGTAGAAAGAGTTACGACACTCGATTATAGTGATAAGGTGCTCATCGCACTTTAATAGAAATGTTACGTAATAATGGAAACAAAATGGCGTTCGTTGTATTTTGTAAGGGAGTTGCCGTAACTCTTCTATAAAGGAACTCTAAAATATAGCGGCATGAATATTTGCGAAAAACATGTGTGTGTGTGTGCGTGTGTGTGTGAGAGAGAAGGAGAGAAAGAGAGAGATTCAAAGGGTCCCTATTCTTCCTTAAAGACTTTGAAAGGATGTAAATAGCGTCTCCGAATGATTCGATACCAGCAAAAATTTACTTCCGAGGAAAAGGTTACTCTCCACACAAAATCCGTGCAGTCTGAACAGGGAAATTTATAATAAGGGCACATCCGGCCCCCGTGCACACCCCCCCCCCTTTGAAACCAATGTGGCCGCTAGCTAAATACAGAAATCGAGAAAAAAAATGTGCACCCCTTTATAGGCGATGACCTTTTTCCTTCCCCCTTTTCCTTTGCTCTTCAGAGAATTCCTTAGTAAAAAAAGTCACCCGAAAAATCTGAGGACCTTTTCTTGTTTTCTTTTTTGTTGTTGCTAGTCCCAGTTTTTCGGAATATTGTGACCCTTCTTTTACAAATTCCTGGATCCTCCCTTCAGTGGAATGCCATACTTTGCGTTCCGCTGATCTGATCATCTTGTCAAAGTCATCTGTTGATTTTGACAATCATCTCCCATTGTTTGTTTTTGCCCAGTTATATGATCATGATGTCAAAGCACCCTATATCAGACGTTCTTCTTTGCACTATTTGCACCCCTCAACGTTGTGACCGAATAGACCACTTCTGTCATGGATACAAATATATGCACACAAATATATGCACATATATTCTCTGAACACCTCGTGACGAGCTATGCCATTAAACCTGCTTTTTATAAATGAGTCTCAATGCTTGGATTCCAGTTTGCATACATTATTTCTTGCTATGTCTGGCAAGCTTTCAGGTTGTCAAGAACAACCTTTGTTTGAAAGGTATGTATAAAATTTGCATACATTACCGAAGCGGTCTATGCAATACGTAAAACGTTTTTCTCTCCCTTTCTCTTCTCTCTCTTTTCTTCTCTCTCTCTCTTTCTCTCCCTTTCTCTCTCTCCCTTCTCTCCCTTCTCTCCCTTTATTGGCGACTAGAATTTCAAACATCAATCTAAATTGTGAGACAGCAAGTTGAAAAAAGAGAGAGTGAGTAAAGGTCCACTGCAACCCAAATGGATACATCTCATATTTTGCTATTGAAACATCTAAATAGTTTCATAGATTTTTAAATATTTTTAAATCAATTTATTAAACATGCTAAGTTCCATCCCCCCCCCCAAAAAAAAAAAATGCTCCAGATCTCATTCCTGCAGTGACATCATTTGTCAATCATTAGTGAGCTAAGGAGAGGCAGTGGTATGTAGCTTTGCCAGAGATGACCATCTGTTCTAATAGACCATACCTAGCTTACATAGTAGTTGCTATATGTCAGACAAACTGTAACATCACCAGGAAAAGAATGGCAATGAGGAGGTATTGTTAGAAAGCATGCAATTCTATTGTGAGCATGTGTTGAGCTGGGGAAAGTTACATTCCATTGCCTATTTTAGAATGTTAGTGTAGCTGACTGATGATTGACAGATGATGTCATTGCAGGAATAAGATCTGGAGCTTTTCTTAGGGTGGAGCTTAGGAGGTTGGAAAAAAAAAACACATTTAAAAATCTATTAAACATATCTAGATGTTTGAATAACAGAATATTAGTTGTATGCATCCCTGCAAATCAACAGCAAAATACTTGCATTTGGGTTGCGTTTGGTTGCAGGGGCCCTTTAAGGTAATGTACTAAAGGGCAATCCAGTCTTTGTAATAATTTGATTTGTGTGAAAGCAGAAAAATCAGAGAAGCAGATGAAAGTTTGAACGAATGAACGGATTAAGACAAGCAATAAGAGAGCTACAATATTTAAAAAGTTTTAATTACTATAGATAGATGGGAATTTCAAATTAGGCGTATCGGTACAGTTATAGCAGCGGTCAACTTTCCCATTCGCTCCAACACACAAGATGACTAAAATGTAAATTTTTCCAAAATGTATAACTCAATAGGATCTCCTCTTTTTTGAGGACCTATATCAATATATTATTTACAATATAGTTTTGAGTAATGCTCCGAGTGAAAAGGCGCTGAAGAGAAAACCGGAATTTAATGATATTTTGGTGTACGACAAGTGGGAGAGTCGACGGTGTAAACTTTACAACCATGTGACAATCGTTTCAACAAATTACCAATTTGAGATTCGCATAGATGTTAGTGATCTCATATTTGTAAAGATTCATAACTTATTCTTTATTTCTTTCAAACTTTTGCCATCCTGTTTCTCTTATTTTTAGTCCCTTTCACACAATTCAGCTCTTTACAACGGTAGGCTTGCCCTGTAATGTTCATGTCGAACGTTCAAAGTCCAACCTTTTCATTTGCAACGATTGTTTCCTTTTCATGCATCACCTGCACTTCTTCCAACATGTCCAATGCTTATAACGTTCTTCACACAATAATACATTCCAATCTGTGTAAGTGAGCATCACAATAAATCCGCCAGCATTGAATGGAACTGAACTGATATTCGCATCTATATTCTTTCTAACAAACCATGAAAACCGGTACAATCATTTTAATATTAAGTTGAATGTATAATGAGTATTGGCTACAGTCAACTGTGCATAATAGGCTTAGGCGAAAACGTGAAAAGGAAATTTTGTGTGTTTGGGAACGCGATGCAAACAAGTTATATGTATTAATTATTATTTTTTTTCGCACAGTCATGTCAGAGTAAGGAAATTTAAAGTAGGAAAGAAAATGCAGTTAGGACCGGGCCCGCTCGCTATTCATAAAAACCGCTATTCATGTAACACGCGTTATGAATAGTGGTCCTTATGAATGGAGATCCTTATGAATAGCTAGCTAATTTGTCTATGGTTTGCTCGCTAGTTACAAGGACCGCTATTCATAGAAAACCGCTGTTCATTTTTAGTCACGCGTTATGGATAGCGGTCCTTATGAATAGCGGTCCTTATGACTAGCGAGGTTACCCCGTTGTGTCTGCCTCCGTAAATATTTATCGGAAGGAGTTTCGTCTAGCAGTTTTTGTCCAAGTATTGGTATTTACAAGGCACGCCGATGAAATCAATGCTGGAACACGATTGCTACAGTCCAACAAACTTCGTTTTATTCAGCAACCCCAACAATATCGTCAGTTATACTTCAGATAACAATCTGTAATGAGAAAAATAAACAAACAATAATAAACAAATTTTTCATCCTGTAAACATGTAAAAGCCTATAACTAAAATAGTGAGATAGCCTATTATAATTATGTAAGGAAATATTAATCATATCTGAGAACAATAAACCACATTATGTACTTTTCAAAGCAATAAATAGTAACCCATTCTCATAAATATAATAACATTATCGACTATACAAGGTCAAAAAATAAGTGTGTAGTTGGGTCTTTACAGACGTGTATCAATCAGATATGATTATTTACGTCTGGGGACCTACCTTTAAAGTAGATATTCAAAGAAAATCACAAATATGGCAATTAATGTATCACTAGAATCTGGGAAGCTTACAGATGGCAATCTTATAAGTTTTATGTCAACTGCGTATCTGGTGATTATAAAAACAACACAAATAAAAGCTCTTCTCAGCATCTGGAATATCCGAGGATTCGCCAGAAATATAGCGATGTTTTGATGTCGTCACACTCGGGATCGATCCTACTTAAGCAGACGACGTCCTATAATGAATGAACGTAATTGCAATGCAATTATTTATCAAATTATAAAGAGTTTGGTGTATTTAAACATGACCTTATTTCACACCATTATAAAGGGAAAGTGAAACTGATTCTGATAGCTAAAACCGTTTGATTGTAAATACATAGGAGAAGGGTCAATGATCAATGAAATAAACCCCACTTTCAAATTGAAAAGCCCTCCGAATAATAGCAGGATGGTATTCGTTCCCTCTTGAAACGCCGAACATGCCCGGTGCAAGCAGCTGAAAATACAATGGCGTCTTATTTTGTTTACAAGTGACTGATTCCTTTATTTTTTTAACGCTGCATTTTTCATCAAAATAATACCATACACGAAGTTAAGAGTGAGGCAACAGACTAACATTAAGACTGACGCTAGTCAAGGAAGAGAAATAAGTGAAGAGGAGATGACAAAATAGGCTCTGAAAAATGTGTAAGATGTTATGGGACATCGTCTGCTTAGACAGGACTGGTCCAGGGTGTGTCGTCACATATCTCAGCAGCGTTCGAGGAGCTCTTCAGCTGCTATATCGGGGGCTGTATTTTACCGTTTTATAATTGATAATAATCATTACTTCAAATGTTTCCAAGCGTTGAATTTGGATAACCTTGTTTAATTTATGCCATCTATGCAATAATAAGTATTAAGCCAATATTTAAAATCATTAACGTTCTACTTTAACGTCACCGTCCAAAAGACGTGACTCAGTTTCGAACCTGGCCATGAGTCCGCCCTAAGATGCTGGTAGTCTTAAACAGACTCTTGAAAACTAGTGAATAAAGCATATAACATCACTACCATGTAGTGACAACAGTAGATAAAGAAAGGAGTATGGGAGAAAGAGAAATAAGGGCAGAATAAAAATGGGTGAAGAGACGAGTAGGTCTACATCGAAATACAAAATGTACAATGTTCAACAGCTTCTATTGGAAAGCGTGAAAGTTTCGGAAGCACCATAGGGTAGTCGTGGGAAGGACTTATGGGTGTAACTTTGATAAAAGAATAGTCTGTTCTTCGTCAGGAGTGAACTTGAGACGAGTTGAGGGAGTATTTATTGTCTCTATTGTTTGTCTTATAGACGTTAATAAATGCTGGATATAAAGGGCCCATCACTATCGCCTCGGTAATGAGCAAAGCCATCGAGGACAAGACTGAAAAGATTTTAGATATAGGAGCTGGAACCGGGCTGGTCGGCGAAGAGGTATTTACATATTAATTTTCTTTCAGTTTTATTTCCTACTTCTTTCTAGCCCCCTCCTCTATCTGGGTCTGTCCAACAATTAGAAGTTCACACTTTTTTCACACTCTTCGTGTCTTCATTTTTTTTCTTAATCACGTCAGTCACTAGTGAGCTTTCGAATTTGAACGCCGTCCTGGATCTTCCCAGCTACAATGGACTGCTTTGTGTTAGCTGCATACCGCCCTTTGTGCAAGAACGGCTCACCCGTCCACTGGCTTCTCCCTCGTCCACTAGTCAGATCGAGAACGCGTCAAACATTGTTTTGCCATCTAACGTGAACCTCCCTTCACCCATTGTTAGCTTCACGCTTCACCTACTTTGTATGCAGTCAACACAAAGCAGTCCATTGTCGCTGGGAGGATAGGACGGCGTTCAAGTCGACACATCCGAAAACTCCTTAATGTCTTTTATAACCGTGAGGGAAATCACGAAAATACATTTTATTGTCCCGAGAAGGATTGGTCCTACCCCTGTCACACTGGCTATGGGAAGAAATGGGGAGAATAAGGGGGATTTGAAACATATTTTGAAGACATATCGAGTCGTCCATATTACCATGTTCCATATCACCAGTCACACTGCCATACCGACTTTTACAGGAGGATGAAACCCTGGGGAAAATCAATTTTAATGAAAAGGGAGCCGATAGAGAGAAGCAATATTTAAAAAAGTTTCATCAAAATTGGTTACGAAATAAGACAGTTACTTGTCTCCTTCTTAGCTCACGATATATCGTGGGAAAATGTATTTGACACAACATTATGTTGAGTTCACAAAAAGACAAGCAGCATCTTTAGAGATAAAGGAGAAAATATGAAGTTTTGTGTACAAAACATATTGAGAATTGTAGTACTATAACCTGCCATTTCGAAGCAACATTACTAATTTGAGGATCGCCATAGAAAGTACATTGAGACTTTTTTTTCAAACTTTCATAACTGTCTCATTTCGTAAATAATTTTGATGTTACTTTTTTAAATTGCTTCTCTCTATCCTCCCTTTTAAAATGGATGTTTCCCCTGGGTTTCATTCTCCTTTAACCAACCGCCAATCGACAGAATCGTGGTCATCTACGCCAATGTGATATTTCGGTCGGTCTATTATCCACCTGGTGACGGTCCCGGCGCGGCGGTGTGACTCTGGTATAGCGAACTCTAGGTTAGTGAAAAGTCTGAACTTTTTTTTCACAAACCAATAAGCCAGTTCGTACATGCAATCTGAGCATGAGCATGAGCAGATAAAAGTCATCTGTGACAAATTTTAAAACCCACTGACACGAACACTTGATATGTGCTTATGAATGTCATGTAATTATTATTCATTTATGCCTCAATGGTGCATTCCATGATACCCAAGTGGAAGTATTCTTTTTTAAAGAAGGAAACAAAAGTTATTCAAAAGGCACCTCTATCACTCCCAGAGTGATTTTCTAAAGTGCACAAAAAGGGGACCCTCCATGTTTAAAATATCTGTGGATATTTGGAGTCATTTGGGACATGTGCTAACTACGAACTGGTCTATATAGGTTTATTAACATAGTAATATGCATATTTTTTTTCATCCTTAGCTGGCCAAGAAGGGTTTCAACAATGTATACGCTGTTGAACCGTCGAAAGAAAGTCTACATATTTGCAGAGAGAAGGATGTCTATAAAGAGTTCGTTCAAAGCTTTGTTGGACCTGTACAATTACCTTTTGAAGACAGTAAGTATTGTGCAACAGCAACATGCGCTGTAATGAATATTTATAGCAGAGACACCTTGTGGGGGAGGTGTTAGGGGTGTGTCTTGACGATTTTGGAACACAATTTCTAAAATTTGTCAACAATAAGTTTAATTTTTTTTATTTTGAAAGTAATTACTTTGTTTTGTCAAAATAGGGCAGTACCGGCAACCTAGAGAGGAGCCTCTAGAATACTGTCCGTCTGTCTATTTACGAATTTCCTGTATTCAAGCAATATTTAAAGCGATGCTCGATTTTCTAGGTTACCATCCTCAGTGTTAAATCTGCGCCATTTCTCGAGAACTTATGAAATTAACCCATTGCCCACGGGAGCCGAGCGGTCCCAGGATTAAGACAGTGAGAAAGAGAGAATTTAGTATTCAACGAGCTAATATCACTAAATTCAAAGACACGTGGGTCATTTTGTAAATAACACAGGATGAGGGGCTCTTCTGGAATCATACTGTACAGGTCACTCGAAGTTTGCGAAAAGAATTTCGTCACTGAAAAGAGATGAGCGTGATAACATGCAAGCAATTCGGAGTAAGGTACTCCAAGAATGGGACGACAATCGTACTATTTTACGGTCAATAGTTCAAAGATAACATTGAAAAGAATCAATTACTGGTTAACATAGAATGTGTAAAAAAATATCTCTCTCGAGATTGATAACGATTCAAGTGGCATTAAAATAATTATAGATGAGGAACTTTCGTTCCACTTTACTTTAATTCGTAAATTAACTAATTTTCTTTCGACAATCAAACCATATTAACAGACAAAGATTTTTGCGAATTTTAAAAGAGTCGAGCAGTATGTGAGAAAGTGAAATGATAATACAGTGTATAAAAAGTAAAGCCTATGCGGTCAACTCCTTATACATAGTACTATAACTGTGAAAACTCAAGTTTGTACAGTCTTTAACCGTATTTTCTCAAGAGACAAAAATTGACATTTTAGTTGAGCAAGTTCATCTTCTTATACGCTATCCACTGGCGTACTGGTGGGGGGGGGGGGGCGCTTGCCCCCCCCCCCCAAAAAAATGAAATTCAGCCAAGGTTTATTTTCAATTCCATACAAGTGATATATAAATATTCGTGATATCACATGATTTTAAATAAAATGTGTATTTCTCCCTTTCTGTTACAAACACTGGCGTAGACAGGGGGAGCACAGAGGAGCCATGCCCCGGCCCTATTCAGCCACTTAAAAAAAGCGAGAGCGAAAAAACGAGGGAAGTGAGAGTAAAAGGCCTAAAAAGGCGCTACAAGCCGTTATCTCTCTCTCAAAATTTGCTAAAACGTCAAAGTTTTCGCCCTTCGCGCGGGAAGGGAGATTACTCTCCTCTCCCTGCACCCACCCTTCATGCCCTTGTTACATACAGTGCAGTATTGCGTCGAAATGACTGAAAAGCAGTCAGGGCGTCGAACTATAACTTTCCGACTAAAAAGATTGTTTGCTACGAGCCGTTAATCTTTCTCTTAAATTTTCTAAAACGTCAGAGCTTTTGCGCTTCGCGCGGGAAGGGGGAAACTCCCCCTCTCTGCACCCACCCCAGTTACATACAGTGCAGGATTGCGTCCAAATAACCGAAAAAGCAGCCAGGGCGTCGAACTAACTTTCCGCCTAAAAAACTGTTACAAACTGTTATCTTTCTCTCAAAATTTGCTAAAACGTCAAAGTTTTCCCGCTTCGCGCGAGAAGGGGGAAATAACTCTCCTCTCCCTGCACCCACCCCTGTTACATACAGTGCAGTATTACGTCCAATTAACTCAAAAGCAGTCACGGCGTCGAACTATAACTTTCCGCCTAAAAAAAGTGCTACGAGCCGTTATCCCGGTCGGTCGAATCGCGACACGCTTACCCATATAGTACATAATTATCGTCAAGTCGAAATGGTCTTCTTAGGTATGCCCCATGTTGCAAATTTTAAAGTCAAAGTTTCCTTCCTAGGTATGTCCCAGATTGCACATGTTCAAGTTGAAAAATGAAAAGACACCCCCTCCCAAAGATTGTGCCCCCCCCCCCAAAAAAAAAAAAAAAAAAAAAAATGTTTGGCTCATTACGCCACTGACGCTATCAAGTACAATGGTTGTCAAACGAAAATCAACATCGGTATCATTTAATTTGATGATTGTCTGATCTAAGTTCAATATAATTATACTCGATAGACTTTGATGTAATTCTGAATTCTGATTTGTTTGTTTGCAGATGCTTTTCTGCATTTATTTCATAATCAATGTAAACAACAGTTGCTTTCAAACGTAACATATAAAGGATGAGGCGATAAACTTACATATAAATAATTGAGTGTTACATCATGAATGTAAACCATCTTACAGTGATAACATAATACGTACCAATAATACAGTGAGTATAGATATAATTCTATATAAAACATTTGATGATGTAGGTACATCGGACTGTGGCTCACATGGTTCGCGGTTCGAATCCCGCCACGGCGCTAATGTCCTTTGGCAAGACATTCATCTACATTTGCCACTCTCAACCCAGGTGAAGTAAATGGGTACCCGGTAGGAAGAAATTCCTTGAAATGCTTTAGCGCCATAATAGGCAGCTCGGCTAAAGCCGGGGTAATAATGTGATACTTTGTATTAAGCGCAGTAGAGTATATCCATATAGTGGCTGCGCTATATAAATGGGCATATTATTATTATTATTATTACAATTTTTTACAAAATGCAGAGGGCAAAACTATCATAAGCAAATGCTTAAGACGATAGTAGCCCAGAATTGCATGCGTATAGATGAGGATTCAGGAAATATATATATAGAAATAATTCGCCATATTGTAAATTCAAGAAAATTGCATACATTGAGATTCACTTATAACTCGCCATATTGTAATTTTAAGGGAATTGCATATATCTGTGCCGTGAGTGCGCTGGTGCAAAGTGCATATAGCTGGGGATTATGGTTTTGCAGAGAATGTAATTGTATGGAGGGAAATTGAGTTCGGTTTAAGGATAACAAGGGATACAGGACAATCAGGGGTCGATATTCAAAGCAATCATTCATGGTTGTAATTTAGCAGCAAATGTTTCTTCATTAGAGCTTTAAAAGAAAACTGAGAAGAGGCAGATTTTATATTTCCAGGTAGTGAGTTCCATATATCAGGACCATTGTGTCTAATAGTTTTTTGCGCCAGGAATAGTCTGGGATTGTTCAAGTGAATATCAGAAGAATGACGAGTTGGATAGGAATGAATGCTGGAGTTTTGAGTGAAAGCATTTTGAAGAGTACTAGGTAGAGATTGTTTCGAGAATTTAAACATAAAAATAGCCTTTTGGAATACATGAATGTCATTTATTTTAAGTGTTTTGAGTTTGTAAAATAATGGATCTGTGTTTGCTAAATAGTGCGAAGACGTACAAATGCGCAGCGCTTTTTTCTGGAGTAAAAGTAATGAATTAATTCTTGTTATACGTGTAGGAATTTCCCCATGCCAGGTTACAGTAAGGTAAATACGGATAAACTAGCGCATTATACAATATAAATAAGGATTTTTGAGGTAAACTGTCTTTTAGTTTGTTTAATATACCTACTCCTCTTGATATGTTAGATGATATATTATCAATGTGATTTTTCTACGTTAAATTGGAATCTATTAACACACCCAAGAATTTTGTTGAATCTCTACTAGTAAGGGTAACATCGTCAATTATTATATCGTCGTGGAAAAAATTTGCTGAACTCGCAGTCTTAAAGTGTATGAAGTTAGTTTTGCTTATATTTAACGAAAGTTTATTGCATTTAAACCAATGGGATATATTGATTAATTGTGTATTAATTGTTTCAATTGGTTCATTTAAATCCTTATGGGAATGAAATACATTAATGCCATCTGCAAATAATATATATGATAATGATGGCGCAGAATGAATGTCGTTAACATAAATTAGAAAAAGGAGTGGACTCAAAATGAATCCTTGGGGAACGCCACATTTATGGTGGATGTTTGTGATCTACTATTATTATATTGAACAAATTGGGATCTATTGGAAATGTAACTTTTAAACCAAGATAGGGTATTTCCCCTTATTCCATAATGCCTACGTTTTTGTATTAGAATTGAATGATCAATGGTATCGAATGCTTTCGAAAGGTCCATAAAAATTCCAATTGTGTGCTCCTTTTTAGAGAGAGATTTAGTAATGTTATCAATTAATTCAAGGATTGCATAGTCAGTTGAAAGGTTCTTTCGGAATCCATATTGGTTGGGAGTAAGTACATTATTTGTAGCCAAAAAACAATATAATCTCTTGCAGCCAATTTTTTCCAGTATTTTGGATATGCTTGACAGTAAAGAAATCGGACGATAGTTACTTATTAAAGATGGATCATCTTTTTTGTGGATGGAATTACTTTCGCAATTTTCAGTGCATCAGGAAATATTCCCGAGGAGAGGGATAGATTAAAGATGTGAGTGAGGGGAGATGTTATGTAATAAATAATTTGTTTTAGGAGATGAACACTTATTTCATCATGTCCACTTGATTTTTTATCATTTAATAATCGGACAATTCCTAAAATCTCATGGTCATTAGTTGGATTAAAAAACAAAGAGGCGTTGTTATTGTTTGGAAGGTATTACTATTGGGAAAAATGTCCATGGTCTGTTGGAATTGTTGATGCTAAATCTGGTCCAATATTTATAAAGAAATTGTTAAAAGAATGTGCTATTTCATCAGGGTTATTAATAACACGGTTATTATGAGTGAATTCTATTTTAGGGTGAGAGTCTTTCTGGCGACCGAGTATATTTACAGTTTTCCAAAGGGAACCCGTATTATTTTTATTGTTTTCAATTGTTCTTCAGAAATATAATTTACGAGAAATGCGGATAACTGTTGTTCGAAAACTAATTTTTTTCTCCGGTACAATTTGCTTTACTCTAGTTATCATGAATACAAGAAGATGGTCAGAAATTACATAATACAGTACACCATTGTCTTTATTAATAGGATCATTAGAGAAAATATTATCGATTATTGATTGTGTTGAACTGGTAATCCTAGTTGGTTTATCGATATGTGAATGGAGAGAATGGGAAGACAAGATGTTTATAAGTTGAAGGCAGTGGCAACTGTGAGGTTGAAAAATCGATATTAAAGTCTCCTACAATGTATTTGAATTTTTTTTCTGAGGAAATTTTATCAAGGCAAACGTCTATACTTTGTAAAAATGATTCAGTTTTATTGTTTGGTGGTCTGTATACAACTCCAACTACCGTGTTTTTTATTTACTATCTATCAGTTCTAGGAATAAGTCTTCAGCATCTCCAATGTGTATGTCCGGTCTTAGCTTATATTTTAAGTCTTTATGAATATAAACGGCTACCCCACCGCCTCTACCAATTTGGCGATCTAAACGAAAGAGATCATAATTTGGAATATCATATACAGGTGGAGAAGTATGATTCAACCATGTTTCCGTCAATATCAACCAAAGGAATCAGTTTAATTTCATTGCCTGTAAACAATACACTAATGAGATAAATTCTCGATTATGCACCACTTTTACTCCCAGAACGTATGCACGTCAGTTTCGTACACTGACCGAAATCTAAACTTCTAAGCCTGGTCTAAACCCTAGCCCTAACCTAACCCTAATCCTAAACCTAACCTAAAGCCAAATGGAAAGCGAAAGCCTAACCCTAACCCTAATTCTTTGACGAAATAAAGCCCGGATCATCTCTGGAACAAATTAAAGATAAAGTTGAGTTCTGGTCATGAGATTGAATTGTAAATGAAACTGTCTCACAGCAATTGGGAAAGGTTGATTATTATAGCACATAATAATTGATGTATGCTGTAAGGTTTTGGAATCACCAAAATGATAAGAATTTGGCTAAATCCTGTTGAGAGTCACATGCACTGCACACAGAAATGTTTATATGGGACTAGACACAAATGTTTGGCCCAAACATTTCAGCTGTTTCTTGTCATATTTTGAATGCGAGAGCATTTTGATGAGCAATCTTTTTCAGGGGACATATCTACTATGAAAATCTTCCAGACTAAAATAAAAAGAATGAGAAAAGCTAACAATTATGCTTTACCTTTCCCGGAACTCAAGCTTCCCTGTAATGTCGGAGCACCACCTATGACAATGTATCAGCCATGCGATTATTATCATTATATTTGCAGATTCCTTTGCTGGGGCTGGTTCAAGCGGTGTTTTCCTGACAGGTCATTGTGATGGAACATCGTTAAGGGAGGTTGTCAGACTTGTTAAACCAGGTACGACCCTGAGGCAATTAAATTAATCATAATCTCCGCCTGTTTGATCAGCATTATAGTAACGAATAACTTAGTAATATATCTGTAATGGAAACAAATCTGAGCTATTTAATGGTCCAATGCGCGTCATGTGACAAAATACAATTTCGACTA
This sequence comes from Heliocidaris erythrogramma, assembly GCA_025617745.1. Lineage (NCBI taxonomy): Eukaryota > Metazoa > Echinodermata > Echinoidea > Camarodonta > Echinometridae > Heliocidaris > Heliocidaris erythrogramma. The sequence continues at coordinate 28,178,539 of CM046871.1, read as the reverse complement.
AAAATATGCAAATTGTCAGAGATGGTAAAATCTGACGTCACGATCCGTGTATAGTAGCACTATTCACGGATACTTTATACGGCATATAACATCACACACGATAAGTGCTTCCTATATTTTTAAAAGACATTCATGTGCGCGTCTCTATTGTGTTAAGCACCGGCTTGTGATGATGTCATCATCATGCGTTCATATCTGCGCAAATTCATCCCATCCTCAAAACTATTTGTGTACGTATGCATGTGGTCTACCGTATGCCTGCATAATGATCATACGTAGATGAGTAAATTTAGACTTTAGTTCATGGTGACGGATATAAAACCAAATAAAATAATACTGCCTACTTTCGAGTCTCTGATTTTTCCTTCGGGGCTTTTTGGAAACAAAATGGCGTTTAAATTATATCTAGTTAGAACACCCAGGTGCTCATTTAGGAGTGGATCCAGGATTTTGTAAAAAAAAAAAAAAAAAAGGAGGGGGAGGGGGAACGGGAAGGGGCACCAATCTCAGAAAATTTTCTGACAAGCAGAACAAAAAAAAAAATAAAAAAAAAAAAAGTCATCTGTTTTGGTCCCATTTCCCTCCAAATTCTCTAACAAGCAAACAAAAAAAAAAAAAAGAAAAAGAAGAAAAAGAAAAGGGGCACAATGTACAACTGTGCTCAACGGAATTGCATAGAAATGTTGTGCAATAGTGGAAACAATATGGCGTTCAAACCATGGGTTGTCCTAACTCTCCTATGAAGGGACTCTATTAGTGTCCAGAGCCATACATACATAGAGTTTGGCCAACTCGGTTTCAGTTGGGCACAACATGGCGTATATTCCTTTGTTGCATGCTCGCCTAACATAGCAACATCCATATTGCTTTTCAAATTTTCACTTACCCCATTATAAGGTTCTAGTTTACTCACGTATCCAAGTCTTTTAAATGGATAAGACTATAGTAATGTGTTTGTTTATCAATATACATACTTAATTGTTTAATATTTTGATATCTTTTTGTAATAATACGCTTGAAATATAGATATTTATTTGACTATGGAAAACAAATGAATGAGGGAATACTTCGTCCCGCTTCAATGTTGCTGCATTGTCATTTTTTTTCTTCAAAACTTTCAAATAGTACTTGAATGAAGCCGATGGGGTGAACTCTTCAAATGGAATCTTACCAATGAAGTAATGCTCTTATAACAAATTAATTGTTTACCTCTTTTTTCTTCTTCTTTTTTTAAATCTGCAATCTGATAGATATTATACCTGTTTCTTACTATATAATTCTGCCGAGGATATGATGAGAATGTCTTAGAAGCTACCTTCAACTGTTTATATATATATATATACACTAAAGGAAAAAAGAAACTTATAAAAGTTCAAGAGATCACCAAATTAAATTCTCTGCATGGAAATGTACCAAATTTGGATATAATGTTGATTCAATGCATGGCTTTAAATGACAGTCAATAACAAAAAGTTTTCTTCAATGCCACAAAAGAAATGTGCACTGAAGCAAAGGACTCTCTAATCCCCAAGTCACAAAGACAAACTGCAGCCTTGTACACCATATGCATGTCAATGAATGAAACAAAAGAATTTCAAAAGGGATTTGCAAGTTCATATCCAAACAGATTAATAGCCAGTATGTCCACCTCTAGCTTGCTGGCAAGCTGTACACCGTCTTCGCATGCTTCCGATCAGATTCGCGATGGTAGCCTGGGGAACATTGTTCCATTCCTCTTGCAGTGCTGCAATGAGCGTCTCCCTATTGATGGGTTGATTGTCACGCCTTGACACACGTCGACCAAGCTCTTCCCAGAGATGTTCAATTGGGGAAAGGTCTGGTGAACGGGCGAACCATGGCAGAACATCAATATCCTCTTGCTCGAGGGGTGCAAATCCCTTTTGAAATTCTTTTGTTTCATTCATTGACATGCATATGGTGTACAAGGCTGCAGTTTGTCTTTGTGACTTGGGGATTTAGAGAGTCCTTTGCTTCAGTGCACATTTCTTTTGTGGCATTGAAGAAAACTTTTTGTTATTGACTGTCATTTAAAGCCATGCATTGAATCAACATTATATCCAAATTTGGTACATTTCCATGCAGAGAATTTAATTTGGTGATCTCTTGAACTTTTATAAGTTTCTTTTTTCCTTTAGTGTATATATATACATATATTATAATGTACTATACTCAAAAATGAAATACGGTAATTTTGCAATGTAATACGACGGTATCTTTATGAATATTGTATAATTATTATCATGTCATTCTCAACAATTCAGTCATTTGACTGCCATTGTGAATGAAATTAAACTGTTGTATTTCTATCCGAATAAAACATTCGATAATAATAAATATCCACTGGAGCCGCGTTGCCAAAACTCTGTATGGATGGCTCTGTAAATGTCAAATGTATAGCGCCCTCTCACGACGTGATTATGAGGTTCACAAACTGGGCGTTGTGGCGTGCGCCTGTAATCCAGCTAACAGTGGAAGTTATAAAGTGATTCAGCGGACCCAGGTTCGAGACTGAGTCACGTCTTCCGGATGGTGACGTTAAAGGTCGGTCCCCAGACGTAAATAATCATATCTGATTGATACACGTCTGTAAAAAACCCAATTACACACACACACACAAACAACCAAAGCATGAAGTGTGTCCCCTGGCCAATTTCTCAACCATTCAATTAGGGTTAGTATATCAGAAACATGGCATGCGCTCCCAGTCAGGTATTCAGAATTATCCAATTACATGGAATGAACTCATTTTTATTCTTCCTATTTGGAATAAGGAGTATGAATACGTTTTCCTTTTATGTGTTTAGAGACGGTGTTTAATGTTCAATGTTTAATGCGTCACAGTTTAATGCGTCACAGTTCGTCCACAACGGACTTGGAATTCCCAACGGGATGGTGTTAGATCAACAACCTGTTTTATGCAGGGTAGAAATTACATAATTTTACTATATTTTCCCCTCTTCCAGGTGGAATCATTGTAATAACGACGAGGAGAACCTTTTACGATGACCATCATGACAATTTCAATTTACGAGCCGTCTCTGATGAGCTGGTATCGGCGAAAAAATGTTCAGTGGTCTTAGAAGAAATACCAGCCTACTCGCAGGGAACGATGGGAGCGGCTTTAATCTATACTGTGCTGTGACGTCACAGAGATGAAACAGACAAAAATGACAACGAGATGAACGTCGCAGTTTTACGTATGACGTCACATGACGTTTAAAACTGCTATTTTCCGCATTTAGTATTTGGTTTATAAACAGGGTGTTTAATGTTCTATGAAAATCATCAAAATAATTGTGGGCTATTGTTTTAAAGAAAAAGTATTATCAGAACGATATTTTCTAAACTTATGACTGCAGTAGTACTTGATGAAAACTGTTTTGCAGTAATTACATTTTCATAGTAGAAAGGAACATTAATAATGAGAAAATCTAGTGAATTATTATTTTGGGATCAAAGAAATATAAATCAGCCCCATGTCGCACTGTACCAAGACCTGATTTGTACTATTTCACCACGAAAAAAAGAAAGAAGAAATGCCCATTGATCAGTATGACATTTAAAAGACAGTACTTTATGACTGACACAAAATGTATTTGCATTTATTATTCGTATGATTAGCTGGTTGGAGACTATTGGCAAATATTTCTCCTTTTCCTAATATGCTAATGCAATATCTGTGCTATGATTATGGTGGCGTATTTCCTTTTATTAACTCTTTCAGTGCCGATGTCGTGTATATGTGACAGATATGTCATTTTCATTCACCGTATAGCTCGACCACAGGAAAGGTACATGGTGGCCATTTTAAAATTTTGAGCATAAATCAAGCATTCTAAATATATGATTATAATTCTATTCTACCATAAGCAGTTTCACAGAAAATTGCAGATTTAAAAAAAGATATTACAATGTACCTTATTTCAACATTAAACTATAGTAAACAAACGAGAAAAAAAAAAAGAATGGAAAAAAAAACTCTAATGTTTGGTATCATAAGAAATGGTAATAAATTTCCTTCATGTTATATACGCAACATTTTGTTAAATAATAGATGGTTAATGCGGTGCAGACAAGTTTGAAAAATAAGCATTGATCACATTTTGGTAAAATTTTGAAGAGAGCTAAACCCCTTGGCACAATATGAGTTAATTGTCTTGTTTTCGTCAAAATTTTAATCTATGTTTTTCTACGTTATTCAACCTATATGAAATACAGGGTTTACTACTTGTGTGTGAATAGACAGATGAATGTGTTCCATCTCTAATGAGCAGAAAATATTTTTAGTATTTAATCTAATTTTTCTTAATGCCGTTTTAATTTCACATAATGATGTTGCGTTATCGCCATAAGAAGAATTGTGGTCAAACAGGGTTTCATGTTTAATTATACGCGCGACAAAGCCAAACAAGTATATTACAAGATACAAAATTCTCTATATATTACAGATATATATATATATATATATATATATATATATAGCTCGTTGTTTATACGTACTGTTCAACCATATACTCCTCAATAAATATAATTGTTAAATATTGTCTTGGATCATCCCGTTTTGCTTTGTTTCCATTTCGTAATAATCATATTTGACTATCTTTTTATGCCTCCGCCCACCGAAGGTGGGTGCCGGAGGCATTATGTTTTCGGGTTGTCCGTCCGTCCGTCCGTGCGTCCGTCCGTCCCACTTCTCGTTACCGCGATATCTGAAGAATCATTTGAGGTAGGAACCTCAAACTTGGTACTAGTATGTATCCCCATACGAAGATGAACTGATTAGATTTTGGGGTCAAAGGTCAGAGGTCACAGAGGTCAATTTACATGAAATTATATGAAATTACTGGTTTTTAGCACCGTTACCTTGATATCTCAAGAACTGTTTGAGGTAAGAACTTCAAACTTGGTACTAGTATGTATCCCTATACGAAGATGAACTGATTAGATTTTGGGGTAAGTAGGTCAAAGGTCAGAGATCACAGAGGTCAATTTACATGAAATTACATGGAATTACTGGTTTTTAGCACCGTTACCGCGATATCTCAAGAACTGAGGTGAGAACAGTTTTTGGCTATATTTCCACGATATCTCAAGAACAACTGATTATATTGCTTTATAGTCAGAGGTCAATTAGTAATATAGGATTTTAGTGTTTTAAATCACAATTTCGCAATAACCATTTGATGAATGCGCATCAACTATATTATACTTGTAGGTGATCAGGAATTATCTGAATACAAGCGGAGGCATATTGAAGACGCAGTCGTATCTTTTGCTTGTTATTCTCATGTAGTATTTGACATAAAACAAGCGATAAGGGTTAGCTATGTATGAGGGGCATTATTGCAATGATTAGCAATTTATTGACTAAATTACGAAAACGGAAGCAATTTTGTAGACTTCTTGCTGTGTATTCGCACAGGCGATGTTTATATTTCCTTTTGTATAGCAATATTTTATAGAGCATTGGTGCCCAGTATAATTTGTTTTTTTACCATCAGAATATTCTCCTTATCTCAATTGAATATCTTTACACAATTCATTTCTCTGCAGCATTTTTAGTTATGGATTTTCCGAACAAAATCCAATGGTTTATACGTTAATAATATATTTTGCAGGATATTTGAATTTTACTTCCTTTACAATAAATTCTACAAAAAGTATATATTTTGTCATGTACAGTAAGTATTATCCTCTTCCCATTCGTTCTGGATTGGAACTACCTCAGTTAGGGCACAGCTACTTTCGTAGTTTTCTTCCAATTACCAAGGATTTTACATTATACTGATTTGTTGCTCATTATTGACTGGTAGACATAGAAGGCCTAGAAGTATAAAGAATTACTATATTTTGATGTTAGGTTTGACATATTTTTACTGCTCTATGTAAGAAGGAAATAGTAAGTTGAATCAAAATATCACCACGTCCATATTGCTTCGCATGGAAATTCGATTTTTCTTAAAGATTTGCACAAACCATCGGAATTAAATAAACTAAGGTACAATGATAATTCGATGACTAGAAATTGCTAACGTTTTTTTTTACACGTTCTTTTACACGTTCATTTATTAAACGTGAAAATATTGTCCTCCAATCGATTAAAACACCCCTGAATCTGTTCGAGTGGCCCAACACGAACAATAATATTTGATTTACGGTACTGAAATGTAACGCAAGATTAAGAATGAATATTGCGTTATATAATTAAACCATTCTGCAGCTGATAATTTTCCTTATTACTTTTGATAAACTTATCCGCTTGGTAGATTATAATTTCTTTTTTTGTTCTAGTTACTCATGTATATAAAAATGTAATTAAATAATCATTTACTTATCAAACCTGTTTTGTCAGAGAGACTGCGTTCAGGTAGGGGACCACGTTGATATGGGGGGGGGGGGTGGTGTCTGACGAAATTGGAAGACGAAGTTTGCGGAATTACACTCCGAGAGAATGTCCTCGTTTTTTTGACATTCATGAATAATAGTGTGACAAATTACAAACATGGCTGACGATAGTATGAGATTTGGTCACGGATAACTTTAAGGAGGGGGTGGGGTAGGAGTTGGTCATCATCCATTATGGCTACGCCCCTGTGTCCATGAGGAGCTAGGCAAGACACATACTAGAGTAGTTCACATTCTGAACGATTTTATTTTAAAGCAATCTCCCCATTAAGCGATCTCCAACTCCTGCTACCAGGCCAACGATGGCGTAATCGCCAATTCGTACGGGCGAGGAAATAATTGGGAGAGATGGGTAGATTGCTCTTGAAATAAAATCGTTCAGAAGAAATTATAGAGAAGTTGCAAATCTGAATTGCTCCCTCTTCCGTCAAAACATGTCATATGATTATTTGTCAGGTTGTCAATAAAACCAATTTATCATGGCCTATTATAGCGAAAGTCGAAGAAGAAGAGAAATACAGGTCTAAGAACGGCAGTAAAATTTGACCAAAAAGGAAGTGGAAGAAGAAGACGAAGAAGGAGGAGAAGAATGAAGAATGAAGAAGAAGAAGAAGAACAAGAAGAAAAAGAAGAACAAAAGAAATAAAAGAAAGAGCGGGGGAGAGAAAGAAATTAGGAAAGAATCAGAAGAAAGGGAGAAAGAGAGAGAGAGGGGGGGGGGGGGAGGGGAAGGGTTATGTGAGAGAATCTTTAAAATAAAGTCCCGATTATTTTTCTCAGTCTGAAAAGCGCCCCAAAATGACGACATGAGTTTGAGAAAACTCGACAATTTATAATTTGCTGGCACGCATGAAACGATATGAGGCATTTTGAGCCTTGATGTTCAAAGTCATTCTACATTTCAGTTCTTTCAACAGGTGCGCTGAAATGATATGAGAGAAAGACAGTCAGAAGAATGAGATGGATAGAGGGAGAGAGCGAGAGAAGAGAGGGAAAGAGAGAGAGAGAGAGAGAGAGAGACGAAACCTGCAAGTAAAATACTACTATTAATAATTGAATGATTAATAATCATAATTGATAATTATAATAAATGATAATAATTTTGTGTTATTTACCCATGCGGGAAACTGCTCTTCCTGCGGGCCCTATGCTGCGGGCCCTGCAATTATTATTATCAACCCAGCATTTCCAGGTATACCCGGTATTCAAATCAATCGCGCATTGCAAGTAAATTACTACTAAGCATTTAACTCGGCTAAGGAAAATGGCTTAATTCGTATTCAGATCACTTTATGGTATTTTTCTTTAGCAAGCCGACTTTAAGGCAAAATACTTACTGATATCCATTGTGACGTCACATATCCTGTCCAAAATCATGCGCAATAAATGCGTCACAGTAGATGCGCGCTTAAAAGGTTTGCTAGCGATGCGCACAGCTTATACTGCTCCGGCTCCGCGTACCAATGTTGCCAGAGTTAGCAGAATTCTGGGGCCGTATACTGAAAACGATGTTATCTTTAATGTACATGGTTGGGAGTGCGTTGGTACTATGGTGCGATCAGGCAACACAAAGGTTTTTATCGTGGTGTACTATACGCACGAGGCGCAAGCCAAGTGTGTTGGACACCACGATAAAACCCTGCGTGTTGCCGGATCGCGCTAATGCACGAACTCACAACCATGTATTAATAGTTTTATAAAACGGGTCGGCAGTATGATTATGAAGTCTATAAAAATGGTTACGAACCCCATATAAACGCCAAGAGTCACACAGTCATGGAGGCTGCCATTTGCTTTCCTGGATGACATCACATAAGCGCAGCCAACAAAAGTCATGCGCGTTTCACTGCGCGCGTACGCGTAGGAGCAGCTCAGCCGTGCTTTAGGGCCTTTTTGCCGTGGGTAAGTGTTTTTTTTTTGCACGGTAACGTGGTGTTATTTGACCAATCAGGATGGCTACATTCTTGAACCCGTTTTATAATAAACGATGTTAATTGTCAAAACAAATCAAAATCAGGACAAGTCACTGGTTAACGATTGCGCGAAGATGGCTGTGTTCGCGTAAAGTTAGTGTTTATTGTGCGCAATTTCAGTTTGTTATGACAATTAACACAGTTTTCCTTAACACAGAAGATAACATAATTTTCAGAATACCGCCCCTGCTTTTTAGCAGAATTTTGACCGCTTTAGCATTTAGCATTATTCTTAGCAGAATTGGACCTATTCTAGCAGAATTTTAGCAGAATTCTGGTATTTTGGGGTGTTTTTGCTTGTCAGAAATTTTTTTAGTACAAATATACCCCAAAAATGCTGATAACCCTTTTTTTTCCTTCTTTCTTTTTTTGCTTGTCAGAGAGTTGTTTTTGAGTAAAAAAGTTTAGCAGAATTTTCGCTGCTCCCTAGCAGAATAGTATTTTTTTTTCGCTGGCAACACTGCCGCGTATATGAAAGACATGTACTGCCACTGCAATCTAAAAAGGGAAAGAAAGATGATGTTTACCTAAAATAAATTATGGGCCTACACATGCATGCCAGAGGTGGCTGTCTCTATTGGAGTATAGTCTGCACACACAGACCCTAATCTGCCACTTAAAAAATAAAATAATGGTGTTTTGAGAAAAGCCTAACCCAGGTTCCTACTGGTTGTGGATTAAGATTAGTCCAGGGCCTATATTGTAGTCTTACAGTTCAAACACTGTTACGCGTTTCGACTGACGAGGGTTTGTGTATGCCTGCGAACTATTTGGGATACTCTTGTGAGCAATTATATGTAATATTCATGTAGTAACAGCGTACGTAAGAAAGAAATACCCCCCCCCCCCCCCCCCCCCATAGATCCCAACAATCCCCTATACCCCTTGCCGAACCCTTGGATAAGAGGGTACACACGACTGCGCATTCACACACATGAATGAGTTATTTCACACACCCAATAAACACCCCCAATAAACATTCACACACGTTGGAATAAAAGATATCAAGGATTTAACCAAAGACTTTTAATAGTATCAAGACAGATAACTCTCACCTACTTCCGTAGTACATTTTGGCAGGTGTAAATTGCTGTGTTAAAAAGACTCGGGTGAAAATACGTTCGCCATATATAACACGTGAAGTCTCATTTTTTCTTGATATTTCATATCTTACTCTATCTTTTTTAAGCCTGATTTTTGCACGAGAGAAAGGATGGATAGTTAAAAAAAAACAATTTTTGAACCTTTATTGTCAATAAATAACACTATGAATCCCCAGGATCATGCCTGCTTTTTGACAGTCATCTGCCATAGGGTTAACACGTGAAAACATGGATTTTAAGAATGATTATAGTTCCCCTATAGTTTTACCTTGAATTTGTTGTAAATATATGTAGTTTACATGTAATTTGAGGCTCTCAAAAAGCTTAATGAAGGCTCAAAAAGTGGAAGAGACCCCCATAAATAAACGGGAATATGCATACTTTTGGCCTTCCAGCTTCCATATCAAGACAGATAACTCACCTACTTCCGTAGTACATTTTGGCAGGTGTAAATTGCTGTGTTAAAAAGACTCGGGTGAAAATACGTTCACCATATAACACGTGAAGTCTCATTTTTTCTTGATATTTCATATCTTACTCTATCTTTTTTAAGCCTGATTTTTGCACGAGAGAAAGGATGGATAGTTAAAAAAAAACAATTTTTGAACCTTTATTGTCAATAAATAACACTATGAATCCCCAGGATCATGCCTGCTTTTTGACAGTCATCTGCCATAGGTTAACACATGAAAACAGGCATTTTGAAATGATTTTGATTCCCCTAATATTTATTTGAAATTATGAAAATGTAATTTACATGGAATTTAAAGCTCTGAAAAGGTATAATTAAGGCTCGATGAGTCCAATAGATCCCGCATAGATAAACGGGAATATGCATGCTTTTGACAAAAAAAGTCTCGCCTGCCATAGGTTTACACGCGAAATCAAAGAATATTAGGATGATTATAATTCCCATAGTTTTTACTTGAAAATACAAAAAAATGTGATTTAAAAGAAATTTAAAGCTCTGAAGAGGTATGATTAAGGCTCGATGAGTCTAATAGACCCCGCATTAATAAACGGGAATATGCATGCTTTTGGCCTTCCAGCTGCCATAGGTTAACACATGAAAACAGGGATTTTGAAATGGTTTTAATTCTCCTAATATTTATTTGAAATTATGAAAAATGTGATTTACAGGAAATTTAAAGCTTTGAAAATGCTCGATAAGTCTAATAGACCCCTCATAAATAAACGGGAATATGCATGATGTTTGCCTTCCAGCTGCCATAGGTTAACACATGAAAACAGGGATTTTGAAATGATTTTAATTCTCCTAATATTTATTTGAAATTATGAAAAATGTGATTTACACGAAATTTAAAGCTTTGAAAATGCTCGATAAGCCCAATAAATAAACGGGAATATGCATTCTTTTGACCAAAAAAAAAAAGTTGTCATACTACACGTAATATACGTTTGTTTATATTGATGACGGAATGTGGGCGTGTACATAGGCGTGTAGTATCGATCACGAGAGATCCACATCCAATGAGATCGTGCGCTAGCAGACGACGTACGTCCGCCCGAAGGATTCCAGTTCACTATTATATTTCTAACGGTTCACAGGCAAAATTCAATGTGTAAAATTTATAAATTCATATAATCAGTCTTCTATCACCGAATTACGCCTAGCCAAATGACTGGTGTTAGATCAAGCAGAATAGCTGAGCTGAATAGTGACTGACAGGATGTCTAGCCCTAGCTAGGCTATATACGCTAGGGCGCTAGGGTCATACCCCTTTGCGATCCCGATCGAGGTGGTGGCGTTGACGATGGAACTCTGTCTTCTTGCCTCAAACTTGGCTCATCAAAGTTTTTTTGCTTGCTTATCGCCGTCTAGACTAGCCTTTGGACAAGGCCTCGCGCGCTGCTTGTCTGCCGAGCAGGGTCTGAAAATAGACTGCGTTTACAGCAGTGATCGCTGGACCGAGCCGCGTCAGCGGCGAGGCCTTTGCTAACTTGCGGAGCTCATCATATATTTGCATATGCATGAGGGTCTTACATATACATCAGCTAGTGACGATCTTTATCGTGGCCAATCGTAACTTGCCATTAAGGTTGGATTTCCCTTTAATCATTAATGTGCCACTATTATTTTAGTAAAATTATGTATTGTGTAGAAAACTTGCAATCATTTCTTTATGAAATAAGGCCCTTGTCCTGTTCACAACAATTACGATTAAATTATTACATACCTGATCCTTCATTAAAGAACGAGAGGTGAAATGATAAACTTCAATGGACAGTGCAGTGCGAGTAGTCCCTCCCGCCGAACTCTGGGCAGTTTCGGTAGGAGACGCCGACGGGGATGGTGTGCTCGCAGCGACTGTGGCCGTGCGCACGAAGAAGTCCTTGCACAGTGGAATGGCTTGAAAAATTGCAGATTTGCCATAACCGGTTGGAAGATTAACAAATACATCTTCCCCTTTCAATGCTGATCTTATAGCTTTTGATTGTAACTCCTTAAAAGATGAAATTTCAACCTTTCAGCCGCATATTCAAGGCTCTTTGATAGGAGATCTTCTTCGCCGCTCGCCATGTTCGTCGAGCAGAGATATGATCGCTCAAAGCTTTATTTATGAATATGTATGTTAATAATGAATATTCATAAAATTCTCTCGAATTGTCTACTCTGACTGGTGCATCGGATTGGAAGGGTGTTTGGCCGGCTTTCTGGGTAAGCTACTTTGCATCTAATTATCTACGGATTTGGGAGCGGAAATATAATACAAAACAAAAGAAATAAACTACAACAACCACTCAGGTTAGTAAAGGCCTCGGTGCTGACGCACCTCGGGCCACGGATCACAGTTGTCGCGCGATTAGTCTATGTATTCAGGCGCGTTTAGGGAAATAACAGCACCGAGTGCCTTGGCTAAAGGCTACGTCTAGACTGGCTTCAGCCAACAAGACCGACAATCGAGTGGGCTTCTGAACCCTATGGCCCGTATTCTGAACTCCGGTTTAACTTAAACTCCAGTCTAAGTTAAACCAGAGCTTTAATCAAAACTGACTAAAACTGTAAGTACAGTCTAAATTTCTGTACAAAGTTAAGCCATACTAGACTGGAGTTTAGGTTAAACCGGATTTCTGTAATTTTCTAAAACTATGGTTCAAAGGGCAGTTTTAGACTGAGTTTAAACCCCCCCCCCTCGGATCCGCCCCTGCTATTCTGTCATATATGTGAAGAATGGGATTGCATAGTAAGAGATCATTATTGTCCTCATTTCTATTTTTACAGATCGGTTGTAAGAGAGCATAAGAGAATAAGAGAGTATGATAAAATGAAAGCCTGTGAGAGGGGGAGGGAAGGGAGAGAGAGAGACAAAGAGAGCTGGGGGCGGGCAAGACATAATAGGACTGCTCATAAATGCATATCATCATCAGCTGCTATTGTTGGTTGCTAGTTAATTCAATTCAAAGTACGGAGGCCGTTGTTATCATTATTGGTAGCCATTGGTCCCTAATGCGCTGGTTATATTAAAGCTTCGGAGCAAGCCCCTACACTGTTTTCTTCGCCTGGCGTCTCAAACTGCTACAGCAGAATATTACAAATTTAATAACTCACCGCCAGTTATTTATATCGGTGGCGTATCCAGGAAAGCAGGGGGACGCGGCTCACGCGCGACGAACAAAAAATCAAGTTGTCACTTTTAATGCTCCTTCTGTGCCGAGGGTGGGGGGGGGGGGGGGGGGGGGGGGGGGGGGGGGGGGGGGGGGGGGGGGGGGAGGCAAACTCTTCCTTTCATTCGATGTGTGAATAAGAAATGTCAGATTTGGTTTTGGCCGGCACGTTGTAGGGGCACGTACATTCATGGATATTTCTCGCACGCAATCTCATTTTAATAAAGCCTTTTCTGTTTTTACTTTTAAAGGAATAAGGCCAATGGATTTACATTATAGGTCTATAATCCCTTTAATTTTGCAATAATCCTGATATCAAATGAAATATTCTGATTTAGAAAAATAAAGATAGTATTTTATTATTATTTTTTTTCTTCTCGGCATTCCGGTCAGATATCGCAGTGTTTGCTCATATAGAGCTTAACATCAGGGAACATGTTTGGATCACTCCCCCCCCCCCCATCACATAAATATTTCACAGCACAAAAACAAAAATACAAACACCTCTCTTGGCTTCCTCTCCTCCCTGGTGCAGTTAGAATTGCTTCCTATCTGTTTTGTATTTGAAGGGACAATATCAAGATTATCTCCTTTACGGCTTTTAAGCGATGTACAGAAAAAAAATGGAAAAAAAAATAAAGAAACTCAAGAATTTTTCTTCTCGCCAACCCTCCGAAAGTCGCTCAGTGGAAGGGCGTGGGGTATCAGATTTTATGGGTCCAGTTTTCCTCCATAATTCTCTTACAAGCCAAAATCAAAGTTAACAGTTCTAAAAGGGAGTGAAAAAATGAGCAAAGAAAACGGGATTCCAGCGGGACTTGAACCCGAGACCTCCGGATTGCTAGACCGGCGCTCTACCGACTGAGGTATGGAATACCCCAGTACGTGTTCGTCCAAAAACCCCATAGTTTTCAATGCTCGTGTGGTCAGAAGCTATAGAAACCAGACATAAACCCGAAGGATCGTAATCAACTTGGGGATAAATGCGTGGGATCACGGTTAGGTGATGCAGCTTTTTGTATATTTAATAAATTCGAGTATATTTAATAAATTCGAGCTCATTTTTTCACTTCATTATATATTTCTGGTCAGTTTCCCCTACTCGAATTTCTTAGTTCTAAAAGGGGATACAATTTTTTTTAAAGCCCTCTAAATCGGCCGCTGATCCATGCCCGGACTGTCACGTCAGTCTTGCGGGGTGGACCTTCTTACAAGTTTTCTCGGAGGGTTGATAGAACGACATTGTTAGCCTCGTGGGCTCCCAAACTAAATTTGGTGCTCGATCCTGGTTTTTTCACATTTTAGGTAAGAGACCGTATGCCAATTGGGTTTTAAAAAGGGGGCCGCGGCCGATTCGCCCCCTTGATCCACCCCTGTCATGGATGTGAAGAATAGGATTGCATAGTGTTGGTGGTCGATTATTAAATTGAAAGATTGGGGGGAAAAAGCAATAAGAGATCATTATTTTTTCCTCAATGCTATTGGAGTCATTTTTACAGATCGGTTGTAAGAGAGAATAAGAGAGTATGAGAAAAAATGAGGGGGGAGAGAGAAAGAGAGCTGGGGCAAAAGGAATGGGATATTCCTACAAAGAAAGAATATGACTGGTAATAAATAAATTATATCATCAGCTGCTATTGTTGGTTACTAGTTAATTCAATTCAAAACACGGAGACCACCCCCCCCCCCCCTTTTGCGTACAATCGGTATAGGCCCTATATTACGTTGGTGATGGCTTCGGAGCTTCCTATACTGTTTTCTTCGCCTGTCGATCGTCTCAAATTTCTACAGCAGAATATTACAAATAACTTACCGTAAGTTAGTTATATTGGTGGCGAATCCAGGAAGTTAGGGGGAGATGCATTTTATTTTATATTTTAGGACAAGCAAGGAAAAAAGTTATCACATTTTTCAGATTCTCTCTGTGCGGGGGGGGGGGGGGGGGGTACACATTTCCTTTCATTCGATGTGTAACTAAGATATGTCAGATTTGGTTTTTGGCTGGCACATAGGGGCACGTGTATTCCTGGATACTCTACCAATAACAATAAGATGATCTTGGATACGCCACTCTTAATTTAATCTTTATATCTATATTGCTCGCACGCAATCTCATTTTATTAAAGCCTTTTCTGTCTTGACTTTTAAAAGAATGAGGCTAATAAATTTACATTATATGTCTATAATCCCTATAATTTTCATAAATCATATTGATGAAATATTCTGATTTAATAGAAAAATAAAGATAGCATTTTATTATTTTTTTAAATAACTTTTCTCGATATTCCCGTCAGATATCGCAGTGTTTGCTCATATAGAGCTTAATATCAGGGAACATGTTTGGACCCCCCCCCCATATGACATAAATATTAATAGAAATTCCACTTCAAATAACTTTAACAAAAATACAAACATCTTGTCCTAGCCCCCCCCCCCCCCCCCTCTCTCTCTCTCTCTTCCTCTCCTCCCTGGTGCAGTTAGAGTTGATTCCTATCTGTTTTGGGACATGAGTTTGTATTAAGGGACATTATCAAGATTATGCCCTTTGGCTACGGCTTTACCAAAAGCGATGTCCAGAGAAAGAAGAAAAAATAAAGAAAATAAAAAATACAAACATCTTGATAAAGACTAACCTTTCCCTCTGGGCCGTTCGTCATGTACCACAATATATACGCGTGCTTTATTTCGGGACTGAGCACTCTTCGTATTTAAACTCTTTGGTGATACGTATACCAGGGACGATACAACGTGGCTCAATCTCTGCGACAACCATATTTTCATCGAAATGGCTGATAAAAGCGAAGATTCGAGGGATTTGAAATACCAGATAATTGAAGACACAGGAGACAGAAGAAGACTTTCCAAGGTTAGAATATTTTTTCATTTCTACCATCGTAGCCGCTCCATCAATCTTAATAGGCCGTTTAATTTCGTAATGTATTCCTTTTCAAATTTAACGCCTACATAGTTCATAGTTCATTTTATTCCTTCTTTCACAAACATTTGTACATAGATTATCAAATAAGTAACAGGAATATTCTTTGTCAAATACCTGTAATAGGCTATAAAATCAAATTATTTCATTCGTTTGTTTACGAATAATAGCATTTCAATAGTCAGAACGCAAATCACTTACATTACATTAGGTCGGGATAGACCAACCGTCTGTTACAATAATTTATTAAAACCGACATTATTTTGTCAATTGTACGGGTGTTACAGTGGAGCCAAACGTAGTCTCAGTGGAACAAACGACGGTAAACAGGGAGCCCGAAGCTTTTGGTCAGGTTCGGCTAGCCATAATGTTTGTCCGACCTAGCAACTAATGTAAACAATTTGCATTCCGGCTCGAATTCAGTGTGTGCGCACACAGTGCTTGTTATGTCTATTGAGCTGGAATCTATGGCTGGGATATCAAAGTCACCGTCTGTGCGGAGTGAAGGGGGGAGGGGGGCCCTATTTTAAGATAACGCCTGAAATACAATCTAAAACCAAAATGAAAGGTGATTTCTGTTGATGTGCACGGATGCATACAACTCATATTTTGTTATTCAAACATCTAAATATGTTTCATATATTTTTGAATATTTTTTGAAATAATTTTCTCAAACATGCTAAACTCCACCATAAAAAATGCTCCAGATCTCATTCCTGCAGTAACATCATATGTCAATCATTAGTAAGCTAAGGAGAGCCAGTGGTATGTGGCTTTGCCAGAGATGACCATCTGTTCTATTAGACCATCAAAATAGTAGTTGCTATGTCAGACATGCTTTAGCATTACCAGGAATTACCAGGAAAAGAATGGTAATGAGGAGGTATTGTTTGAAAGCATGCAATTATATTGTGAGCATGTGCTGAGCTGGGGGAAGCTACATCCCATTGTCTATTATAGAATGTTAGTGTAGCTGACTGATAATTGGCAGTTGATGTCATTGCAGGAATGAGATCTGGAGCTTTTTTTTTAGGGTGGATCGAGCTTAGGTGATATCATGTATAATTTCAATGCAAAATGTGTTTCAGCCAAAATTTAGATATCTATGAATATTTTTACATTTGCTGATTAAAATTAATTTATTTTATGCTGTTTATGTTCGCGAAAGTGTCCCTGACAAATTTCAATAAACAATAAAAAACAAAAGGTTAAAAAAAACAAAGAAATAGGTATACGCAAAAAAATTAAATACAATAAAATATATAGAAATCAATTTTGATACTGAACTTTTTTCAAGTATATTTGCTAAGAATACTGAAAAATTAGCATTTTTTGAGCTTTATTTAACGATTTAGAGCAAAATTTTGATTTCATGCATAATTAATGTGGTTTTTTTTTTCTCGGAGCATTTAACCATACAGTTTTGTAGATTACGTTGTGGACGACGTGCGCGCCGATTTTCGGCGCGGTCGAGATCTCGGGGGGGGGGGGGGGGGTGGATTTCACCCCCATCCCCGGCTGTGGCATAGCCAAAATATCCCGGCCCGTTTAGCGTTAAGGATGCAGCTAGTAACGGTAACGGTTAGTTTGCACGCTCTTTCAGAGCACCCCTGCTAAAAACTTAAATGTTAAATCTACATGTAAAAGGTTGGAGAAGTGACAACATTTTTAAAATGGTAAATTAACACTTTTAACATGCTGGATCATTTACCATTTTGAAAATGTTGTAACTCCTCCAACCTTTTAAATGTAGATTTTAACATTTGACTTTTTAGTGTGGGATAGGCTATATGTACGCAGTATAAATGTAACGCTATTGCATTATATTCATTAGTAATATCAAACATCGCTATTAAGAGTGTGAATCACTTTTTACAGCAAAACAAATTTTATCATTCTAAACCCGCAATAGCCACAAAGTCGATGCCCTTGTATGATTTATTGTGAATAGACCTGTTCACTATAATATATTTCAATTTATGCAGGTTTCTCTCCAGAATCCTTAGTTACCAACTATGTCATGCACCTGCTATGCATAATGGCATCTCTATGGATGGAATCCATTTTTCGTACATCATTTGTTACTATGTCGGGCAAGCCTCTGGCAAGTTTTTAGAGAAACCTTCGTTCAAAAAGTAAGCTTAAAATAGGTCTATTCAAATCAAAGCAGTTGCACAGTTTCATGACATGACGTAGCAACTTTTTTGGTCACGGTGCTTTGCTCAGATTGAATGACCCTGCAAGTTCTAAAACATCACTCCTTTTCAGTGAACAATAACTTGTGTGACATTATTTTAGATCTGTACAGATATGCACATTTTTTATCTATTCACTCGTTCAACATGTGTCAACGTTAACTCTAGACTTTACGTTGTTACCATTTCTGGAAAATATCAGACAGGCTGGGCAGCGTTTCATCAAACATTATTTATCAGCATTTTGGTACTCAAACTGTTAAAAACTGTCTGGGAAGGATAAGCACAATAGTTTTCTTGACCATTAAAGCATGAGTCTAGAACCCAGTAAACATAAGGAACATACATTGTAAACAAAGTTTTAGCATTTTTTGCTACCCATAGTTAAACCGCAGATTTAGACCATGGTTTAAGTTAAACCAGAGTTCAGAATACGGGCCTCTGTGTCTAAAATGAGAAAGGGGCAGAAAGTGAAATGAATCTATTTTGCTTATAAATTCTAGATACCTTAAATGTCTGACTTATTAACAAACCAAAACAATTAGCTGCCATATAGTTTTTGAGCAGCTGTCGCTGTATCATGTTCAATATCTATCTGATGTCTTATTCTCATGTATTGCCTATTGGCATTTTTTAGCAGTCTGTTCTTAATTTGCAGACAATGAATTTTCGTCAGTCGTAATATAGGGTCTGAACTTATAAAGACCAAGGACCTAATACCTCCTTACCTCCTCACCTCCTTACCTCCTTATTTTTACATAACCAGCAAAGTTGGGCAAGGCCCAAGGCTTTGTGCAGTCTTGTTAAGTGTCAATTAGAGTCTGTGCATGCAGACTAGTCTGTTGTGATATCGAGGCATGTGAATCTATAAATATATGCACACATACTCACTGATTCACATGAACGTTATTTAGAATGATTACTGTACCATAATCACAGTATAATAAACGGTGCAAAGTATGTTATTCGCAAAGTGCATCGCTATGAAGAGTGGAGATTGGAGAGGTGGGGTGGGGATGGGGGTGGGGTGGGGATGGGGGTGGGGTGGGGTGGGGTAGTTGTTCCAATAGACCTGTTTACTAAGTGATTCAAATTTATGGATGTTTGTTTCCTGGGGACCTAGTAACGAGGAATTCCATTAACCTGTTATTAATGAATGAACTACAATACTTGGAATCCAGTTTGCATACATTACTTGTTGCTATGTCTGACAAGCCTCTGGCAAGCTTTGTTTCAAAAGTATGCATAAAATTTGAATCACTTAGTAAACAGGTCTATACAGGCAGAAACCCTTGTCAGACGTATAGTTGAACAGTGTCTGAAATGTAAGACTAATATTTAGACTACACCCATATACCACGGGCTGTACCTGCTTCTATATTGACACGTAACCAGTAGGAACCTAGCTGGGTCAGGCTTCACTCAAGACACAATATAATTCTTCTATTAAAGTGTCGAATTAGGGCCTATGCTGTAAGACTAACTATGGTGTTCTTCAGCACATGTGAATGTAAAAAAAACCCACCACAAATAAACAAATACAAACATGAGAGAGAGAGAGAGAGAGAGAGAGTGAGAGTGAAAACAACAACAACAAATAAACAAAGAAAGAGCCACATAATAAAGACATCCCATTACCAGTCCTCAAACCTCCCTTTAAACGTCGCAGGAGGAAGGGGGTGCTACAGTAGAGAAAAACATACCTTAGAATCTGTTTCTTAAAGAAGATAAACATTACCTGTAGATAAGACTCTTCTCATAAACATGTTAAAGGGGGGGGGGGGGGGGGGGGGGGGAGTCGGACGACTTCAACTCTGGAATTTCAATGATGACTATATGATATGCCAATGATCTTTGTGATTGAGGGCAGACAAGGTCTGCTGAGTCCTGCTGAGATAATCTGCACCAACGTTCTCGCTGCTCTTGATGGCAATGATGGTGAATCGATATGGCTGTAGAGCAAGCGCCCATCGTAGGATCCTTGCGTTTGCCACTTTCGACTTCGCTATACACTTGAGTGGTTGGTGGTCAGTTTCCAGTTGAAAATGCTTCCCAAACAAGTAGGCTTCGAATTTCTGGGTTCCCCAAATAACTGCCAAACACTCTCGTTCCATGACTGAGTATCGCTGTTCTCGTGGAAGAAGCTTCCTGCTGGCATAGGCGATGGGGAATTTCCGTCCATCTCTCTCCTGCAGCAGTATTGCCCCTATACCAACGTCTGAGGCATCTGTCCTCAAGATAAAAGGAAGAGTCAGGTCTGGAAGGTGAAGGATGGGCTCTTTCTCCAGTTTCTGCTTCAATGTCTTGAAAGCCATCTCCTCCGCATCTCCCCATGTAACTATTGTAGGCTCTCCTTTCTTCGTGCGATCGGTCAATGGAGCTGCTATTGCGGCAAAATTCGGAATGAATCTACGATAATAGCCTACCAGTCCCAAAAATGAACGAAGTTGTTTCTTGGTCTTCGGCCTTGGTGCTTCCTGGACGTCGCTGACCTTGTCTTGTACTGGTCGAAGTTTGCCTTGTCCTACACAGTGACCAAGAAATTCTATATTTCCATACCCAATGAAACACTTGGTTGGTCTTGCCGTCAGATTTGCCTTCTTCAGCCTTTCGAACACTTCCTTGAGAATGACTACGTGATCCTCAAGGAAGTGTTCGAAAGGCTGAAGAAGGCAAATCTGACGGCAAGATGAGCTGGGCTCATGATCGATCTCACCGTTATCTTCATGCCAAGGACACCATTGATAAATACGGTCAGACGTAGTTCGATACACCTCGTAGACATCTGCCAGTTTTTTATTGCATACGTCCATCACCAGTCTTTACTTCACGCCGTAGACAGCGATCACATCTCTTATTCTTCACTCTTCAAGACAATGGCCACATCACTCTGTGTAGTTCAGCACCTTGGACTTATGAACTCAAGGCTTTGGGACGGATGTGCTGAATCCTAACTCCCCCTTTTTCAGGTGCTATACAACCAATGTAATTCTCTAATTTATAATCAATCTGTTCAACTGTTTTGCCACAACCTAGTATTTTCTGAATTAATGATAGTTTGTTGCGACTCGTATAATCCTTGTCAACTCTAGTTACTGGAATTTATCTAGGTAACACTGTAATAGATTTCGTTCTGATAAAGTGAAAGGGTAACTGCAAATAAGGGCGACTTCACACAAGAATATACATTTAATAATTTTTATTAGAGCGTCGAATTCCTGCTCTTGTTCAAAATCAAATAAATATATACATGTGGAAAATCAATACGAAACTTCATGTTGCACAATAACGTATACGACTGTTGAAAATTCATTTATACGAGTCGCAACAAACTATCATTAATTCAGAAAATACTAGGTTGTGGCAAAACAGTTGAACAGATTGATTATAAATTAGAGAATTACATTGGTTGTATAGCACCTGAAAAAGGGGGAGTTAGGATTCAGCACATCCGTCCCAAAGCCTTGAGTTCATAAGTCCAAGGTGCTGAACTACACAGAGTGATGTGGCCATTGTCTTGAAGAGTGAAGAATGAGAGATGTGATCGCTGTCTACGGCGTGAAGTAAAGACTGGTGATGGACGTATGCAATAAAAAACTGGCAGATGTCTACGAGGTGTATCGAACTACGTCTGACCATATTTATGAATGGTGTCCTTGGCATGAAGATAACGGTGAGATCGATCATGAGCCCAGCTCATCCCTAGTGAAAAGGGTTAGATTATCCATTAAAAGAAACGTGTTACCCCTTGGATAATTATACCAAGTATTAAATTTCGTACAACCATGTTCAAACTTTCATTTGCCACATTAACCATTATTATAAAACAATCAGTTTGGATTAATTGTACATCTTAATCCTTGTATAATATTCGTAAACTTTAACCATATGCCATACATTTCATATAAGTAGGAGCATTGGTTTGCTTGATAATTAATCACACACTGAAACAAATTAATATTCAAAATCAAATGTGTGTATCACCTATATGTATATAATTTCATCTAACGATCTTAAACTAATACTTAGAATCAATCATACATGAATTCTTATTATAATGCATTAGTTTAATATGAATAGCATTATACTATTACATTCAATAATTACATCACAATTTCAACAAAATGCAAGTCTCATATTAAGTAATCTATCATTTGATATTTACTTCCAGTTCCATTAAAATTATACATATTCAAAGTAACCATTCGGCTTAATTTCTTGAGTTAATCCTTTTGACAAATATGAAAGTTATTACGTTAACTCATTTGAGAAATGAAAATTTTATCCCAGCCCACCTTACAAATAATTATATCGCCTTAACTATTGACTTTCAATGATTACAACAAAAATACAGAATCCAACTTACAGTTCATGAAGCGTTGACTCAAGCTGGGGAAAGTGGAGGTTTCTCTTGGCCTGTGGCTACCAAAAGTTGCACTAAAGCACAAAGTAGTAGTTTTGTCTGGCTCACAAAACTGTACACAAAATCAGTGTGCCTCATCCTCAGTCCCTCCAACAATCACACAACAAAACTCACACAGGAGCCTGTGGCAGCTCCCGAAACTTTGCAACCTGCTTCTATAAAATCATGGTGTCCACTGCCTACAATCTTGCTAGCTTCATCTAACAATCAATACACTAACACTCCCTCTCATGCACAAACACAAAAGAGCCAACCTCCCATACAAAAGAAACAAGCTGTGTAACCCATAACAAGTTATGTAAGGTATGCAAGCGATCATGGCTATATGTAAATTACCCTATCCACTTAAGACTGGTGGCAAACCCAATTAATATGTAAACTGTACATGGCTCACTAGTCCAGTTCCAGGAACAAAATGATAGGGGGGGGGGGGGGTAAACTATTTACATTGTGACAGGGGGGGGGGGGGAGTCGGACGACTTCAACTCTGGAATTTCAATGATGACTATATGATATGCCAATGATCTTTGTGATTGAGGGCAGACAAGGTCTGGTATAGCTCCTTGTTTATAGTCGTGGGGCAATATGAACACCAATGGAAATCGGAAGCCATGGCTGATAACATAATACCCCTGTCACACACTCTAGACGGACCAAGGCGAAAACCGACAAAATTTTGGCCAGACACAGGCGTCTACCTGTCGAACCAAAGATCTTGGATTCGAATCCACCCAGGGCGGATGACTGAATCCTTTGTAATGTGGTTATTATGCCCCTCCTCTGTTTTATGGACACATACTATGTTGAATTTGGAAATATGCACTCCGTCCCTGGGATTGGACGTTAAATGGAGGCCCCGTGAAGAGGAGAGTCCACTGCTCTATTCGTAGAAGTGTGTGTGTGTGTGTGTGTCGTGTAGAGGGGGGGGGGGGGGGGGAGCGGTGTAGTGGTAAACCTGAAAGGATCGGCCATGCCCTCCTGGATACGCCACTGATCATATAGTTTCATGCAAGGGTATAGTATGAAGTGATGCTCTGACATGTCCGATTTGGATATTATCCAAAATGATAGTTTGCGCTTTCAGGCGAAATGACTTCTTTTCGATCACTCTCGTGTTCATTTTTTAGATCAGTCCTTTTTGTATGCAGACTTCCTCCTCTCAGGTTATAGTTTGCATTTACATATGACAGGTTGCAGAATAATGGTGATTCAATATATGTCTTTAGACTATATAGCTGATCAGTGCTCATTGAAGGAAGATTTTATCTCCTCCAAAACCTATATCTCTATAACCCCAGGGACTCATAATTCCTAGCCAGTCTTTGAAAAGCTGAATTTATGATGAATATGGCATCTGGAGCTTCCTTGGTCTGCCACCTACGACCCCAGTCATACCAACGAGACTGACGCCAGACCGACTACAAACCGACTACAAACCGACTACAAACCGACTACAAACCGAACAAAAAATAACATTATTCCCGATGGCTAGATATTTCTCGTTCTGGACTCGGTTTGGAGTGCTCCGACATAATTATGCTCCGGACTCTGTTTCGTCAGACTTCGCCAAGGCCGTACGCAGAAATTTTTTCCTGGGGGGGCAAGATGATCGCTCTCAAAGGAACCCATAACTTGAAGTCTAAAACCCAATAAAAAAAAGTATGATTTTGAAATTTCTGGGGGGGGGGGCAACTGCCCCCCTGCCCCCCCCCCCCCCCCCCCCCCCCCGCTGCGTACGGCCTTGATTCGTCAGACTTCGCTGAGGCCAGGGTTAGAGTTGGGGTTAGGTTTAGGGTTATTTATAGTATGAAGTCGATAGTTTAAGCATGAAGCTACATGGTTAAGTTCATAATGTGGTTAGTGTAGGCAACTGATGCGGGGCAATTGACACCGGGGCATGTGTCGCACAACCGGGACAACCACATGTGTCTTCTTTACATCGAGATTCAAACTGTATGTTTTGAAGTGATATGATAAGGACATGCCTATAATTAATACAAGATGGCGATGGTGTAATACAGAACAGCTTGTGCTATCCTGTTATCTTCACAGTCGAGATCCCGCAGACTTCCGACATCAACCTATCAGTAGCATTATAATAATATGCGTTGTCTTTTGAAATGTGCGAACATTATTTGCATTCAAAACATGAAAACACACAATCCCAACAGGCAACATGATTTCTAAAGCCATAGTAAAGGCATATACAATAGAATTTTGAAACTGATCTTGAGTTGATTTCTATGCGTGTTCTTGCAAACAAAAGTGAGAAATTCGCCGAAAGTTCATAAAAGCTAAATCTATGCACTGTATGTTTTGTGGAAGGGTGCAGGGGGTCGGATATGTCATTAATATCCCCATCTTCCTATTTTAATTTACTAGTATTGCGCATGTCGAAAGCAGGCTGCAACTCAAGAATAATCCCGTTTGTATCTGGCATTCATTCAAGACTGCCCCAGCCTGTGTCGGGCATAAACATTCTTGGGATTGGCAAGAATGGCTCGCGTGTGAAATGATCTGGATCTGTGACGTCACTATCGTCTGGGATCTGGTCCCGATGAAAGCTCATGACGCACGTGCCCCAACTCCACCCCCTTCACACCCCCTTCACACCCCCAAGAATGGCGAAAAAAGAAAAGAATCGGGGAAAAGACAGAGCGAAAGCAAAAGAGAAAGAAAATGAGAGAAAGAAAATGGGAGAAGGGGAAAGGGAACGTGACAAGAAGATAGGGTACCTTCCCAGGTTCCCACCCCCCTCCTAATCGATGTCCTTCTCAATTCGCATTCTTTCACCTCGTAAGTTCGGTCCCCATACCAGTGTCCCCTCAATAACT